>JAOXNO010000013.1:110802306-110826135 GCA_028565335.1 Limnodromus scolopaceus | reverse complement strand
GGCAGGGACACCTCCCACTAGACCAGGTTGCTCAAAGCCCCATCCAGCCTGGCCTTGAACACTTCCAGGGATGGGGTGTCCACAACTTCTCTGGGCAGCCTGTTCCAGTGTCTCACCAATCTCACAGTAAAGAATTTCTTGCTAATATCTAATCTAAATCTCCCCTCTTTCAATTTGAAGCCATTACCCCTTGTCTTATCACTCCACTCCCTGATGAAGAGTTCCTCCCCATCTCTTCCTTCAGGTACTAGAAGGCTGTTACAATTCCCCCCCCGGAGCCTTCTCTTCTCCAGGCTGAACAACCCCAACTCTCTCAACCTGTTCTCACAGGAGAGGTGCTCCAGCCCTCTGATATTTTCGTGGCCCTCCACTGGACCCATTCCAGCAGGTCCATGTCCTGTGCTGAGGACTCCAGAGCTGGATGCAGTACTCTGGTGGTGTCTCACAAGAACAGAGTAGGGGAATAGAATTACCTCTCTTGACCTGCTGGCCTCACTTGTTGCAGCCCAGGATGCCATTGGCTTTCTGGGCTGCCAGTGCGCATTGTGCAGTGTGCATGTTGAGCTTCTCATCCACTAGTACCCCCAAGTCCTTCTCCTCAGGACTGCTCTCCAGCCATTCTATGCCCAGCCTATATTTGTGCCTGGGATTGCTGTGACCCATGTGCAGGACCTTGCACTTGGCCTGGTTGAACTTCATGAGATTCGCACGGGCGCACCTCTCAAGCCTGTCCATGGCCCTCTGGATCACATCCCTTCCCTCCAGTGTGTCGACCGCATCACACAGCTTGATGTGGTTGGCAAAATTCCTGAGGGTGCACTCTATCCCACTGGCCGTGTCACTAACAAAGATGTTAAATAGCACTGGTCCCAGTACTGACCCCTGAGGAACGCCACTCATGTTTGCTTTATGTTACAGGGGTTGCTTCATGCTTTTGTCATGGTAGCTGTTGGTATGCTTGAGCAGTTCTTTTCCTGAAAGGTGGAATACTTACCTTGAAGGGATTTACAGTGTGTCATGTGGTCAGGGATGCTGAGGCCCAAGATGTGTTACACTGCTAAAGTGTCTCTTCCTCTGTGGTATTTGGATACTCAACAGTGTTTTCCTGACTACCTGGGCTGCTGGATCTTTCTCCAGATCTCTGGAGAAACCTGTGTTTTATGTAACAAACTTGTCCACAAGTAAAAATTCTTCTTATCTTTCCTGTTATATAGAGTACCCACCAAACTAATGCTTTGGTATGTTATATCATAATTTGGCACAGAACTAGACTGACAAATTTGGGGAAACTTGTGAGAAGATTCTCTGGAGTGCCAGTCCACTTTTTTTAACATATCCTCAGCACCAGCTGGCTGTTCTTTTCATTCCCTAGCAACTGGCTTAATTTCAGTACTGTCTTGACGAAGATAGGGATGGATGTTTTTAATGAAAGCAAAGATCTCCTTTATGCTTCTAGATCTCACTCTCTCTAGAGAGGATGGAGACATTGTGGCACAGCCCATCCATTCATTGGGAATTTGTCCTGTTCTTGACCCTACTGTGGTCTGGATGTCATAGAAAGTTCCATTATCACTGTCTCCTTCAACAAAGCAACATAAAATTGACACGTTCTGGAGAAGCTACTGGCATCATTTTTTAAGAGAAAACAAGAAAGCCACCTGGCAATGGACAGCTGTGACTGAGATACTCTTTTGGATGGACTACTATTTCAGCGGGTTTTTTATTACTAGTTTTGAATTGGAATCAGTGTGTGAGAGAATGACTAATCTTGCAATTATTTCTCTGGATATTTGAAGCCAAGAGCAGTAGCATATGCTGAAAGAAGTGCATAGCAGGAATGGTGTCTACTACAGTTTGGGTTGGCTTTTTTCAGAAGCAGAGAGGCTTGCATTTAGTTGTCTACCATCCAGTGTTGTACCTGCTTTCTGCTAAAGGGTTTCCCAAATGGGATAGAAATTGATGCATCTTTACTTGTTATGAGCTAATCCCTTGCTTCCTGGAACTTGCAATCGGATAATCCTTTGACAATCTTGTCAGGTTTGAAAGAAAAAACATGAAATAAAAGTACAACCTTTCACCGGGAAACTTTCCCTTTCTGATTTGGAGAAAGACTGTCTTTTCTCCCGAGCTGGTCAAGTACTGCCTGACCAAAACACTGGCTGGGAAATAAGGTGGTGCTGTTGGTTATGGTTTTAGATAAGATGTGGATCGTACTATTAACCTACCTTCCAGAGTACAAAGTTTATCTTATTGATTGGTGAGCTTATCATTTAGACTTTGCTGGGACTTACGTGGCTAATGTAATCCACTGCATACAGTACCTCCTCCTGTTCTTCGATACTTATTCAGTAAGTTGGGAATGAAGGTTGCTGAACAGTACTGAGTGTCTAAGAATTTAGACCAAACTCAAATCTTATATAGAAGGAGGCGTCGATACTTGAATGTTGAGGTAACTGTTACTTCGGTAAGATACTGGCATCTGTGTGACACTGGCACTTGTCCTAAGCAAGTTGTAGTGGCTTCAGTTCAATAAAAATGTCAGATTTTAGCTCTGATGGAGGATATTTATGGTACTGTGTTCTTGCTTACTGTGCAATCTCTTTATATCTAGCGGAGCTGCAGCGGTCTGTGGCAGTACTAGTTACTTACCAAATGGATGCTGTCATCAGGACGCCGCAGCTGACTTAGGTTTCAGTTTTGTACAAAGAGGGAAGATCTGTTGGTGGCTGAAGTCTAGCACAGACGGTAGATTCATTAACATGCACTCGCTCTTTTGCAGATTCAGAATCTGAAAAATCATTAAGTGGGTTTGAAACAACAACAGCCTACTCATTAGAGGACAGCATGGATTCAAAAGATACAATAACTTCAAGTGTGTCTGAAGAAAAGGTTTGTGGCAGTGGAGAGTTGCTGTCTAACGGAATCAAAAAACACAGGTAGGATGTTGCTTGTTCTTAAGGTATTACAATGTGCATTCATGGTGAGTAAAAGACCGCAGGAATCTCTGAAAAGCTAACTGAAAACTTTTTAAAACTTTGTTAGGGTCAATTGACAAGTAGTTGATTGTGCTTATGGTTTTAGAAAAGAATATTTTTCCAAGGCTAGTGTGTTCCTTTGCATCTTGCTTTTTATGATTGAATCTGAATAAGTAAAAGAAAAAAATAATATAATGCGCTATGTAAAAATGGACACACTTGTTTTTTAATAGATCTTATTGAAATCTATGTGGATTTTAATTTCTTCATCTATCTTTAATGACCTATGCCGCGTCTTGCCTCTTTAATTTCCAGTCATTTGATCCTTCTGTTGGTATCAGGAATGAATGAAAAATATTGCTAGACTGGCATCAGAAACTCAAATGTGAACAAAGGGAGTCTTATTCTAAAAGTCTCATCCATGTTTTATGTGCTTATTTTGTGTTGTCAAATGATCCATTTTTGTTTGTTTCCTTGCTGATAAAGGAGGACAATAGGTCTGGAGTTAATGAGATGTAATAGACACCACTATTATCGAGTTTCAGTGAAGGGGCAATATAATGTTTGTGCTACAGATCAAGCCAGACTTCAGCATGTTTCAGAAGGACTATTTTGGAAGTGTTTTGGCTGTGCAGAGTGATAATGATGATGGGGGGACACCAGATTTCTGTAAAAATAGGAAATTAATATTTAATTTTAGAGAAGTAAGCAAGACATTCTTTAATCACTTGGTATCTTAAATAGTTAAATTACAGTGATGTGGTAATGTCGGAGACCTGGTGTTTCAAGGTTCAACCTCTGCATGTATCTCCAAAGACGAGAGCAAATGAGGGCTTGGGTGGAGTAACAGGGTGGTTTGGGAAGGTAACGTAAAGCAGCTGACTAAGCATATTGCTCTGCACTTGTGTGTTGTTAGCAAGGGTGGTATTTATGGCCTTGGCTAAGTGCCTTTCCTAATTAGAGCAGGAAGTTCAAGGGTAGGGGAGGAAGCACTAGGTGAAGGTGGACATCTGAACTGCATTCACTGCCTTGGAAACAATGAGGAGAAAGGAGGCAATTTGTGATCAACATGAAAATTGGTGCATGTTGACATGCATTGTCTTGAAGAGTTTTAAAAGGAATTGATCTTCTGTTTACCATGAAAAAAGAAATAACTTGGCAAGTTTCCATAATGCTGCACCATGTTGTCAGAACCCTAGGGAGCAGGTGACTGGAAGAGCATTTAAGATCTGCTGGTTTTGTAAGGGGGAATGAAAAGTAATAAACAAATACCTCCGAGTAAGTTGTTTCTCCGAGTTGCATGTCAGAGAGTGTAGGATGTCACTTGGAGTGAAGTGAGCACGTAAATTGGCTGGCTAATAATTTACTGCCAAAGAAAAGTGGAAACATCTGTTTTGCATATAGATGAGAATGTACAATCATATTCTATGTGACTACAGCTCCAACTACAATGTGCTCTGTAGCCATTTAATGTCAAGCTTTTTCACCTGGCACCTTGGTGACACATTGGGATTTGTCTACAAATACATCAGTGCAACCTGTTTCTCCCTAGAGCTTAGCCAATTTAAATGTTACCTCCAGGAGAACCTTCTCAGGGGATGGGAGTTGTGTGGTGTTTCTAGGCTCTTGGTAGCAGTGATATTAGGCCTGGTCTGTTTGATGTCACTTCAGAACTGTTACATACCTGGAGCTGCTGGCTCCAGTTTGTGCCTCTTTTGGTTTTAGAGCGAGTTAGAGGGCGTGTGGTCAAATATACCTTGTCTGTGATGCCATCTGTGTCCTTTTCGGAGCAGAAACCTTAACTTCTTGATGCTGTGCGACATGAGGTGGTCAGCATGTTGTGACAGCACTTAATTCTATCCTTATATTTTTTGATTTACTGTAGCTTTCTAGTTTAACTTCAGTTTGTGTTAGCCACATGGAAACAAGTCAGAACAGACCAGATTAATTTCTTTTGCATAAACTCTTGATATACCTTCCTGGCGTTCCTCAGATGAAGAGAGGATCTGCAGCTGTGTTTGGGTTGACTGTGAGAGTACCTAACACTGTTTAGCGCTCAGTATAAAAAAGACTTTTTTTTCGTACTTTCATCTAGAAAGCCTGAGTTCTAGTCCACCTCTCTTATTTGAGTGGCGAGGGTTTTGCACAGGGAAGTGGAGGTCAAGGGTTTGGGGGGGGTGTTGTTGTTGTGGTGGTTTTTTGTTGTTGTTGTTGGGTTGGGTTTTTTTTGGGGGCGGGGGAGTGTTTTGATTTCAGAGGTGTAGGAATAAATCTGTTAATTTCAAGGAATTAAGAGTGTTGGGATGTACATATATAGATAGGTGAAGCCAGTGTCACTTACAATGTTGTCTTGTTCTTGGTTGTTTTGATGTAGTTTGCATCCTACTGGTTGTTCATAGAGTGTTTGGAAGAACGTGGGTGATGTGAATTCTTGTAGTTTGGGTTGATTTGTGGATGAACTTAGTTTTTGAAAACTTCTTTGGAGAAAACTTGAGAGAGAGGAGAAAAGTACATTAAATAATCTGGAAGCATTCAGACCACACTTTTCTTTTTAGAGGGAATTTTTCAATCTAAGCCAAACTTAAAAAAAATAAAAGAAAAAAAGAAAAAAAGAAAAAATGCACACAAAAAACCCAAACAAAACAAAAGAAGCCCAACCAACAAACAAAAAAAACCCCTAAAAACCCTTGCACAAAAATGCTTTGCGATACCTGCCAACTTTTACCATCCATTTGTCATTGCTGTTTTCCTCTTATTGCTGAGGTTTTTGTAGTCAGCTTTCCCTTGGTCCCGTCCCTTCCCCCCCTTTGCCTTTCAGAATGCAAATGTTTTCGTGTTAGCTTTCTGGGAGCCAGGAGGTTATTTGGTCAGGTTTACATGAAGAACAACCTAAACATGCCTTTTTCACAGCATACGTCTCCTACAGGAGATCGCTACAAGATTCCTGTTGTAGCCAATCTACTGTAGATAGTGCTTTGGACAAGTGTTTCGTTGAAGTGGATGATCTTAAATGCATCTTATCTGTTCTGCTGCACAGAAATTCCTGCAGATGTTTTTGTCACTTAAAGCTAAAATTAACTTCCTGAGTTGTTTCTAAAATTGACATCTGGAAAGAAATTTTTGCATTCACAAACGTTTCCCTTAATCACAGGGAGTGTGTCAAGGTTAGTAGGCCTCAAGTCTTGGCTGCCTGTCATTTTTCCACATGTCCTTACTTGTCCCTGGGATCTTTCTTGGCAGCTTAAAACTGCTTTGTTTCTTCAGTATAGGGAGAGGAGAACTGACTCCCATATTAGGTTTGGCTGATACACATAAGAAATACAGATGAATGGCTGAAACTGAACGCCAACCTTCAAGTAATTAAACACATTGAACGGAAGGACAGGTTAACTTTAATGAAAATTTAAGTTTTAATACATAAGGAATGCAATCTCTATGTATACTTGCGTAAACAAGACATGTGTGTTTTACGTGCAAAAGGGCTTACTTAAAAAAAAAATGTACCCACTCTGCTAACTGCCTTCATTAAAGAATACACAGAAAAAATAAACACACACTACAAATGAAGATAAGACCGAATACTTGGTGGACACTGTCCTCTCCTGGACATTTGTATCAAAACATCCACAGAAGTATTTTTATACTTAATATTATTCAAGATCATCTGCTTCATGAAATATTTTTTTGTATTGGTGGAAAATCAGAATAGGGAGTGAGTGATATCATGTTGGTCAAATAAAATAAATCCTCCTGCCCGCTCATCTCCTGCATGGGAGCTGAACAAAGCCAAGTCAGTGTTAGGCTGTTAGCTACTTGCTAACAAAACATAGTTTGGTACCTTGAGGAGTTTGGGCATATGACTAGTTTTTGGCTGGATGGGATTTTCTGTACTTTAAGGAGAATTTTTTGGTTTTGTTCTTTCTGAAAACTGAAGCATCAGCCCTGGTAAAAGTGTTTCAGTAGCAGATAAGTATTGGAGGTAACAGAGAGAGTAGGGTTACTGAAACTAACAACTTAGCCTGAATAGATATTTTTTTTTAAATCTTATTTTTTCTCTTGGCAATGTTTCTGTTTATCAGAAAAGTTGGGAGGAGGCAGCTACAGCCTGTTCGCACTCTCTAAAAAAGATACTGCTTTTAGCTGCTTTGAGGGCAGACAAGACCTTCTTGGTTAGGAGTGCAACATGATCATTTAGAGTTAACTAGAGTTTAGATCATTTAACTTTGAAACTCAGTTCTTGCACTTGAGTTAGCTGTAGGTAATTCTAGTCTATTGAGAATTTTCCTTGTTGGCAATAGTTTCATGACCCAAACACAAATTTTAGTGTTGTTGTGAACAAAGGGATCTAGATTTATGCCTTTCTATAGGTAAATTGGATTAATAGTTGTGCTGATCAGTAGCAGTAAGAAAACTGAACAAAATCTGTGCCTGCTTTCTTATAAAGCTGAGAAAGTACAAGCTGCGTTACAGAGCCGAAGTGTTGGTCTTGAAAGTAAGTTTTGCTTCAGGGTATGTCAGGCCCCTGTAGAACAGACTGCTGCGTTTTCTGTTGTTTAATAATGATGGTTTTTCTGTTGTTCCTAGGGGCTGATTTTAATACAGGCAATGAATGTCATGCCCCTTCATTGTCAGTATACAGGTGACTGGCAAAAAACCCCCCACTGTTTAACCCTAAAATCTGTTCAGACATCGTGAATGTACCTACTCTGAAAGAACTCGTTCTTTCAATGACACAACTAAATGTCTTTAATGGTGCCACTGTAAAAAACACTGTTCTGATAACTGATGTAGAAATTCTCTTCCATTATTACACAAAATTAAGGGAATGGTTCTGATTTTAGAGAAATTCAGGTTTCTGTGCAGGTAGAACAGTTTAAGTGCTTGAGAGTAGTGTTGTTGTTCCAGATTGGTTTTGAGTTTAAAAATTGGAAAACTGTCACTTTCAAAAAAGAGTATTTGGGTTTCTTAGTCATGGTTAGTAATGGAAATAATGGAAAACTTTTCTTACTTCTGCTTTTTCCCCTGTTCCTTTCTGCAGAACAAGCTTGCCATCTCCAATGTTTTCCAGAAATGACTTCAGTATCTGGAGTATCCTAAGAAAATGCATTGGAATGGTGGGTAATCTGAAAGCTATGATAAAAGATGCGAACTGGTTGTTTCATTTGAGGCCCAAATGCAAACTTGCTGGGGAGAGGGATTTTATTTTTTTTTTTAAATTTGCTGCTTATGCTTTATTTGCTTTCACACTTAGAGAAGGTAAGGCTTGGTCAGAGCAATATTCCTTCAGTAAAAGCATTTTCTCTTGATTTTAACCCTTGAAGTACTTTGTGGTAGCAAAGTAAAAAATGTGACTGTGAAAAAACAAAACCAAAAAAACCAACTACTTTAATTTTGCTCTTCTCCCTTCCCTTTGGTATCTCAGTGTTCCCCCCTGCCATGGTGTTACTGTCCAGACGGTGGCCAGAGCAGAAGTTAGCTGGTTGGCACATAATCTGCTTCCAGCTAAGGGCGAATTGAAAAGAGTTCTCTCCATTAGGTCCTACAGTAGGCTGAAAGTACTTACAGCTGATAAACCCCTGTCAACCTGTTACAGTAGCCTACAGAAGGAGATGTGTGTGTTCTCTCTGCCTCCTCCCCTTGCTGTAGTTAGAAACAGCACTGGGCAACGAGATGTGCAAGTGCTGGGGAATACCTCTATCAGCAGCTCCGAGTCTGAGAGTTGTTGTGAAGCATCTGAGACTTCTCACAGTGGCTTTAGCGAAAAAGTATTATAACCTTAAAATACAGAGAGCAGATTGAAAGCCTGCCTTGGATAAGGTGTGTGCAGGAAAAAAAAAAATAAATCCATAAAGGTGTTAATTCCGCTTTGCAGAAATTGCTGCATGAAAGTTGTGGTTTGAAGGGGGCAGGGAGAAACTTGGAGTGGATTGTACCGAGGTGTCTGCCAAAGCTGTTAGTGCCAGATGCTTCTATTATGGTTAAGAACAGTGCTGTTTACCACACACATTGCCAGTGGTCATAGTATATGCTTTTAATTTGCTACTGCAGGCAGTTTAAGACATTACTATGCTACGCATTCAGAAGGCGTGCTTTTTGAAAATCAGAAAGAGAATAAACGGCATCAAACTGCAGGACTTCTCTTAAATTTTTATTCCCGCTATAAAAATTCCTTTTTCCTTCACAATACAGAATCCCTGTTTTTACTCCTGTGCTGCCATGACCTTTCTCATCCTCCTCCCTCTGCCTGCCCACCTGCCTCTGAAAAAGATAATATGTTTAAGTAATTAGGTGGCCTATATCTATTTTAAGAGTAATAAATAACTTAGTCTTTTAAAAGGGTCCTTAGTACTTCATTCCATTGTTTCAACTTCTTAATGCATTTGTTGATAGGAAGTTTGTTTGTTTGATGTTTGGTTTTCTTTGTATTTTAAAAGTAGCCTTAATGTCAACACAGATAGGCTTATCAAGCTCATAAGGGATCTGTAGGATTTTTTCCTTTCAGCATTAGCAGAGCCAGGTCAAGCACATTGCATTAGCACTTAAGAGCATAATTTATTTTTGTAATAAGCCAATTACACTTGGGTTACTGCAGGTCAGTGTATCTAGTCATTTGGTTTTTAACACAAGTTTCATTTGTGCATCAGGAGCTGTCGAAGATCACAATGCCAGTTATATTCAATGAGCCACTGAGCTTCCTCCAACGACTTACAGAGTACATGGAACATACATACCTCATCCACAAAGCCAGCTCGCTTTCCAGCACGACTGAGCGAATGCAGGTACTTTGGCGTGGTAATTTGTGGTAGCTCTTGATGAATGCATTGGGATTTCTTTCTTCATAGTCTCGTTACGGGAGCAACTCCTGAAACTCGCTGCATGTTGGATTCTCTTATTCATGAACCAGTTTTGCATATCTAGGAAAACGTTTTGCTTTTCCTAAGGCTTGCTTTCTTAGCCTTTTGATGAAAACTGTTAATTCCCCTGCCTTGCAAACAGAACTTTGCTAAGCTATTTCAGAAGAATCATCCTGTAATACCATGACTGCTGTTGATACTTGATAAAGACTACAATTCAGGAGATTAACTGTGTACTCTTACTCGTTTGAATAGTGTGTTGCTGCGTTTGCTGTGTCTGCTGTAGCCTCGCAGTGGGAACGTACAGGGAAGCCGTTCAACCCATTACTCGGAGAGACATATGAATTGATCAGGTAATGAACAGAAGATGCACTGAAGAGTGGAGGGTAGTGCTCTGTGAAACTTGGGTTTCTTTAGACTTGTCAGGTGGCTTGTAGACTGCTCTTCGGCTTGTAAGATTCCATCCTTTCTCCTAGCAGCTGCTGGAGGTGCTTGCAATGTGTGTTGGGGTTCAGCAATGCACCTTCCAGTGAAGGGAAAGCACTAAACTTTTCAACTCAGAGCAGGCAAATTAAATTTTCCAGGTTTAAAAGCAAGTTTTATTTACAAAAATGCCTTTTTTTTTCAAAGCCTTCTGAATGAAAAGATGCATGGTACATAGGGAGATGCTAGAATTGTAATATACATTATATGAGTGTCCAGAATACAAATAGGCAATGGTAGTCACATAGCGTGCAGCTACACTGAAGGCAGATTTTTCTCTCAGGTGAGGTTTTGGGCTATGTTTATATGAAAGTTTAAGAAAGGGGTCACGATCAAAAGGAAACATGCTGGCTGATCAGATTTGGTAGTTCTTCTTACCTTTTTACGTCATATCCTCAGTTCTGTGTATTAATTGATCTGTCTTTTTGTGTTATCCTAGGGTTTTAACTAACTCTTTCACTGAGCACAACTATCTTTTTCACCCTGGGGAAAAGAACTGCAACTTCATTACACTTGATATGTAGATACATGCTTTTGGTTATCTTTATTTTGCAGAGATGATCTTGGATTTAGACTTCTCTCAGAGCAAGTTAGCCATCATCCACCAATCAGTGCTTTCTATGCTGAAGGTTTAAATAATGATTTTGTGTTTCATGGATCGATTTATCCTAAACTCAAATTCTGGGGTAAGAGCGTGGAAGCGGAACCAAAAGGCACAATGACTTTGGAGCTTCTTGAGTAAGTTGATAAGTAATAATTGCATAGGCGCAGTGGCCACATCCACGATGATTAGTGTGCATTAGCATCTCATGGCTTAGCCACGGCCATGTCTAAGACCCACATCCTAGTGTCAGATGGCAGATCACTTTGTGGGAGGAGGGGATGAGAAGATGAAAGGAACTGCCATTATTTCTCCAAATATACTGCATACTAGCAGTAGCTGGGGCTTGTGTCTGTATGTTCTGTAGACGCCTGGACATCAGTCTTACTACAGCTAGCA
Organism: Limnodromus scolopaceus; assembly: GCA_028565335.1. NCBI lineage: Eukaryota > Metazoa > Chordata > Aves > Charadriiformes > Scolopacidae > Limnodromus > Limnodromus scolopaceus. Next base: position 110,814,823 of record JAOXNO010000013.1, on the reverse strand, counting down.
CACCTGAGTCCTGTCAGCTTTCCTCATGTCATTCAGTGCTAAAAGTGACTGAACTGAAGTGGCTGTTTTAAGGAATGGATACAATCAGTAGCAATAGGTTAATAAACTTCTTGGGTCTCCTGACTTATTGCTATGTTCATTTCAAGACTTGGTGCCACTTATATGTGGTGGCTGGTTGCAGGAGTGACATCCAATACATCCAGTAATTTTTGTTCTCCTCCCTTAGACACAATGAAGCCTATACATGGACAAATCCTACATGCTGTGTGCATAACATTATCGTGGGCAAACTCTGGATTGAGCAGTATGGTAACGTGGAAATAACTAATCATAAGTAAGTCAAGAGTGTGAGTGCTTTTGCTTGCTGCAAGTTTGAAGGGGAAAAGCACTTGGAAGTAGTAATGCCCCCTTTTTCCACCTTTAGAACTGGTGAGAAATGTGTACTAAGCTTCAAGCCCTGCGGCCTCTTTGGGAAGGAGTTGCACAAAGTTGAAGGCTACATTCAGGACAAAAGGTAACAGCTTCATTCCTAATAGGAAACAAACTGCTGTCCTCTGTTTCTGATGGGAGCTGTAGAACTGAATGCCTTTAACATGGTCTGTCAAGGGCATGAACCTGCAAACAGCAAAGTTATGAACTGTGCAACATCAGTAATGGAGCTTTTAGACTTGCTCTTAAAAATTCTTCTTTCAAATATTTTTATCTGAAACGATGAAATAAATCTCTTTAAGCTCCTTTGTAAACTCAGTCTTTTTTTCTGACAGCAAAAAGAAACTTTGTGCGCTCTATGGGAAATGGACCGAGTGTTTGTACAGTGTTGACCCAGCTACATTTGAAGCTTACAAAAAAAATGACAAGAAAAATGCAGAAGAGAAGAAAAGCGGTAAACAGGTATTAGTCACATAAAGAGGTGGTATCGCAAAAGCATTAATAGACAACTAAATATTTTAGCAGCATTTAAGAGAGTTAAGATTTTTTTTCACTTATTCTCTCTTTCCTAGTAGGATGCAAAATGGATTGGATGAGTACCAGCATTAAGGGATAAAATGCTTGCTCTCGCAAAGATTTGTATCCAAACTTTCCAAAACTTGGAGTGATCTAAATACTGGCTGATTCATTTCCTGCTTCTTCCTCCCAAGTCACATGGAGGAAATAGCATGTCCATTAGTTGGACCATGGTTCTGATCATGTCTGATAACATTTATATTCTAATAGAAGGCTTTGGACACCTAGAGCCAGGATAGACTAGTTTCTCTTCTTAATAGAAGATGGTATTTTCCAGCTTTTACAAGGAGTTTTTGTATTGCTTTCTGTTGAATTTTCACAACCACAGAAATGCTTGCTGTTTTTTCCTCTATAATTGCTTTTTTTTTTTTTCTGGGGATAAAAAATAATTCTTAATTCTTCCAGATTTGTGTTTAACAGAATGTTTTTGTTTAAGGTGAATGGTGATGGTGACGACATACAGCTTGATTAAGAACAACCACGCACATGGTAGCTTAAAACAGGGGTTGTTCTCCATTGGTGACTAAAGACAGATATTTTTGTTGGTTTGCTTTCTTAAGTTTTTTTTATACTTAAGAAAAAAGAAGCAGATAACAATTTGAACCTGCACAGGAACAGCATTTTTCAGCGTTGCTGTATCTGAGATTGCTCCAGTGCTTGTCATCAGGAGAGTGCTAAAGCACTGGGGATTACTGCTTCTCTTTGAGTCTGACCCTGTGAGCTCTAGGGAGCAGAAGCAAAGAAAAACATACCCTGTGCCTTTGTTCAGCTGCCGCTTTGCATATTCTGACAATGCTTAAGATGACCCTTGCTTTTCTCCTCAAAAATGAAGTTTGCTATTGCACAAAGCTCAAGCTGTGATGTTGCTCTGACTCTAGAAAAAGCAGGGGTTTTCTAGTCGTTTAGCAGAGCTGCTTCTGTGTAGGAAACTGAAAGCTTTAATGTGCGCTGTGAATCAGATAGTCCTCGTTGAACATGTATTCCCACTGCCCCCTTGTGTTTGAAGAGTTGGTACTGCTTATGGTTTTTGAGCATCGAGATGAGCCAAGTCTCATGGATAGTCTCTGAATGTGGTTTGACCCTTCATGATAGTGAAGGATTCACTCAATCATAAAAGTACATAGCCTGACAAACTTCTCCTAATCAGAATTTTCAGATCTACTCAGTTGCTTTACAGGTATTCTTCATTCTGCATTGCTACTAATAAAAAATCACTTCTCCCCCTCCCTTGAGGGGGGACGCGCTTGGATGAGAGTCATTCTGCAAATTGCCCCAGATTTTCGCCCTAATCCCTTTGATTTTTATAGAGATAAAACTTAAGGAAAAATAATTTTGCAGGGAGCTAGACAAACCTGCATATATGCATATTGTACCATATATGTGGTGTTTTACCAGCATCAGAAGAGTTACAGTGGACCTGGGGTTAGATTGGGATGATTCAGCTCTGAGTCAAAAAACTGGAGCCTTTTTTAATCAAGATGAAGCATTTTGTGCAGAATTTTTCAGTGCAAATATACGGAAGAGCATAATATAGGGCACCTGCAACTGCCTGGTTTACAGACACCAGAGGTCTTGCTTTGGCAAAGTCTGTTATTGCCCTTCTAGCAATATGCTGAGAGGCTGAGTAGCACGGAACGTAAAATGTAAATCTTTGTGGCAAGAGCACACAAAAATCCACTTTTTAGCTACTACTTCTTCTTTCTCATGACACTTTTAAGATTATAAATCTAAGAAGGCACAAATTGCAATGTGTGTTGTAGCGTTCCTACAAAACTTGGAGTTTGACGGTTTGGTATTGAAATTTCTTTGTTTGGATATAAGGATATCTTTCTGATCTCTTCTGCTTCAAATTCCCGATTTTCATGGAAAGTATGATCTTCTATCAAAATGAAAGATTCATCAGTGTCCTTTAAAGGAAAGAATGGAAGGTTGCCAGCATGGTTCAGATGTAGACAACTGAAAGCCCTGTTTATCTTCTTAATAGCTGAGGGACTGAACCTGGTGTCTGCGGGTTGTTCTGGTGACTTTGCAACCTGTTTGTTATTAAAAGCATTGTACCCACAGTGAAAGAGAATCCTTAACACTTGCTAATTTTCTTGGAGGCATAACATATGAATCATGTCAGAGGACAACCTGAGTCTAGTTTGGGTACTGAGTTTTCTTGCACTAAAACAACAGTCTGTGTTATCTGACGCAACAATCGGAGAGCAAAGCTTATTAGCAGCAGGATTAGAGCTGTTGGCATGTGGCCAAAGCATTTAAAGCATTAGTTGGCTTTAAGTTCAGCTTTACTCTCTGGTGGTCTCTGAAATGTGCTGCTGTTTTTAGCTGTGACAGTGACACCGAGTTTTCTTGGGAAAGCCGTATTCGTTGTGTAGCTGGCTTTAGAGTCAGTATTGTAAGATAGGCTTGTGTGGCAGGATTAATGTCGGCAGCATCGGACCCCAGCTGCTTTAAAGCAGTGCCAAAAAAAAAAAAAGGGTGATGATTTAGAAATAGCTCAGGTCACATCTATTATCAGTTATTCTCTACTGCTCTGGTAACCCTGAGTGGAGTTTTTCCCTCTGTGGGAAAACCATTTCACAGAGCTGGGGCTGCACCTGCCTCAGGATGTGTGTGTTGGTCTTTACAGGATACCCTTCCCGGAAGGAGGAGCTTATCTAGGACATTCATTTAACGTTTGCATTATGCCATTTCAGTAGTATGTAGTGGTCAATGGTCAGGAAAGTTTCTCTGAGCAAAGAGCAGTAGAGTAGGGCTTTCTGTCTTGCACAAACTGAAGGCAGAATTTGCATTATGTGCTGGTGTTTCTTTGATGTGGAAGGATGAGGCATTTGTGACTTCTATTATGGAATGGTTTTATAGAATGGTTTGGGTTGGAAGGGACCTTAAAAATCATTTCATTCCAACCCCCAGCTATTCTTCAACTTTAACGAAGCAGTAATGGAATTAAATATCAGAACGTAGAAAATGGCTTGTGTTTGAGGAAATGAGACATCTCGGTGGTGGAAAAAATGGCATTTCTTAATGCTTGAACATCCAGATTATATCTATGAAGATGTCGATGCAAGAAACTGTTGGCAGTCTTCTTGTGGGAGGGGTTGGGAATATGTATTCTACGTAAACACTGTTATCTTTCTTGACAAGCATCTAGAAAAGTTTCTTTGTCACTGACATCATTTACTTTTGGCCAAGGAAATAATTTTATGTAAGTTCCAGTGTTGGAATGAATGAGTGTAAATGGTTTATGATTCCAAAGAACTCTTTTCTTTGTGTGCTGCCTTTAGGTGGGCAATACCGAGGAACCGGATGAGATGCCATTGCCAGATTCTGAGAGTGTGTATGTTATTCCTGGAAGTGTTTTGTTATGGAAGATAACCCCACGACCTCCAAATTCGGCACAGGTCAGCTATGATTTTTCTTATTGAAAGTGTGTGCTATCCTGTTATTCTGTGTGTTCAACACAAAGCAAATCCACTTGTTGTCTTTTTCATTAACTTCCCTGGAAGTGTTCAGGGACAGGTTGGATGAAGCTTTGAGCAACCTGGTCTAGTGGGAGGTGTCCCTGCCCATGGCAGGGGGGTTGGAACTCGATGATCTTTAAGGTCCCTTCCAACTCTAACCATTCTATGATTAGCAAGTCTGCATTTGCCGGTTTATTGCACAAACTTTGCCGCTTCAATTGTAGCTCGATAATGTGGAGTTGGAGGAATAACTGCCACAGGCATGACTCCAGAGTTAGTGGAATTTCTGTGGAAAATGGGATGTAGCTAGGGGTATGGGAAATTTCCACACCTCTTCTCTCCACCCTGCTTCCTACGCTGAGGCACGTACCTTGTGAGAAATCTCTTCTGAGGAGCTTTATTAGAGGATAGACACTTCCTAGGAGACACTTGCAAAGCCTCCGTAGCATGAGTTGGTGTGTGAAGGGCTGTGGAGCTGGAGAGCCAATGGGCAGAGGACAAGAGTGCAACTGGAAAGACAAAGAATTGGAACAAAGACAAGGTGCCCTCAGTGGGTTAATCAAGGGGGGAATCTCTCTACAGAGATAGGGAAAATACCAGTAGGACTGGAAAAAGAAGATAAGACAGAAATAGTGCACTGGGTAATTGGATGCTGGCCTGGTTACACAGGAGCACCGAGGATCACCTACACTCTGCCTAACAGTGAGGTTTTGCTGGTATCTTGAGTATTCCTATCTTGAGAGATTAAATAATGAAAAGGCACTTGGATGTTTGTTTTTAGACAGCAGCTTTCTCGTGTATTAAGCCTGGCAGCCTGAGACATCGTAAAGTCACCTTTTATCTTTGTCTCTGAATTTCAGATGTATAATTTTACTAGCTTTGCTATGGCTTTGAATGAGCTGGACAAAGAAATGGAGAGTGTCATTCCCAAAACTGACTGCCGGCTACGACCAGATATCAGAGCCATGGAAAACGGAGAAATAGGTAACTGCAGTTATTGGCAAAGGGGTTTTTATTTATTGTTAAAACTGAGGCACTGGGAAAAATGAAATTCCACATTCAAGTTGTTAGATGAACTGTTAGAGTAAGTAGGTACCCATAAAGATACATTCCTTTATGCTGCAAAGCTGTATCTCTTAATGCAGCATTCTGCAGGTTGTGGTATGCTTCTAGTGAAAGGTATCTCACCCACCTGTACTGGGGCTGATTGGGATGGAGTTAATTTTTGTCACAGCAGCTGGTGCTGTGTTTTAGATTGGTGACCGAAGCAGTATTGGTAACACATCAATGTGTTCAGCAATAGCCAAAAATTTTGCACAGTGTTAAGGCCTTCTCTGTTTCTGGAGTGGACAAGACAAGGGGATGCAGGCAGGAGACCTGACCCAGACTGGCCAAAGAGATGTTCCATACCATGTAACATCATGCTCAGCAACAAGTCGTGTGTGTCGAGGGGAAGTAGCTATTGCTAGGAGACTGACTGGATACAGGTCTACTGGTGGAAGGTAGAAAGTAATTGCCTTGGCGTCACTTTTTCCTCCTTTTTTCTTTCCCTTCGCTTATTAAACTGTCTTTACCTTAACCCATGATGATTTTTCGCTTTTGCTCCTTGATTCCCTCCCCTAATCCACGGGGGTGGATGGGAACGAACAAGTGGCTTGTGAGTGCTTAGTTCCTGGCCCCGAACCCACCACACCCCCTACTTGCTTATGTTCTTCCATATAAGCAAGAATCTTAAACTTCATGATGCGATGCCTTTTATTTAGCTTTAGGTCCACTGCTGTGCTCCATAGTCAAGCCCTATACTTGGAAACTAGTGTAAGGACACAAGCTCTGAGCACCAAAAGGAAGTATTTGCAAACTTTTCTGTTTCCTTCAGTTGGTGCAAAAGGAATATTTTGATGTGCCAATTCTGAGAAATGCAATCAAAACTATTTAAGTGAAGCTGCAATGCCAAAAAATGCACTTGATGCAAAATTATTCTTCGTCCTAAAAATAGTGAATTAGAAATACATTATGAGACTTTCAGTGAGTAGAAATAGTGTGCTTTTTAGAAACCTCATAGATATTGTTACTGTAGATGCCATAGAGTGAAAATTGTCTTTTAGTCTGTTGACATGTGACTTGGTGTTAAATACTTTGGTATGGTGTGGAACAGCTTTCTCCTGGCCCTCTTTTGCTCCTTTTCCTTTGGCATTTTGCGAATTAAAGCAGGATGGCCTGGTTTGTAGACTAAAAGCATGAGGGCTCTTGCTTTCTCTGGATTGCAAAGTTATTGGGGTAAGTCATGTAACTTCTGATTCAGTTTGACCTGTGTAATAATGCAGTGACTGGGACTAGTTCTGAAAAATAGTCTGAAGTCTAGGTATGAAAAACAGGCATAATACAGTGCAGTTGTGCACTTTATTTCTCAGAAGCTGATAACTGCTTCTTTGAGGCTTTTAAAAAAGCAGATCAGTGAATTCCCACAACCGGACTTCCCTGCCTGTACTATTCTTCTGTGGCCAGCAGGATGGACACACTTGGTTCATAGTATTTTCGGTAATTTGTCTGTCTAAACATGAAGTGCAAATAACTATGCTGTTAGCAACAGACTATATTCCTTAACTATACTAATTTGCCTAGCAGATAGACTGGGAATATGTGGTGTGTTAGTAGCTGGCAGGGTAACTGGGAATGGCTGATTAGTCTTCAAAAAATTATTTTCTCAAATACTTCTTTCTAAGATGTTTGCGGAATGCTTTTAGAGGATTCAAGTATGAAAGAGATCACCTTTCATGTAATCTGCATCTTAGCCTGACTAACTCCTCAGACCTCCAGACCATCCTTTCTGCCAAACAAAAGCAACTGTTCTGCTTGTTTGGAACCATGACCCGTGCTACCTTAGTAAATTAATAAAACAGTGAAGGGATGCTGCAGAGAGACAATTCTTTGTGGTTTAGAAATGAAGATTCCAAACCCCTTTTGATCAGGAGCTAAGCACTAGTAACAACTTCCACAAACCTTAACAAGAAGCAGGTGGCCAGACTTCTGAAATAAATCCAGCATACCTTAGTTAGTTACCTTACTGAAATAAATTCTAGGTATGTCACCTCCTCTGACTCTCATTTGCTGTCACATAAACACATTTTTCAGGGCCCTCAGGCCATGGATAAATACGTATTTAGCAGTCTTAAAGACTGGAATTCCATTGGCTGATCTTATGCCACAGCTGGCCGGACTTTGTGCTTAGAATAAGCCCAGAAGCTCTTCAGTGTTATGTGGAAAGCTTTTTAAATGGACAACTTTTACTACTTTCCGTATTTATTTGTTGGGTCAGATGGAGTAATGTCCCTGTCTTTTATATTACACTTTGAAGTCTTCTGTATTTTTATTTGTGTATTGTTATTCCTTCAAGATCTAGCTAGTGAAGAAAAGAAGAGGCTAGAAGAGAAACAAAGGACTGCCCGCAAAAATCGTTCAAAGTCAGAGGAAGACTGGAAGACGAGGTTAGTGTGCTTGCCTCTGCGGGTGTATTTATATAAAGGTTTTGAACATTCAGGTTAACTGCCAGTCCGTGCCAGTGATGTGTACTGTTGTGTCAGCGTGAAGAGCTGACATCAGCAGCAGCAGCTTTGGTGCTGCCACTGTTGTATTTGCAGACCTGGTCCCTGCAGGTTGTAGCTCTTCCAGAAACAGGCTTGGTCTCAGTTCCTTCCCTCTCGCTGCGTGCACATCCATATTCAAGTACAAACCATGTTGTCTTTTCTGAGCAGCTCTTGGTTCTGACATGAAAAAGATGTTGCCACCGATAGCTGCCTGTGGGGACTGTTGTCACTGATTAATTTATAATTGCCTCACATTTGCATGCTTGGCCAAAGAGAGGAGGAAGTGCTTCCTCCGGTGAACTTGATAGCTTATTGCCTGTGACTTCTCAGATCAGTTGCTGGGAATACTGTATAGCCACTGCATACAGTTACTCTCAAAGGTGGTGAAATGACTTTATCACCCAGACACCCAAGTCATTTTCTCCTTTCTGAGAGGCTTACTAACTATACAAGTTAGAAGAGCTAAGGGAGAAATTAGTTCACAAGGGATCTGCCAGGATGTTTGGTGGTTTTTTTGGGTGGGTTGTTTTGGGTCTTTTTTTTTGTGCTATAAGATGAGAGGGATCAGTTGGGAGCTCTTATACACAAGCTGAGTAGAAACTGTGAAAACATGACCAAATGAATCTAGTTTGATCATACACAGCCTACTTAAAAGACAGTAATAATTTGGCAGCCTGTTCACAGGAAAAAAAAAAAAGGTAGGGCTGAACTCTCTAAAAGTAAGCAAGCTTAATCTCCTCCTTATTAACTAGCTATTAATACACCCAGACACTGTGGATTATATAGCTTTCAAATGTCTGTTTGTAACTATAAATCACTTTTTTCTTTTTTTTCAAATGAAGTCACCCATCATCCCAGAGTCCCAGGTTTGGACATGTCTGCCTTTGTCTTTTTCCTGTGCCTGCTCTCCTGAAGTGTTTGGGTTGGTTTGCCCTAAGACTGGTGGAAAATAACATCTTTGTGATGCTTCCAAGTAAACATGTTAAGTGCTGGACAGCCTTGCACCTCCCTCTTCCTTTCCTGAGTTCAGAATGGTTCTAGCTCTCAAAGCAAGGGATAAGTTATATTATGTTCTTCTGGGTGTCTGAAGTAGCTTAAGTTATAGCTCAAGGCACCCGAAGTTGGTATTGGAAATTGAGGAATTCCCAGGGGGCAGCTCAGAGCAGTGGTTTTTAGGGTGCATGGTTAGTGCAGACACCACTCACAAGGTTCTTCAGTTGCTGTTGTGCAGGTGCTGTAGACCTGCCCAGCACTCACCTGGGATACCCTTTAAGAACTCTTTGTTTTCCAGGATGTTTCTAAAACTTTGGCAGAAAATTCCTAGTGTCTGATCTCTTTAGCAGGAATGCCAAGTGTGACATGACTGTTTCCAAAGGATGAATGTAAAGTGTATAGGAAGACTTGTGCTTTGGGGAGAAAAAAATGCATACTGTGAAGGGAAACTCTCTGACCTGTTCCCAGAAGGTCAACTGTAGGTCTTAATCTGCAGTGTAATATAAACTCTCATGTAAACTGGTACAATTTCCTTGCCACAGAAAAGCAGGCTTCTTATTTTGTCTAGTAAAGTTCCTCCTGGGTAAGACAATTCTCCAAAGTGCCTAGTGATTTTTATTTTTTTTTTTGATTATTTTGAATCCACTTTAGAAGTGGGGTCTTGGTGTTTCTGAAGAAGTGATTCATGTTGAACGCTTAATGTTTCAGAGACTGACCGGTAGTCTTGAGTAACACTGGTTCAGTTCCAAAACACAGCAGTGGTCTGCTGATTTTGATGAGAATCAGTCCCTTCCTTCCCCTGCCACTTGCCTGGCTAGATTATTAGACTGCTTTGCATCTCCTGTGTCTCTCAAACTTAGTTCTTCCCATCTCCTTTTCTCTTCCTGTTGAAGTAGGTGGTCTCTGGAGGAAGGGCACATTGTCCTGACTGGTATAAGTGTGGAAGAGACACTAGTGAGGTATTGGGTGGCAGAATTCCTCAATCTGAGAGGTGAGGTAACTGTGCTTATGGCCCTGCCTCTTGGGAAATGCTGGGCTTTGGGCTCTGGAATGAGAGAGACTTCTGTCCTCTGTTGACTTCAGTTCACTTCCCCAGGGGAGCAGGAGAACCACCGCAGTGTTCAACTGTTCAGTTTGCCGCCGTGAAGACGGTACAAGGCATTTCTTCCCATGTGTGTATCAAACCTTTTGAAGCCAAGCAAGACCTGCCCGTTAGCTGCCCTGCTCTGTAACGTGGCACTGCCGTGCTGGTGGCCTTTATGCTTTTGCTTTTTGAAGAGAGCAAGTCATATTTGACCTGAACGTGCTTTAATTTCTGTTCTGAAACCTTACGGTACCCTAGAAGGGAAGAGCTGAGTTGAAGAGGGCTGCCTTGCACACGCATGGTTTACTTTGGTGAGTGTGTTCCCCGCAGTGAGGCATATAAAAGAACTGGCTTGTGTGGCCGGTGAGGAGGTGAAAGGAATCTGTGGAGCGTATTAACCACAGAAACAGCTTCTGGCCAGCTGACTTGAGCCACAAACACGGCTTGGCAGAATACAGCAAGAAGTTAAAATGCTAGAGGTCTGGTGCTGTGTGCGCTGTTGAGGCAGAAAATCCAGTAGCGGGGCCCAAGAGAGAAAGCGGTGTTCATAACGGGTTGTGGGATGGCCAGGAATGGGTTTGGGAGAGGAGGAAGGACAGACTTCTGTGCCGTGCTGATTTGAGAGGGTTGTACTCACCACTGGGAGGTGCTTGCCAGTAGTAGGACCTTGTAAGTGCACCTTATTTTACAGATAGGTATCTTTTTAGTGGGGGGATTATCTACACAGGTGTGTATGCACAGTGCCTCCAGGTTAGGAAGGAAAGCAGAGGGAAGGAAAGAAAGAAGGTGCTTCTTTCAGTGATCCCATCAACACCCACCTTAGCAAAAGCTTGCAGGTAACTCCATGCAGCCAGAACCTGCTCTCTGGCTGTTCTGATTAGCTCCCCAGTGTTCCCAGCGTAATGCAACGCAGTTAAGTTGTAATAAGCCGGGATTTTTCCTGTAGCCTGTGGATGCGATTTACATCTCCACTGAGGGGAGCTGGCACACTTGTTCTGAGTTTACAAGGCTTTAAAAAAACCAAGAGGATATCTAGATCCTGGGGAAATAATGTTTTTCTGTTTTCAGGACTGCAGTGCTTGTGGTGTTCTACATGTCTTGCACAAACTGTTACTGCCTATATGCATGCCAAAGGGACTGTTCACAACTGCTTTGAAGTAAAACTGCACCTGTCCTTTTTTTGCCATAGTCTTGACTACTTCAAGCACCAAAATACCAGTGTCAGTAATTTCACCCAGGAGACATTGAAGTGGTGTGGCCAATGGGGAGATCTAGCCACTGAAAATGACTTTAAGTTCATTTATGATATAAAAACAAAGAGGCCTCCTGCAATCACAATTACTACTTTGAGCAGTAAACTGCTGAAGATGCAGCAAAGCAGTTCTGAACTTCCATCAAAGTGTTGTGTTAAATAGCTTCACTGACATGCTCTGTGTTTCCTTGCAGGTGGTTCCACCAAGGCCCCAATCCCTATACTGGTACACAGGACTGGCTTTATTCTGGCAACTACTGGGACAGAAACTACTTTAATTTGCCTGATATTTATTAAAACGCAATAAGGAGCCTGTAACTGATACAAATTAAGTCTTAATCTGTTTTAATGTTTTCCCTTGTTTTACTTATCTCCTGAAAAAAACTGACATGTTATCAAACAGAATATTCAGCATCTCCACGGTAAATCTGGTGGTCCATGATCTGCGGTCCCAGAAGTAGGGGAATCATTTTTCTGGCTGATGGTGGGTCCTGTGTGGACAAAGTTAAGTCGCCACGGTTTCGAGCTGCCCTGTTTGGTGAATACACCTATATTAGGTTGTGGTGTATGAGGAATAGAACACCTTCGGCTGTTCTGTGAATACTTTCTTTCGTAGAGAACATTGGCACAAGTAAAACTGGTTTTATTTATTGTGACATGGGAATGTTTAAAAGCACACACAGTAATTGCAATATTCTGTTCTTAAATGAAGAAGGGTGTGTCACTTCTGTAAAGATGTAACTTTTCATAAAGTGACTTTTCTTTTACTAAAGTAACTCCCTTAAATCCTGAGCTCTGGTTGGAGGTGCCAGACGCGTTCCCATCTCTGGAGCATTAATGCAGTCGTTTAAGCTGGTAACATTACTCAGAGGTATTTATTCAATGTTTTGTGCAGTGTGTTTTGAATTTTGCTCTCCTGTTTTGCTACCAACCTTATGGTTTAAGGAATTAAGAGCCATTTAAATATCTACGGATTTGATTTGAACTGCACACTAGTAACAGGTTTTAAAAGAATCTGTCTCATGCACTAGAAGTTCTGGTGCCCAGCACCACTGTAAAAAGGCAAGAACCTGATCAGTCCGGGACCTGGTGGGACGTGGTGGGGTCGGGGGGGGGGGGGGGACAGGACCTGTGT
>JAOXNO010000013.1:110692265-110791546 GCA_028565335.1 Limnodromus scolopaceus | reverse complement strand
AGTTGGAAAACCATCATCTGCTTACCTGCCCTTACATTCCTGGATGTCTGCAGCTCTGCAAAAACCCGAGGGGAATTCCAGCACCACTGAAGATTTAAGACTCAAGCCTCATTGCGGCTAAAGCATTTAGACTATCTACAATAGCCTCCTTTATTAAGTAACATATTATTAATAGGTCATTCAAAATTAATAGATTATTATATCACTTTCAAGTTAGTTGAAACATGCTGGGAAGTATGTTAATGGTAACTCACCACAAAATGCTTCTTCCATTAAAGAAAACTTAGAAAGTAATTTCTCATCAAGAAAACTTCTCACAATAAATCATGAGTCCTGGAGAGCGACAACACAGACTCTAATATTAAAAAAGTTAAATACGAATATGTTATGACTTACAAAATTAGGAAAAATAGCTTTGCTATAGAAAGAATAAGATACACTTCAAGAATATATATAAAGACTAGAAAACGCATCATTTCTGGAAACAGGATTGTAAACTGAGGTCCAGATTTCTGCATGGAGAGCACATGGAAGCAACAGGACTTTGTGGAGGCATTAAACGTACCTGGGTGCAGAGGCAGCCACGTGGGTACTTTGAAACCATCCTCAATGATCACAGATCAGAAGAGAACTTGTAAACCTGCTTCTTTTGAAAACTTTCAAAATTCTAGGTCTGTAAAGCTCTGCACAGCAAAAGCTTCAAATACGTTTAAGTACAGACATCATAAACCACAGAAAAATTTATTATCAGACGTAACAGAGCAGAAGCATAAACCTCCTTAAATATCTAAAAAGGCTTCAGGCCCCAATATAGAAGTGTGTCTGTCTGAAACTTAAAAAGAGCTGTAGGAAAAAACATGCCTGGAAACTAATTCACCGTGCTGGAACTCAAATGTTGTTTTTGGAAGCCATCTAGAGTAAATCCATCATCTGAAGCATACCAGCTGCTCCACTAAAACCTCTTGCCCTTTGGACCCAGACTGACGACCCCGTCAGCCCAAGAGCAGTTTGCCCAACTGAAGGTTGCCCCATCTCCAGAAGTCACAGCTTCCAGATGTTAAAATCTTAGAGACTGGACAGTTCAGCAAATCAAGCTCCCAGACAAGCCATATTTTTCAGCCAAAAAAAAAAAAAAAAAAAAAAAAAAGGATCAAGCCATTCAATTAGGTATTTCACAACAGGTTGATGAATCACACTGGTTGGGGGCTTGTGGGGTGTGTTCAGTTCTGTTTGGGTTTTGTTGGGTTTTTTTTTATAATTGCAAAATTTATAATTTTGTTATAATTGCAACCTCTCAAAATTTCAGCTAAATGGGCAGGAGAAGAGAACTTGCATTTATTGCAAGCACCATCTCTGTGTTTCTACCTGCCAGAGACTCCAGTGGAGTTCTAAGTGGGGGTTTGCATCCATATACAAAAATCTCCATGAAAATCTTCCTGCTTTTCCTACCAAAGGTACTCAATTTCCTTAAGGGGTCTTTATGCGCATCCCTCTGACTCTCTTTGTCTTCTCCCTTCCTGGGGGCCTTTGCTACAAGTGAGAAGTATCTGTCCCAGCAGTACAATTATCAATTATCTTTTTTCAACAGAGTAAACATATTGCTTTTAGTGAAATACTGGAAGGCATTTGTTACGTAAATGGTTTTGCTCAGCAAAGTCTCACAGCTCTCTCTCCCTCCCTTCTCCTCTCAAATATTCAGCTCAAATGAGTTTAACTTTTCATTTTTTGGTTTTTTTTTTTCCCCCCTCTGTAAAACTCTTCCCCTGGGAGCCCCTCTGGGCATCTCCCATTGACAAGCACAGCTTGCCAAAAAATGACTGAAAACCACTGAGGACCAGAGCTCAGCTCACTTGGAACACCATCTTGAAGAGGTGACATTAAAAGATAAACAGCATTTTGGAAAAAAGCAGCACTGACAAAAGGAGAGGTAACAGTAAGAAAACTGAACGTGAACTTCCCATGGCTAAAACACACTGGGGGTTAAAACAAGGGGCTAAACAGGTCATGAAAATCTCAGGTAATTAAGCAAAGAGATTCCGAGCAGAAGCAGGAAGGCAATATGCAACTCTGATATACACCTACCCTGGTAACCTATGCCAGGTCCAGTTTTGGTGTCCAAATGTACATTAAAAAAAAAAAAAAGTGGTGAAAAATAGAAATAATTCAGTATTTAAGTTTGGAAAGGCTGCCTCGAGTTGAATTTTTTACTCTTGCAAGAAACTCAGTGTAGAAACAGAAGTTCTCATGCTTTATGAATCCCTATATAGAACACCAAGTTTTAACTGTTCTTCAGTCAAAATAACTAGAACTTGTCTGTTTATTTCCAGTTGACATGTAAGTCAACTTTTCCAGATAAAAGTACTTTCTGAAGCAGTTTTTCTAGCTCACCTCAAAACATTAGAATGCAAGACAATATTGTATATGCATCTACTCCAATTGTAATTAGCAGAGAAACAATTTCCTCTCCTGCCTTTTTTTCCGAACTCCTAATTTATATAGAATAATTTGTTGTACAGTTCCCTCAAGATGAAGGATCAGAGTCAATATAGCCATACTTCCTACTCCTAAATTTCAGTGGAGCCTACCATTTCCATTCCAGGCTGCCCACAGAGCCCCAGTGGAGCCAAGGACAGGAGAGCTGGTCAGATGCCACTGGCCACCCAACTGCCCTCAAGGACAGCTAAGTATAAGTTTTCTTCTTAACGTTAGCTTTAATAATACTTGCTTGGGGTTGCATCATTTTTCATGCAAGAGATTTTCATGATTGCTACCACTGTTGGTATTTTGTAATGACGACTGGAAAGGGAATTTGAGTGTCGTTAAAGGCTTTCACCCCACCAATGGGTTCAATCCTCCCCCTGGTGACACCACGTACAGCCCAATACCAACCTAACGCTTGCTCCTGCTCAAACCTCACACAGTTACAGAGCAATTTTTAAACATGAGTACGTTGGAAAGACAATCAGATCATTGTGAATTGAAAAGCAATTCAATATGACATTTGGGGAGATTTATTTAAGAATAAAGCATAACTAGAATATGAAACAAGCATTCAAAGTCAGAGAGAGAAGAAATTAAAGTGCTTGCTTTAGAGTAAACTAGAAACATTTTTTTCAAAGGTGTAGGAATACAGCAAATACAATTGTGTGTGGTTCTTTTTCTTTAATGAAGAACAAGTAAATTTGATGTCTTAAAAACACACCTTAAACCTCGTTCACTTTGCGGTTGATCTCAACATGACACATGTAACTCACTTTCTAAACCAGGAGACTAGAATTCTACTGGAAGAACAGAGCCTGAGGTAATTGCTGACCAGGAAACTTTGTTACAGAGTCACTTGACATCCCAGAAGTTACCCCAATACTCGATATCATCTTGTTCAGGAGGCCACCAATTAAAAGACAAATTCGAGGAGCAAGGGAACAAAACTCATGTTCACATTTCTTTTAATTTTACTCAGAAATATAAAAGTGCAAGTTCTGTAAATTAACAACATTTACAGTACATCACAATAAATATGCCACCTTGTGACACCTAAAAATTCTAGTTATTTATCTGAAATGAGTCATATTGAGATAAAAACTGCATTAACATCAACAAAAATACCTGAACCAGTAAAGATAGTCTTAACGTATTAACCAGCAAGATGCATATTCCATTATTGCTATTAGACTATGCCTCCGAGTTCCAAAGTATAAAACCTGATCAGTTTACACAAAATACAGTTGAAATTCTTCTCATCACAGGCACAATCTAACATAAAAAATAATTTTGACATTTACAATGTAGGAGATTCTCCTACAAGGGGAGGAGGGGAAAAAAAAATTAATATAGAAACAGATAGTTCTATTTCAGTGATGATACGCTAAATTCACAGAAAAGCTGCAATTTGCACAGAGTTAAACTGTTATATGAATACATAGTGTCTTTCCATACCCACTCCTGGCCTGGTGAGAACAGCAGGCCCTTTAGTAAATTTACTACAGTTCGCTAGCTACCTCCAAGTATGTAGACCCCAGATATCCCAACACAAATCGCATGCAGGTGCTTTGTGTCCTGAATAGCCCAATCTCACATTATATTTAAGCAGTGTATTTAAAAGGAATTTTGTCAGTAACTGTACCGTTTCTAGCTATTTAACCAGAATGGACTGTGTCGCTGATTGCAAAACATTAAAAGTCAGATAGGACAAAATAAGATTTCAAGTACATTAAAGCCCATTTTTAAAATCATTATTTGAATTCTAAGTAGTCACTATATATATACAACATATTGTTTTCTAGTCAGTACTTATTTGGATTGACCAAATAAGGTTGAACACTCATTTATGACTCAATATTACTGTCAAAGTTGAATAAAAAAACCAACCAGTGTACTATATGTAACACATCTAGATTATAGAAAAATAAAACCGCCTTTTTTTTTTTTTTTTTAAGAGTTAAGAGTCTCTCCTCTTCTTCAGGAACTGCAACAGAAGTGTTTAACTGCTCTAGGAATGCCTTTCATAGCAGGAACTGTGTATTTCTAGAGAGAAATAGAAGTGTCTCAACCGTTTCATTCAGCCTCCCAAATAGGATATTACTTTTCTCCTCCATATCAGTCTTGCTTTAGATGCAACCTCAAAAGCAAACCAATGAAGGTTAGGTGTGGGCAAGGTCTAAACTTTGGCAACATATCCTACAAAAAAGTAAGAAGGAAAAAAAAAGAAAAGCTTAAGCTAAGGAACTGGTTAAGGCAACCTGACCAAAGTAAAGATAAGGCTTTTGGATAACTATTTCCAAGGATATCCAGTTTTCTTAGCTTTGCAAAGTAACATAATTCAACTAACTTTCTGGTCAGATTTCCATTCATAAGCTTCTTTAAAAAAAAAAAAGTTTACCTTCCTAGAATATGGTATTAACTGAATATAAAACATAAGGGGATACTCTGTATTACAGACAAAAGTAAAAAAAAAAAAGCTCCAGATGAGCACACAGATGGCCAAATAGTAAAAATTATATGGTCACGATAAAAGTTTTAAGCTCTCTGAGGTATTTCAGTATCTAAACACCACAGGTTTGGAATACCATAGAGACTTCGGATATTGTGGTATTGGCATAACTACTGAAGTAGATTTTTTGGTTTTGCGTTTTGGTTGGTTCTGTTTTTTAATACCTTTAAAGGTCACTGCTATAAAGATTCAGCAGCTTGAATGAAAAATACGTAAAATTACTGTATCTGGCCTAAGCATTTTAACATAATATGCAGAACATTAAGAGCAGAAGTAAGACCTGCCCACACTGTAATTGCATGTCAAACAAACTAAGTATTTGGTTGGAATGTACCAGAAGCAGAGATCCTAAATATTGACATAATTTACATCACAAGTACGAGCTGGGTTGGGAGGGAAGGACTGAAAAATGGACGGGGATGTGAGGTTTAAAATTCACACATTAGTCATTATGAAGTCACTGACATAAGCCACTAAAATTTAGTAAGATCTGCTTTTTGTGGCTGAACAGTTTACCTTCTCCTGTGTACTGGCTAATGCTCGAAGAAGAAAAAAGTATTCTGACCATTTCCACCTTCAACATTTACACCAATTACTTTTATTGTATTATTCTAATCAAACCAGAAGTGCTCCCCTGGGCATATTTTAGATCTAGATCTATTCTAAAAGGTAAAAATCACTCCTGCCAATATTGTTGAAGTAAATCATGTGTGCTTATTTAGGCTCACCCACAAAGTTACAAGCAATTGTGTTCAGCTTGGTCTGAACAAAGTAAAAACTGAAGAGTTAAAAACACAAGGTCACTTAACCTTCTTCCTGGTTGATTTACTTTTAGTTAAAATTGTAACGTTTTACTAAGCCATACCAACTCTGACCATACTAGGAAAGTGTCTCTGGCACAAGTGGTTTTCAGAAGAAAAGCTGGTCTTCCCAACAGCTTTTTCTTCTGCTTCATCTTAAAGTGCAGAAACTGTGGGAAAGGATAACAAGACTTGCTGTCTGTCACTGTGGAACTACTTCCCTTAGAGAGGCTAAGGCTGCGTGTATGCGGACGTGCAATCTGTTCTCAAAGTCATAGCCAGTAAATTCCTCCTGGGGAAGGAAAGAAAAGAAAGCATATAACTATTAGCCTCCTTCACTTTACGATACGAAGATAATTTTACTACTAACGCTTAAGAAGTCATGTTACAAAACAGCCCACAGAAAAGAGGTGAACTGGAGACTGCATGTTGCAATATCCCCACATTACCCACAGCAACGGAATTACAGAAATTCCACGACAGTGAAGAGAGCAGAAAGCTTCCATTTCCAACATGCTGTTTGGATCCTGTGTAGTTGAACAGCACCTGGAAAGTCCTGCAAATCCAAAAGCTCTAGAAAATCCCAGCAGGCCCAAGGCAGGAACCAGTTGGAACAGACAAGGAAAGCTCTGCAATTTTGAAATTTTCTGTAGCCAAATTTTACTTGAAAAACTTGGCAAGGGTCTAACGCTCCAGGAGAGGTCACTAACATGGGTTCTGTGCTATGACTGACCTAGAAATACACATCTACATAACATACATAAATGTGTATCATTAATATATATCTAAATGATGGTGTTGTAGATTATAGGCAAGGGACACCGACACTTCCCATCCACTCCCCCTGCCCCAATCCCCCCCAAAACACAACCTCTCAAATGCCCACATCTCAGAAAGATAAATTTGAAAGTGTCTTAGTTTCTACCTTGGCTTGAAGAAGTAAGGTTTTGCCTCTTGGCACAGTCTACAAAAGGTCAAACATTGCATTAGAAATGCATTGCAAGTGTTAACAGAAAATATCTTAAGTATATGGCCTGGACAGTCTGGAATAGCATCTCTATCTTGAAAACAAGGTACCGAGCAAACAAAATCCTCTCAAATTAGGAAACTAGAAATACTAATGAGGCACCCAAGAAATGCAGTATTAAGTATTTCTAGTCTTCCACAGAAAAGGAGAATTTAAATGCATGTTGCTACTGATGATGGTGAGCTACAACAATGCACAGGGAAACAGATGAAGCTACAGATAAATGACTAACTGAACAATAAGAGTAATTCTTGTTTCTTAACCAAAGTTTAAGCTATTTATTTACAAAACAAGTTAATGGATTTTATGTGTTAAAAGTTGTTTCAGAAATCTCAATTTCAAATTCTTAAGGAGAAATATATGTATTTGTAGATTAGTATTTACTACGGAAAAGCTCATGTATTTCTTATCATACATTTTTATTTTAAGCCTTACAAATAATCAACTGCCTGATAAGAGACAGAAAAATTGTTTTCTTATTCAAATATATGTGAATATGAACATATGTTGAATTACATTCAGTGTCTAAGACATCGACAAAAAATCTGTAAACTTGATGTAATCATACTAAAGTATTAAAAAACTTGATTATAACTAAGTTTAAAATAACAAAGATGATTCAGATGACATGGTAAGTAAAACATGTAATTAAGAATAATTTTAAAGCAAAATAAATTTAATATGCTTTTCATACTAAAATGCATACACTTATCTATATCTGTTGCTTAAGTCTTGAATATGCTCAGCCTCTCAGGTAAACATGATTTATAAAATCCTATTCCTTTCTCTTTCCTAACCATTATAGAGCTCTCGCATGACACCTCAGCTAGTAAATGTTTTCTATAAACAGCATCCACTCGCCTCTAATTCTAGCTCTTGCTTTTCCCCATCTCATGCCAATTTATTCAAATCAAGCATCGTTTACCATCTCAGTGTCTGAGTGCCACGAGAGGGAGTTTGCTGCATGTCCTTCACATACTGAGCGCTACCATAGCTACAATCTGAGGTTTGTTCCATTCTCAAACACCCAACAGGAAGCATGTTCAGTTACTGTATGCACATACATATAACTTAACCTATGTTATCACCTATAAATTTTATTTAATTGTCTGTATAGTGGTATGTTGACTACCTACCCTAATTTAAAGAGATTAGAAATAGTTTACACTATTACCTCTGGATTGTCTAACAGAAGACAGCCAAGTTCATAGCAAGCATATGGCTGGACATATAAGTTGTTTTGACGGCACACTTCATCTTTAGCAGCTCGCTGAAAGAACTATAAAAATTAAAGGAAAAAGAAAATATAAAAAAAGATTGTAGTAATACATGAAAATTGACTTGATACTTAAAAAATCCAGAAGTACTGTTCAACTTTAAACACCAGAAATTAGCTCAAAGCTAAAATGAGATTAAAAATTTCCAATGGTAGAGATTCTTTATGCAAGGATGCAGAGGTTTTCACTGACATTAATTGACACTACTGTATCAAGGCAAAACTATCTGTTTGGATTTGTACCAAGTAATATATTGACTGTTTCAAGAGTTTTCCAACTTCATACTGAAAAAATACTAGATCTAACAAGAAACTTAAGCATTAGAGATTAAGTACCCGGATTGTTTAAGATATGCTTGCAAAAAGCAGAAAAAAAAAAAAAGATTTAAAGCCAGCAACAGGTCCCTTATTGCTTATGTGAATTGCATTCTATTTTGAGGAGGAAAAAAAAGTTATGCCCACAGATCAAAGCCTGGAGCAGTGGCAAAATTACTCTTTGATGTGTGCTAATAATCCTACCTCTCAGTGTCTAATAAGTCTGGAGGAGAAGCAGCAAACCTGTGCTTTTGAAATTTCCAAGTTATTTTTTTTAAAAAATTGAATTTTCTTTGTTGAACAAAGTAAATCCAGCACAGCCAAGAACTTTTCCATTCTTCTTTCCAGCTTCCCTTTAACTCTTGCTCCTACAAGCCACTCTAGCTACCATGTTCATTCAACTTTTGCAACACAGAATATAATGAAGACATGCTAAACAGAAGGTTTGAAAAGAACTTAACACACTTTGTTGGAATTCACAAAGCAGTATGATCAACAGCACTTAAAACTAATGGCTTGCTTAATACTCTTACTCAACAATATTTACTGTTTAACAGACTAGCTCATAAAATAGGATTAATGGTGTAAATTATCATTTAACAACTTACCTGAACAGCATCTTCAGAATTTCCTAAGCATTTGTGTATGGCACCAAGAAGCAAATTCCTCAAACCAACAGCTGATGAATCATCCACATCCTGACAAGCTTAATGAAAAGATTCCAGTAAACAAACAAGATGGATTGAAATCCTTCCTTAGACAACAGTTGTGGTCTACGCTGACTTTTAGTCTGATGATTAAATTTAACCAGAAAAAGGAGATGCTAGTAACATTAATATAAGTCAAAGTAATTTGGTTTCTTTTAAATACAACCCATTTTGTATGAACCTCATCAAGTAATCTGTCACTCATGAGAACAATTTCTAACAGGAATGAATGGGCTGAAGAGAAAGGCAGTTGGTGTGCTCTTACGAAAAGAGAAGAATTCATTTCTCTACTGGTCTTTGAAATATCCACTAAAAGGTGAAGCTAAGAAACAATCACCACCTCCTGGTGCTATGGGAGACTGGGCTGTCCCAGATACTGAAAGAAAAATACACAGTCCAGATTACAAGGAGCACAGGGCAAGCAGTTCAGACAAAGCTGATTTGTTCTGAACTGAAACAAAGTGACAGACGCACAAAAATCTGTACTGGACTTAAAAACTCAGAGTAGGGTATTTTGGCATCACAATTCTCAACACTGATGAGAGGATAAGGCTTATTTGCCAGACCTTAGCTGGTCCACAATCCAGGGACAGACTGTGCCTCGGCTCAGTAGTGCTCTGTTCCCAGAAAGAACTGAATCATGATGCACGTAACCATCTCTAGATGAATCAGGGTCCATTTTGATCAAGCTTATTAGTGCCAGCTCTGTTAAATAAGGGCTAGTTCCATGAGGAGCAGTTTGTACTTGTCTGCACTGTTGCCTCCGGAAAGGCCGAAGTCCGGGGAGACCTGCAGGGCTTTTCATTCCTTCAGAAAAAGCTGGACTGCTGTGCCTGGAGCAGTAGAGCTCCTTTACCTTCATATTCTGCTTCATCTCATAAACCCTGTCAGGTCTTAACTAGCTCTGCATTCACAACACCGTTAATCCACAACCCAAATAATCCACCTGTGAATAACTAGGAGTTGGCTGCACAAAGTATTTGGCCACTACAAAATAGACAAGGCTGTCAACTGCAGCTTGCATTGCAAGTTACTTGGCATTTTACTTACAGAGATACACGTGGATACAAATTAATTCCTGTATTTTTAAGTCCACTTCTTGCCCTGAGGAAAAGCCTGGAAACTCATGCCAGTAAGTTACACACCAATTATTCAAGAGAAGAGAAAGCAGACACACATAAAGCACAGCAATAACACTGTGACTGTGCAGAAAATCTCCAACCAGGGGTCGCTGATGCAGACACATCTGTCAGTGTCATACTTCACAAGAAGAGTAGAAGAGTTTTAATCTGTACTGCTGTTTCACATGAAAATGTGCACCACCAGCTAGAAGCTTATAGGAGGCAGATCTACACTGCTTCTGAGCATGCAGGAGAAAATATGTACTCTTTACAACCTCTAAAGCTGATTGTTCTGAAGGCTAATGACAGACAAAAAAATCCTGAAATCTAATTTTACCCAAATAAATCTAATTTTAAAGCCTTCACCATTATCTTTGGTACTAGAAAACCAGGGACTGAATGCAACGCACTGTCATCGCACAATTTAAACGGACAAATTATCTTAAATTAAAAACAGAACAAAACTAGTCCTGACCCCTGACTTAAAGCCTGGTAGTTTTCTTGCTTAACATAAAAATCACATACAACCCCCAAAAGCTCACAATTGCAGAAAAAGAAGCAGCATCTCTGGGGCAGACAGTTTTTGTTTTATTTCCTAAATGAGCAGGTAATAACCTGAAACTGTTTGCAGAATGCAAACGAGACTGACAGCTGGATAGAGGGAGGAGTACTGAAAACTTCATGATAAAACACTGTCACGGTAAGCTTCATGTGACAGACATCCACAGACATCTGGAGACTAAGAAAGAGGCAACCATAAAATGCTCCTTTCACCACTAAGATGGTGTCCAGCAGCTAAGCTAACAGAACCCTTATCATGTCATAGATGACCTCACAAGCTATGTATTTCCTCTTAGAAGAAAACTGACATGCAGAAATGAACTCGTATTTTTATTTTTTTATTTTGTAGCTAGGTTTAAATGAGTTAAAATTTGCTCAGTGACTTTGAACAATAGCTATCACACTGTTGTATCATTTTAAACAATGGGCAAACACAACTGATTAAAAAGGGAACTACACACAGCAAGGCAGTTAAACTTCTCCCAAAACTCTATAGAAATTGTAAAAAAGAAGCATTAAGCTGAATCTTAATGGGTCATTATTCTATTGTTACTCAAACTGTTTCATTATTACACATGCACAGAGGCTTACATTTTTATGATGCAATAAGCTACTCCACACAACAGGAGAAAACTATACAGCTCATTTAAAAAAGTAAATAAATAAATCAAGGAACCATATTATACCTTGGCTCATATGCTGTAAGTTTGAGAGGGAACAGTTTGGAAGGGCTTTCCATAAGTACAATACTTCAATAGATGCCAGGACACAGAGCTCTTTGGTCGGCATTTGTTTTCTAAATCTATCTGCCTGCAAAGTGGGGAGAAAGAGGGAAGAGAGATCTGTCAGCTGTCCTTTTACACGGAACACAATATTCACAAAGTATCACAAACGGTAATTCTGTTTCATGACAGCATCCAATAATTTTATGAAAGTAACGTTGGTTGTAACTTAGCTTAAAAGCTTTAAGACTAAAAAGCAAGACCTTTCAATTAATTTACGGGCTTACATACTGATCAAGATTAAAGCTTCCTTGTATGCAGCCTAGATTTGTTTTATCGTATTTCACAATCGCAAGTACACACTGACTGGATGCTGAAACAGTAACATTTGCAAGATCATCAGTTGGGAGACGTCTCCTAGACAACTCCCAGCTTTCAAAAACAACTAAGACTTTGACAAGACAAGATAAAAAGGAGTAAGAAAGGCAAAGCTAGAAGGAAAATTATCAAAGCAACTACAGTATCATGTATTTTTATTTTTAATAATTAGTTTTAAAGTGAATAGCTAATTCACATTTCTTTTGCTAAGTCCTTAAAATACATGACACTATTGTTTTTCCACCTGAATCCTTCCCACTAATTCTACAGAAGAAACACGTGAGAAAACAGATACATCCTTCAAAATAAATGCTGGTAAAGTATCCAACAGAATTACCATGTGTAATTACTGTACTGAACCAAGTCTGCCTATGCTAAACCAAACCTTTTTCACAGAAAACTGTTCAATCTGGTTGTTTTTTCTTTTGAAAAGCTTCTGAACTTCCTTAAACACATTCTGAGCACCATTGACATCACCAGTGGCTCCTTGACACACTGTACGAACACAGAAACAAAAATGTGTTAACACTACCAGTATAAGAAACTAGAAAAATTAAGATTAGATATCATAGAGTCACAGGAAACAAAAACAACAACCACACTCACTTCCAGAAAGGATCTAGACTGGAGACTTGATAAACATGCAAATCTCAACTCTTTCTGGTACCCTCTGCGATCATTAACAAGTCAGTACTTGTTTTTCATACCTTTAAGGATTTATTTATAAAATCTTTGCAATATACTGTTATATGACCTGTCACTACACCAACAATCATAACTGTATCTACATCTAGAAGGAAAGGGAATGGGGGTTGAGGGTGTGGAGAAAGTAGTCATGCATATCCGTGTGTGTGCATCCAAGTGTACGTTATATAAACAAATGAAATCATGCAAGCCAAGCCTGGCATAAAACTGCATCAGCAGCAGGCAGCGTGGAAAGCACTATGTGCACTAGTAAGTTTCCCACAACAAAACAGTGCCAAAACCTTATCAACATCACTGATTTATCACCTATCCAACACAGCAAATACACTCACCTGCTGTTAAATAAGCATAGTAGCACTGCGACCACCTGGATTCATTCTTAAGCCTTTCAAAGGACTCAAACGCATCTTTGAAATTCATCTCTATCATGCTGCACCAACCTAAAAACAAGACTAATTTAACTTCAGAGAAAGCATAGTAATTCAAATTTGGAGTCAAGATTACCAAAACACACAGTCTGTTACGACAGCTGGAGCTAGTTTAACAATTACGCCAATGACTGGAAAAATTTAAAACAAACCAAATCAATGACATACATTTAAAGCCTGATTTAAATTTCCTGGGAAACATTGAATTATAGGTTCCATACAAAATAATGAATCCACTTCAGAGCAACTACAAATCTATAGACACACCAAAAACTCTCTTTAATTTTTTTTTCATTTAAATACTATATTTTGTAGGATGCTGAAATTCAGAGCTACTACTTGGTCCCTTATTCTTCCCCACTGTGACAAGATCCTTTAACAAGACACATTTGAAGTTTGAAGCAACATACCTGCTCCATTCTAAAGACTTGTATGCAAATTAAGAACATATAGCATACATTGCTACTGACAGAAGGAAATGGACATAAAATACAGGTCCTGCAAACTGTGAAGCTTCACTAAACGATTAGTTTTTGGCACAGAAATGGCGATTCTACAGACAAATCAAATGAATTAATTTCTCTTTTTGAATAATATTCTGTAGGTGAATGGTTTGTCCCTTGATTCTATAGTCTACTCTCTGATTTTGCATCACCTTGCATTTGCAGAAAACTTTAAAATTATGAGAAGTTGTTGAATTCTACTTGCCCAAACAAGAAGACAGGTTTATTACTACAATGCATCCAAGAAAAAGGCCAGTATTCTAAAACTTCTTTTTAAATCCTAATAAAATCAATCCAGTTTGTTTACTGAAGTTACTAGTCTAAACTTGAAAGTGAGCTATTTATAATATAAACATATCCAACGTACCTATTTCATATAAGCAGACATGTTGAATCTCCCTTTGGTCTGTTGCAAGTTCCAAAGCAGTATGAAATGAGGTCAAGGCACTATTGATTTGACACTAATAAAAGTCAAAGAAGAAAAAAAAAATTCAGATGCCTGAAATTTAAAATTTGGATAATTTGTGATTAGATGAAAGAGGCACAATATCCCATTGAGAGGAAAACCTCAAAATTCATTTCAGACTCTGGATTATTTTTAATGAGCTAAAACCCACTACAGAGATAACAGTCTGAAGAAAGGCTAATAGTCATTCAATATACCAGGTCCATATAACAATTCCTTTGGCCAGTTTCCTTCCTCCCAGTGCTCTCAACCTGATCACTTTTGAATGAAAGTATGGGTAAATTATGACAAAGCCTTTATTTACAAAGATAAACAAACATCTTAAAGAGGTCCCATAGTGAACAGATTTTTCCATATATTTCATACTCATGACATGAAATATAATACAAAAGCCAAATTATAAGGGACAAGGGAAGTAAGAATTATTAATACAAAGCAACTCAGATTTCGAGTTAAATGAAACTTTAGACAAGAATGCAAAGTGTTTCCTTGCAAGGTACAAACAATCAGTTCCACCATGTGTAACAGTAAAAATTAAAACATACGGTAAGGAACTTGCAATCTGTAAGTCATATAAGAGAAATGTAGAACATTACAAAGTTAAAAAATGCAGGGAAGAGGGAATAGTAGGAGTTCAATAATGTAATAACAATCACCAATAACATTCAGCCAGTTCAGATCATCTCTCAAACTTAACAGCCAGTGGCTGTATTCCTTCTCTTTGCTATTAAGTTCGAAATCCATTGGTTTCGTGCATTAAGATTTGAGTAATCTCATTTCTACTCTTATTAGTCATTCAACCTTTAAAAGTCATGTATTTTTAGCAACTGCCAATAAAGTTTAGCTTTCTGCACAATAACAATATCTTTAATGTTTGATTTTATTTTTAACTATTTCACCTTTTTCCACATGCCTCATGTTAACATGCATGTTAACATGCATCTAAGCCACTCTCTGCTGGCTAAGCACGTAAGTGAAAGAAACCCTTGAAAAAGGAAACCTGTCATCTACACAAGTGTAACAATTCAAAAAAGCGTTGTTATCTTAAGACCACACACATATACAGAGCTCTAAAGTGATTTTATTAGATTTTCTTTTTTGTCTCATGAGGGAAAACTGTTTAAGTTGCTAAAGAACAATTTAATCGTAAGTCATATATATTGCATCACGACAGTACAACTAACTGCCAGCAAAGGAATCCACAGTGGTACCAATGTAAACACTGTACACCTAGAAAATAAAACAGTCATTAGACTAAGATGCTTGTTGGCATGACTGAAGAATGCACTACACAGAAAGACAGGTGAGTTATATTTGCCCTCAAAGTTTCCACGGAGCCTGAGCAATGTGCACCTTGTTTACACAGCACCCTGTAGCAACACATTCTCTCCACTACACATTACTCCACTGATGCTGCATCACCCCAGCATGACTTCCTGGAAAACAAGTGTTACGAACCCACTCTTACAGAAAAAATAAAATAAAATAAAACAGGCTTAAAACTTTATTTTTGTGCTCAGAAGTTCAGTAAATCTATGTTTTGCATGCTTCTGAGGAAAATGCAAAAAACCCCAACCCTACAACCAAATATTCAGTCCTCTGTGAAGATACTTTGCCTTCTAAAAACCTAAAAACCCTAAACATTTGAAAATATAATTCACTTATTTGTAGGACATGTTATTCCATACAATGACTAACAGCAATTACATCACTCTCTGCGATGCCATACACCAGCCTGGGGAAGCACATGAAATACTGACCACCCAGAATTATACAATTCCAGTTAGTTAAATAGTCAATCTATAATCCATTTCTCTGTCTAAATCTCTCAAGTGTTTCGACATCTGCCTAAGCTTTCCTTAAGCGTCAAGCTCAGTAAGTATCTTTCAGGGACATCCCTTAATTATTAAAGTTTCAGTCATCTCCAGGGATTGCAATAACATGCTGGACTATGAATTTCTACTCCTAGTGTTAATTCTTAAAATAAATTAACTGCTAGCCGTTTACTGTTTCAGAGAATAAACAGAAAGGATTATAAAGTCGCAAAACTCTGTAAGTGTAACATCATGGCTGACACCTGAAATTGTTTGTTCTTGAGATTTAAAAATATATATACACACTTGTAATTCCTTCAACAGGCAACACTCATGTCTCTCTTGGATGCAATAAAAAGACAAAAAAAAGTTCAATCCATAAGATGTGTAATACAGAGAACTACATAATCACAAAGATGATTATTAAAGTTAATAGGAGAACCATAATCTTGCATTTCTTGACTTCAGTTTAAAACTAAAACCCCATCAACCCACCAATAAGCATCTACAGACCTTACGGAGCCAAAGCAGCTTCCCAAGCTGACACACGTTTCCCCCAGAGCTGTTCAGAAATCTCGGGACACTTTCCCTGTCCCAGGACATCTCTATTCTCGATCAGCACTATGAATTTGTACAGCTTCTTAGAAGTCATGCTCATCATTAAGGGGAAACCAGCAAACAATATCTAAAAGGGGACAACTTACACTGGAGGACACTATATGGAAATTTTAAAACCTGTAGTTTCTACACCTTAACACCCCCCCATTTTTCCTAGACATGCCACAAAATCAAGTAGAACTAGAATTCTGTATTTTACAGCCCAGAACATGTAAGTAGAGAGCCCAGCACAATTCCTGAAAGTAAACCTTGACGTTACACAAGCTTTGAAAATTTCTTTACTTAAAACATCATTGTGACTTTATTCCAGACAATTAATTTAAGACTTTTCAATGCTTATTATCATGCCACACCCTCCCACCTCTAAATAAAAATGATACCACTGATACCAAGATGTCTACAGAAGGTAACTAAAAAAGAGTACTTGTCGGCAGTGTATTTAAGTCCACAATACCACTGCACATTTTCACTAGCCGACACATCAAACACACTTTAGCACATCTGACTGTCACTGGTGCTTTGCCTGTCAGCTGGAGTATTTGGTGCTTTTTCGTTCTGACTCTTAACATGTAACCATACCAACTGAATTCTACAGATAGAGCCTCAGGACCCAAGTATTTGTCCCAGCCCCAGAAATTTCTTGTTGTTTACATATACACACCAGGAGTGTTCCTAATCAAAGAGAAACAATCTTGCCCAGCTCACAATTTTGTCAAACACCTAATTTTTGCTTTTATTCCCTTACTGCTCTCCATATGAAGCTATAAATCTATTTAACTATTTCTGAGTGGGGTGATTTGTATTATTTAAAAAAGTAGATAGAGATTTTTAAAAAGTGTTGCTGATTAGGGAAAAAAAAAAAAAAGGTAAAAGAAAAATAGCAAGCTAAAAAGCAGAAATACATAAGATTCAGAACACCTAATTTTACTCTGCCCTCTTCCAGGCTACCATCATGCCCATCTTTCACTACTGACTACAATACCACTCTTGAATAGTCTAAATCAGTTTTAAAAGTAAAATTGTATTTATTAACATAATTATAATGTTAGACAAGACACATGTAGCAGATTGATGGCAATTTTCACAGCAATAAGAAAGGCCCAAGGGTACAGCCAGAAATTCTGCATTTCAAGACTAGTGGGTTTCAACAGCTAATATACTCATTATATTTTTAAGTACCTTTTAGGCACAAGTATAAAACATTATTCTCACTTTGTTTTAGTAGCTTAAGCTTACATGAAACATCAACAGCTTTAGTGGAAAGCATTTTGGAGATAGAAATAGTCAGACATTCACAAAGAAATACTTGTGAGGCTGGAATACATGCCATACAATCACAGGTCAGCCACTGCATTGGTTATGCCCATCAAAAGAGTTCAAGTGAATTATGTAAAAGTCAGGCAAAATACTACTTTTAATAGACAGTCTCTTAATCCACTTTTTGAAAAAGAGGCAGCCTACCAGTGCAACCTTTAACTTTCTAGTGCACTTTCATTCCAGCCTTCCCGATCATCATTCTCTCCTTTCCCTCAACTCATTCATTTCAGTAGCTTCCAAATGCTTTCAGGCTTCATTTCTCACAAACATGAATCTGGGAGAAAAGTTCAAAGATAATTTGGTCCACGTTTATAGTACCTTTAAGGCTACTTTGTAGAAAACTGAAGTCTGTTAAGGCTTTGACTGACTAGGATTCATACATGCTTTTTGGAGCACAAAGCATTATACGGTCACATGCTCTTCAGCCCTGTCACCATGAAATGTTCCTTCCTCCTCAACTGCCTTCCTTGGCAGTTTTCTCCTTTGTCAGATTTGTGTCTCACTGTCCAGTCTTGCACTACTGCTTCTGCCTTTAGATCAGTTTCCTTTCCAGGTGCCCATGGCTGTACTGTGCTCCTTACTGTTTCTCTTTTCCATAGAAAAGAAAAAACACACATACACATATATACCCATGCATGTGTAGGTATGTTAGCGTACATATACACACACTTACTTGCTAACAGTAGCCAAATATACCATCAACTGAAAGTTACACTAAATATATGTGTCTGTAGAATCAAAGGCTATAAAAAAAGCCTGATGGACTGAGTGTTAGTAGGCTCTAATACAAAGCCTACAATAACTATTATTGATTCTTATTTGCAGAACACACCAGCTCTTCTGTATAACAGCATATAAGCTGCCTTTCATCTGTGTGCAACTAGATTTTATCACAGAACGGTTAAAATATTACAGATGTTGAAAGACAATAAAATATCCAAGCTTCAGATGAAGGTCTAATTTAAGTGCTTACAGGTCAAAGCAGAGACGTACCAATTTCACTAAGGCATCTCAAAATAATATTCCCATGCCTGGCTGAAAAAATTTAAGCCTACCTGTGCATTAACAATATCAAGGAAGGCCATACAAGCAGGAGCTCCACTCAGGTCCCTTGGAGATGAGGTGGAAATTACTACTTGGCATATTAGTTTGTGATCTAAGTGTATATGTGCGCTTCTGGTTCAGAATGTACAATAAGGCCAAAGCCTGGATCTGGGACATGTGTAACTACCAGTGTACTCTGCAGAAACCCAGTGCAGCTCCCCGTGCCACTGCCACCAGGCACACACTGAAACAACAAAAAAAACCCAACCAGCAAAACAAAGAAAAAACCAAAACCCCCAAATAAACAAAAAACAGGCCCCTGAATGGAAAAGCTCTCATGCAAACAAATACATGCATATGGCCATTTAATTCATGTTGGCATCCAATAAGCTTTCTGCTGAGTAAGGGTATGGCTACACAGCCTAATGCATAGCGTTCTGCCAGCCTCAGCTAACTAACTTCACTAATGCGGCCGCACAGTCTGGCACAAACTGTCTCACTTGGAGCTAAACTTTGGTGTCTATATACAGCATCCTTTAATGCACAAACACTCTACGATAACAGGTAACGAAATATATGCTTTGAAACGTAACAGTACGCCAGAAAGGGAAAGACTAAACAAAACCGATTCTCACCCCAAACCTATCCACCGTATTTACACGTACAAACATATACTCAGTTTATTGACAGCTATGTTTACAATTTTGCTCTAGCTTGCCTTTTAAGTCAGAATACTCAATAATAGCTGAATTTACAATAAACATGATAAAAAGTTCCAAATACAAAGTCATACTCTGGCAAACAACATATTTACATTTTTTACTCGTACTTATATTCATTTTGTAGCTTTTTCCTAACAAATTTGGTTTTTTACCACAAGAATGGAAAATGCATATAACTTAACAATGACCAGTAAAATCTTTCCCACTCAGAAACAGCAATACTTCCCAAAGACTTCCCCATCTTGCCTGTCACAGTGCAATTCCCCAAATGCACTTGTTTTCAGAAAGACAGCAAAAGAAGAAAACCAACATCCAAACCCCATGCAAGAATATGCCTGTAAAATGGGACAGGCCACAAAAGCATGCCCCACTGTTCTGCTCCTGTTACTACCTCCCTCAAAACATTACGTTGCATTTGAGAGAGTTAACTGCAAACCCCAGCAAAGAATGACCACCAATGTTAAGATGTGGATTAGCTCTTGTAATTGTGATGTTGAGATGAAGGGCTTGAACATTCTGGGTTTGTGCTTTTGCGTTGGGTTTTCTTGTTAATGTAATTGCTCTGGAAATATTCTGATAAGAGCAGCAGCCGGGAGCTGAGCAGTTTGAAGTGCTCATCACCTTCTTGTATTATCACAGATTCTTAAAGAGTAACTCAGCCATAAACCATGAGGCTGCTGCAGTGTTTGAATTAGCACTCTGCAGCAGCATTCACAAACTCATTTTTGGTGAATACATTTCTGCTTGGGTCAGAGCTCATCCTTGGCAACAGAAAACATCCTGGTTTGACATCTTAAAAGCAAAAGCAGTTATTTGAGGGAAATCTAGTGCAGAGAATTAGCTGTATATGAACAATGCATAAAATGAAAAGGGGAAGATAAATGCTATGTACTCAGCAGATAAAACTCAGATTTTAGCTTGACAAGCAAAACTGAAATAGCTATTTATACCACAAGAAACTCATGAGTGACCAAAAGCACTTCCTTTTAGCATAGAGCTCCAACTGTATCAAGTAGCTGAAAAAAAATTTTAAAGTGCCAGTAAGTCAGATCGAAGAAGTGGAAGAGCAGGTTTGGCATGTGAACTTGAAACTACGAAGGAATTAATCCTTTCTTCTTATTTATATTTCCATGTATCTATATCTTTAGGCATAATTTGCTGAAGCTTGCACAGTTCATTCACATCAGGAAAACATAAAATAAGGAAGGCCGGGGGGGGAGGGGGAGAAATCAGTCAAAAGTAAGAAAATATGTAGTACCTCTAATCGCTGTATCCTTCCCTTGAAGAACATGAACAGAGAGGAATTTGGATACGCAGATTCTTTTTTTGCAAGAATTTCTTTTGCCTCTTTCAAACCTGCCTTATTATCACTGCCATCAAGGGCAAAAAAGGGACGAACAACTGTGTGATACCACAACAGAGCTAATCTGAAAGAAATATAAGAGTAAAAAGGATTACAGCTCATAAACAGAAATTTAAGGATAGCGTTCTACACAGGCAATTTTTTTAAACAACTTAGAAGGACAAAGAAAGATATGAATCTTTTCTTCTACAGCCTGGCTTTAAAACAAACACAATACTACTGCCATACATCAACGTACTCGTAAACTGCACCTGAGCATACGATTCAGTACACATTACCCAGAGGCAAAGTAACAATCAAGTTCACAGCAAAGCAGTTGAGCCTTTACAACTTTGTAGATTTTAAAAAGAAAAACCCACAGGAAAACTTTGAAAACAAAATGTTCTTCAGAGGGGGAAAAAACCCAAACCAACAAACAAAACCAGCAACAAAATTTGAAATCACACTCGAAATCTATGTCATAAATAAAGACATCCGGTGTTCATAAGGGCAGACATCTACATGACCTACATTGCTGCTGGAAAGAAGGGCAGAGCACAAAGATTTCCAAGACCATCTGAAGGAGGAAACACCCCCCAAAATACCACTTTCCTTCCCCAGAAAGGAGAAAGAACAAGTAAACAGAAACATTTAATCTTAAATTCTTTTAACCAATCATAAATACAATTCTTCTCCTCAAGCAGAAGTGGCTTTAGCTCTGCTGTCAGTCTTTCAAAAGTGACATCTGATGGTACCTGCAGTAGGTCCAGTAAGAGAAACATTAATTTGGAGATAATGGAATAATAAACCCATTTATGAGGGCTGTTTAAATTAGGTCTGGCTAACCCTTCAGCTGATAAATAGACCTGAATGCAATACGAAGGCTTGGGAAAAAGAGTACACAAAAAATACTCCTCTAAAGAGATTGCAAGGGAACATCCCATTTTACTCAGATGCTAAAATTAAACTGGAAAAGATCTTTGGCTAATAGTAAGATAAATAGCTAAGTGAGATCAAAGACTCATACAAAATAGTATGCTCTCCATAGTGGAAAATATAACTCAGGTAAATTTACTCAGCCTTCACGGAGTGCTTTTATTTACTCTGCTGGCATATAAATTACTAGACATTAGAATAGCATGTAATGAAGAATACAGCAGAATACTGACACAAACCCCAAATACATGTAAATAACTAACAGCAGAGAGATCTCATACACTAGTTAGTGATGAATTTACTAAATCATGGCATGTTAAACAACAATCTACAAGTTTATTTTACCTGCTGTTGTTTCCTTTAAAGCAACATGACTTTTTGGTTTTGACTTTTTTTCCAGTTACTTACTTTTAGTACTAAGTTATCTACCAAAGCATTTCAATATAGCTACTCACGTAGCTAAAGGGGCCTTCATGTCCTTACTTTCACTTGCATACATCAGTGAAGAAAGCCCCTGTAGGCGGTCTCCAGGAAAACCCAGCAGGTTGATGATTTTGAGCAGGTTTGGGGGCACCATGGATATGCAAAGATGAAAAAGTCCATATCCAAAGCTAACAGCACCTTTCAGTCTGTTTAGCGAATCCTCCGTTACACCTTCTGCAGCAATATGATTATCATTTGCAGCATCAGAAGTCAAGGATTCCTGAGTTGTTTTCTTCTGATATATTTCCTGAAGTGTATTAATGTCCGTATAGCACTTATTGTAAATTTTCCAGGCTTTTCGGAGTATCCACCCACCTTTTATGTATGCTAAAAATCAAGGAAAAATATATTTCAAGGACATATTTCACAAGTGGAACATAGTAAGTAGTAAACGCTATTTTGCAAATCCTAGGATGCTCTCTTTATTTGCATTAACTTATCATATAAAGGATCTTGTAATAGCTACTGTCGTCTCAAAGAGATCTTTCATACTGGGCACTACAAACTTAAGTGCTTTTTAACCAGAGACTTTAAAAAAGAATGCAATACAAAAGAACTTCCCTACAGCTATGTAGCAACACAACCGTCAGAAAGAAATATAGAAATTAAATAACTTTATGCTGGATTCTGCTCCACTATAGAGTGGAGATGAAATGGCTGCCTGGCAAACAGGAAGAATCAAAACTCAGAGAAGAGATTACACCTTTTAACTCCAAATGATGTTAAAAGATAGTTGAGGCAAAAATACTAACAAAACCCCTTCCTTTGGGTTAGATAATAAGATTTTCAACACCATTATCTCCCTGCCCTTCATATGAACACAGCACCTTATAAGTAGGAAAAAAAATCCTAGGAAAAAAGCAGCATAAATTTTATGGTTCTACAACATTTTTCAGTTGCCTAACTTCCTCAATTTCAAAGGCAAGCTGGATACCTAAATTTCCCTAAAAATCTGGTCCTGAGCATTCTCAATTGAGAATGAGAGAATTCTCAATCTCATTACACTCTTCACAGGAGAGGACAGGAATGCATGACACCAAAAGATGAAGATGTCCAATTTGCCTATTTACATAGTCCTTGTCTTGGATAATGACAAGTGGTAAACAGAAAAAAAAGAAAAAAAACACCTCACAGAATATATTTGTGCACGTTAACTGTAAAAGTAGATATCAGCATTTTGTCAGGGAGTTAGGAACTGCAGTGACAAAGGATTTAACTAAAAATGAAAGAAAATAAAAGCACGGTTATAGCAGCAGTGTTCTAAACAGATATTACCAAGTTTTCCAGAGATCAGTGTTATAACTGATGCCAGAATTAGATCATAACAGGTGGGGTGTGTCAAAGAAAATGAAAACACTATTCATACCAAACCACAAAAAAGGGATGAAGCTAATTTGATAGTCATAAGAAATCTCACTGAGAGAGACTGCAAAATTTGTATTCTCAGTTGCGACAGAAGGATTCTGTCAAGATGAACTTTAAGTATTAAGAAAATTAATCCTCTACCTTGAGTTCCATATTAAAGCATTATAATAAAAAATGCAAACCCCTGCCATGATTCAGCTGCATCACAAGACTAACATTACTTCAATTCTAAGCAATTAGGTCGCTTTTTGGCTGCACAGAATATTTTAAAAGTTATGTGGTTCACCACAAGATGAATGCTCATACAACTATGCATAGCAATACAACAGACAAATAAGGAAGAACCCACATTTTACTTATCCTACAGACAATGTTTCTGCTAATAGCTAACTACTGTGTTCTGATGCATGAATCAAACAGAAAGGATATGATGCGGAAAATAATAGTATCGGTTTAGGTTTTACTTCCGTTAAGTGTGCTGTCATTAACAGTTCACTAACACAGCATAACCCTACTAGATTTGATATACTAAGATAAAACTACCTAACAAATTAAAATAATGAATTTCTGACTTTTTAAACATAAAAATTATATCAAGCCCCATCACTGAGCTGATTTCCCAGCATGAACTCCTGAAAGTAGTCAGACCCATGAAAACATGGGAAAATATCAAGAAAAGATAGCTCAATATTGCTGTGGGAAGCTAATATAAGTTGCTGTGTTACTAACTTTATGATGAAACTATTTGTAATACATCCATAAGGGTGGAAAAGAAAAATCTAAAATGTGTTAGGCATATGAGAAAGCAGCTTGCTTGTCATCATATGCTTCTTGTCAAACTGTTCCAGGAACAAAAACAGAAGAAATTTTTCACCCATCCACTGATCAGAAATATTTGTCTGCCTCTGAAGAAGGCTTTTTTTTTTTATTTTTAAATTGTACTCATTTCAATAATCTGGATGTTACTTCTGTACAGAAACATGATAAAAACAAAAGATGTTTATACACAATCAGAAAGATAATATACTCAAAAACCGGAAATAACGAATACAACTGTTCAGCGATATCAGTAACTCGCAGTCACTGAGGTGGCATTTAACTGCTTGAAATTTTAAGTAAAGATTTCAGGTATATTTTTTACTCAGCAGAGTAACCCAAATATACTGCGTGTTCTGCAGTACTCCGCTACCCACTTCAGTTCTCTGAGCAGCAGACAAGAGAGAAAGAGAACAGACACCACCCTCAGTTACAGCATCCAATCCAGTTACAGAGCTGCAGAATACATACTGAAATAAGAAAAAAAACCCCACACTTCGGAAGGAGGAAAAAAACCCCCACAAATGAAAACCCAGAACTGCATCAAAAACAGTAAAAAAAACTTTTCTGCAGCACTTACACACACAACAGACAGAAATACCCCCTGAATTTCTGCTACCAAGAACTGAAGGCATTCTTGATGCCATGGCTTGGAAGAAACCAAGTCTGCACATCACAGAAAACATTATGGCCTTGACTGAAGAGCTTAGTGTTATTTTAAATAATCTGAACGTTATTTCCCTGATTCCTTTCATTTGATCAGCACAGTTTTCAATGACAATCTGGTCTGACTGTCATCTCTTGGTCTTCATTGATTTGGCAAGAACCTGGGAACACGGGCACTTTGTATATGACCTTGACCACATTTTCTATAGACTCATGAATGAAGGCATGTTTTAAGATTATGCAAGAGATCCAGGAATGCAAGAGAGCATTAGAAACAGCTTTGCAGTTGAGACGGCTATGTTTGTATTCAACATGACAGGATTAACCTCTTTGGCATGCAAGGACGTACTTTGGTGACCAGGGAATAAGAACTGATTCAGCAGTTCCATCTTCAACACAGTTCATTTAAAATTACTTTCACTGGCAGTTTGTTGTCTCCCTGAGTTGTCATGAACATAATGCATATGGGACATTAGGATTTTCCCAGTGGCTTGGATTTAGAGCCTCTTTTATCTCACAGGCCATACAAACCACATAGGTGCTACCCATCTTCATACCAATTCCTCAAATGCCTCCATGGGAACATGCAAAGGATTCCAACCTATCTAAGGAGAATCAGTTTAATATGATTATTGGTATGAAAAAAGTGGAAAGCTGTAATCTCTAGCAATCCAACTAATTTTATGATACTCCTACCTACACAAAAGTAGGACAATATCTCTGCATCTTGAAATGTTTCAAACGGAACTGCGCTCTTCCTTACAAAACAATCATCTTTACTGACAGTCATATAGATACTTTATGATCGAGCTTTATTAAAAAGATATCATGCAAAAAATATATCTAAGCATTAAAGCCACAGCACACCTGATAACTCTTGCTTTACAAACGAGAGCACAGCCAAGTAGACTTGACAGTCTGCTACAATTATTTGTCTTTGTAGACGATCTATCATGGATAGAGTGGATTTTCGTCCATCAACCTGTTTGGAATATACAAACACAGAGCACAGAAAAATGTTAACAAAGATAATACAGAATACTGGTCTAAACATGACAAATAAAAAATCCAAAATTAACTACAAGTGGTAGCATTGCTACTAAATTAACTCGGCATTTTGAAGTACAAAACTATGCTCAAAGCCTTTGATAGCTCATTAAGCAAGCTCCTACTTAATAAACAGCGAAACCTTACATACATGGTATCCACTATTTTTCTTAAGATTCTACAAATACTCAATTATTAATAAATACATCAGAGTGCAACTAGAAGATATTAGATGGACGAGCACATAAAAGAGTATATGACAAGTGGCAGGGAAAATAATACCTCAAGAGCAGAGAGTTAAGTACGTCTGGTTCAATACTTTTTATCATGTAAACTAAATATTGAAGAAAAATGGCTTCTTTTTCTGCTGTAGATCTGCTATGTCACACTAGGCAGGCTACTTGATATCTCTACACTACTACTTTAACTAGTTCTCAATCTGCATGTTTTATTCTTCCTTCATTATTTAGAATTAAAAGTCTAAAAATGGCAGGATAATTCCCCAGGAATACGCCTGGCACACAGCACTATGCAGCCTCAATCTCACAACTTTTGAACATTACTAGAGCACACATGAACTAAAGTTAGCCTGAATTAGGCAGACAAGCTTCCTAGAATAATTTTAGTAGGTCACTGATTTGAGGTGCTCAGAAAATAATTACTAACATCAACATGGCCTGCTGCTTTAGAAGATGAATTACCTGACTCCGAGTATTTAATGATATTTAGGAAATCCAAGCAAAATATTTGACCTTTCTTCTAAATTTATTATTAATCTCAACTGCTCTTCACATATCAAAAATAATCTTCTCAAATTGCAAAGAGGATAGAAAGGAAGTTTCCAGAAACATGTATCCAATACACAATTCCATATTTTATAAATAATGTTCTTACATTCTTTTTAATTTTATTCTTGATTGTTTCTATAACCCCAGTTTCTTCACTTTCACAAAGTTTCTCTGTAGCCTTTAAGTCATCACACGCTAGCTGCATTTTCTCTTCTTCAAATGTCATCATGGCATTCTACCAAAAAACAAACAGATCCGAATGATAAAAATCACAAATATTTTCATATCTACAAATACTATAGGAGAGAAAGTTTTCATAAAAACTTGACAATAAAACTTACTTGTTTTCTTAAAACTTATTAATACACACAGGATCAGTACACATACTTCTATATAGAAACATCAAGCTAGAGGCTTGAGAGTACTTAACCAAAATTTCAAGACGAATCGAAACATACTAAGTCTTATCCCCTTGTCTTAAGAAAGCTTCATAGGCAGTCAAACCAAATGCACTATCACATTACATTAGTGGAAGAAAAATTTATAAAAATTAATTTTCAATTACTGTTATGTAAGGCACAATTTGCATCTGTGCAGATACCGCTTTTTGTTTAATTCATCCACATAAGTAACAGGCCTCCAAAGTCAGTAATAACTAAGAGCTATTGCATTTGTCAAATAATAACCACAATTCCTACATATGTAGGAAGGAAAAAAAAAATGCACCCAACTTCAACTACTGCTGAACCAATTTAGAAAGAATTCCAGGACAAGTAACTTCTTTTCTTGATGCTTTATTAAACGAAAGCTCTGAATGACACAGGCACACAAAGTGCTGCTGCTATGTTTAGAACAGTAGCTAAGCAAGATATTTTCAAGATCCACTGATGCTGCACTGTGATGTTACACTGGTTCAGTGCATCAATTGAGATAAGCAAGCCTGAGAGATTCTGCCTCTCTTCTTTCTCCTCTCCAGTGACTTAAAAGCCAGCATATGCCCCAGGAGTTTTCCTAACCAATATATTTTTCCATATTGCATAGTCTACAGGACCTAGAGAATTCAAATTAATTTAATTTACAGCTTTGCTATTTCTGGCATATTGTAATAAATTCTATCTTTAAAAAGAGTATTACCATAGATAATTTTTGGTGCAATCTAAGATTAAGCAGTGAAGTTAGAATAAGGATGGTCTAAAAAAACAAGATCCAAACATTTTCTAATACACCTGCTCAGTTTTTATACAAGATATTCTCGTTTTAATACATAAAAAAGAAGAAAAGCATTTACCGGACCTAACTTGCTCATTACAACACTTTTGTCGGTCAATATTCTCAGTTCTCATATATTCAAAAAGGAAACAATATGAATGGATTGAATTAACAACTTTCACCCAGCCGTATGAAGACATTTGCAATAGCAAAAACTATTAGGAAAATGGCATTTATGAGTATTATTTTAATAATATCTCTACTGCTTATTTAAGAGAGCGCTTTATTATGGCTCTTTTAATGGAACACATAAATATTTCATACATTTGAGAAACTGTATCAGAGCCTCTACTTTCTACTTAAACCACATGAGTAAACAAGTTTTATAACATAATGACTTGTTTTCTAGCTACATTTAATCTAAAATTTTGAAAAAATTAGGTCTCATAAAAAGAAACAAATTTAAGTGTCCACTGCTATGAACACACACGTGCACATACAAATATTAACCACAAGAGAAGAGATGTATACTCTCTATTCTCATCTACTCACCAAAAAACTGACAAAACTGGCTCCAAAGCTCATTAATGGGCTGTGGTTTCTGTAAAGAAAACAAAAACCAGTTACTTTATTTGCACTGGTTTCCTACCTGCAAACCAATACTGCATTTCTTGATTTTAACTTATATATCTGTAAATAAACATTGGGGGTTTTCCATCATGTTACAAACAAATGTTATATCATTCTGCAAGATATAACAGAAAGCCAAAAAATTTATCATCTTTACTTGAATGCATATTTTAAAAAATATTTTTTCAAGCATTGAGCTTGAAAGCACTGCCATCAAAATATATTCAGTGCAGGTAAAAAAACCCAACAACACACTTAAGAGCTTCAGAAAATTAAAAACCACCTCTATTCTTTATGATCCGTCACTACAATTTTGACCTAGCAGATAAGTGTTAACTGGTTCTATTAAGATATTCCCACTTCTCCCTGTTCCTACGAATTTAAGTTAATCTACCCAGATTTCAGAAGAATGCATATGGCACATAACATAAGTTGTTGGAAATACAGAGTTGTAACAAGGTCTATGATTTTATAGCCACTTTGTATCAAGACCAGTATACGTATCTTACTACACTACATGGAACAGTTTTAAGATGTTTTACCTATTCTGTTTGCAGGGATATTCCAATAGGGTGAAATCAACTGCTAGATCAAAAAAAAGTAGGCAGCCAAAATCTTGGTAATATATGGGACAGGCTTCAAGCTTCTGGACTATTGTAGTCACACAGATCATGAAGCTC
Organism: Limnodromus scolopaceus; assembly: GCA_028565335.1. NCBI lineage: Eukaryota > Metazoa > Chordata > Aves > Charadriiformes > Scolopacidae > Limnodromus > Limnodromus scolopaceus. The sequence goes on along the minus strand of JAOXNO010000013.1, from coordinate 110,762,070 downwards.
CAATTATGGCACATAGAAGGCATTTAAAAAAAGAAAAAAAAATAATCAGGATGTCAGCAGTACCACTGATCCACACTGTTCAGCCGTCAGCTGACAGGTTATATGTCCCTGTAAAAATATCAGTACTGGAGTAAGGATAAAATATATATAGCACTCCAGAAGAAAAAAGTATACACAAACACTGACTTTCGGGATTTAAGAAGAGGTCATTATTTATACTACAGGTAACTACATTGCTGTAGTACAGTACTTATGCTGTTTCCAACTTAATTTGGAAAGCATCAGCTTGAAGCAGTTTTAAAATAGGACAAGCACTTGAAAACACCGAGACAATAATGTATTATTCAACACAAATTTCCAATAGTGAAATTGTATTATAATACAAGAGACGTAAAAAAAAAATAGTTAGTCATCTATTTCCCCCTCTCACTTTTAGATTTAGCATAAATATCTAAAAACAAGGACATAAATAAGAAACAAAGAAAAAACAGGGAAGTCAAACAAAGCAAGTTAGAACAGAAAAACCTTCCCATTTTATTTACATCGCTCAATTCTGGATACACATATAAACGTAAGATTGACATAACTTGCTACATTTTATCAGTATCTTTTAAAATGAAAAACAGGTCAGGTATTTTCCCCTTGGTCGGCAGCTGCCAGTAAATGCCCCTGCTATTCAGTTCCTGGACTGTTCCGAACCAACAGCTGCGTTACACACAGCAGCAGCCCTCAGCTACACGGGTTATACTTGCTGCAGCTGGCACTTCCAGCAGTAACTCTTGCTGCAGAGGGTACAGCGCTCCCTTATAATCCACTTTTCAACCCACGAGGCACATGGGACCCATTCAGCAGCCAGTCTTATCACCCTGCTCTACAGCACGTAACTGCCACCATACATTTCAAGGTCACACCTACTGCATTATCAAAAACTGCAGAACAGATCAGCACAAGCAATTTTTACATTTATGCCCTTCTGTACAAAGTTGCAATTACATCATACTTTCAAGAAAGATGAAAAATAAATAAAATGTTTCATTTTTCAGCTTTCTTAGATCTACCTACACAGAGAAAAGGCAGTTCTGTGGAGGCAAAGCCGGCAGGCAACTCTAGATAATCTATCTTTCATACTGAAGTCGATTCAGAACGAAGAGTTGTCAGAGAAAGATTGTTTATCAGAATGAATTAAAAGAAGTCACAGAATCACAGAATGATACACAGTTGGAAGGGACCTCTGGAGATCATCTAGTCCAACCCCCCTGCCAAAGCAGGTCCACCTAGAGCAGGTTGCACAGGAACGTGTCCAGGCAGGTTTTGAATGTCTCCAGAGAAAGAGACTCCACCACCTCCCTGGGCAGCCTGTTCTAGTGCTCTGCCACCCTCAAAGGCAAGATGTTCCTCCTCATGTTTAGGTGGAACTTCTTATGTTCACGTTTGTGGCCATTTCCTCTTGTCCTGTCACTGGGCACTACTGAGAAAAGACCAGCCCCATCCTCCAGACACCCACCCTTTAAGTATTTATAAGTGTTGATCAGATCCCCCACCAAGCTTTCTCTTCTCCAGACTAAAAAGACCCGAGTCCCTCAGCCTTTCCCCATAAGAGAGATGTTCTAGGCCCCTAATCATATCTGTAGCGCCATCACAACAATGGTAGCCAACGACAGCAGTCTTTGAATATAAACAGAAAAACAGAAATGCATGACATAAGAAATAGTTAATTAGGATTGCACTTTTCAATAAGATTTTTAAAATGCACTTAATGAACATTAAGTTTCCATCTACACTGAAAATTTTACTTTACTACCAGGAATGGATTCAAAGAAATTATTTTAATGGAGTAACTAAAATTTCACCATCTGAACAGCTGTAAAAAAATTTACTTGTAAAACTGATTAAGTATTACACTCTTATTGAACTTTGGACAATAAGACCAAGATTTTGAGGTGTTTCTTTCCCTTTGAAACACACATAAGCAAATCAAATAAGCTTAGTGACATATGCATTTAGCTCTCAGAAGAAAGCAGCATCCAGGCATTCCTTAGGAACTGGCAAGAAAGATACGAGTTTTATCAGCAAAACAAATACAAATTAAGTATTGTGGAATTTTAGAATATATAGTAAAAGTGTTGCATATGAAAACATTTTAAGTTCTAGACTATTTTTAATTTTCTATAAATTTATAAAAAAGATCCTCCTGTTGCAGAAATAGTTACTGAAGCTTTAAATAAATAAATGAAATGAAGAAAAGGAAATACATCAGCTTTAGAGGTAAACTGATTCATTCTCTATGGGAACAATATTTTCAAACAGAGCAACTTGAATAACAGCCATGTTTAGGAGTCAAGGGACTCCAACCACTAAAACTGAATAAACAGGAACGTAGTTGAGAATCGAACAGCATACATATGCTAACTTGGGCACAATATTCGAACATTTTTTTTAAATTTTGTTTTCCTTTCAGGACTATGAACCTGTTCTTGAGAGTGCACATGTGTATGTATGAAGATATCAACATAAAAACATACATTTAAAAAGTCTGTATTTCTTTTTGGTAAATTTTAATACTATGTTAAAAAATGAAGCAGCTACTTACAGTTGAGAGCCAACAGCTCTTCAAGATCACAAAAGATATTGAAGTGCTTATGACAAGTGATGAAAATTTGTCTAAGAATTTTAACATACATTTGTCCAAGTAAAACTGAGTTTTTTTCCCCAAATAAACATTCATCTTTCAAAACTGCTTCCCCATTTACACTCGTGACACTCGCAGCTCACCGTTCCTCCACCATGATTAAAGATGAGACAAAAACTGAAGAACCATACCATTCTACTCTGAGATTATCACTGCTGTAATACACGAGTTAAAATGTTGCAGATTAGTCCTTTTTAAGCTTCAGTCACTCAGTCTATAAAAAGCATTGTCATTACAGCACATATGGGCTGTAGCACATAAGGACCCCAAAGCAAGAAAACATGATGCATAATATTATACTATGTCTGGGAGATGCTTCTGGTGAGACCATGGAGTTTGGCAATCAAAACATGAAAACTTTACTGCAGGAGCTCCTCGCACAGATTGTGTCATCACTAAACAAAATAAGAAACACTACCACATTCCTGTGTAGTCACTGAGTACAGACTATACTTGCAGCTTTATGGAAGATCATTTGTTAAGGTAATTTCAGCGTTTAAAATCCATTTCATACAACTATCATGCTTAGTGCTCAATCTTTGCGAATATTATGTTGACTGATAAATTCTTCAACAGCTTAGGGTTATCTTTTCCTCAAGACATATAAAAAAAAGTTTGCAATGGCACAGTACTGTCCCAGTAAACACTAAGGCATGACAAACGATAACAGTAAGTTTCTGAGAAAAGCACAAGTCCATGAAAATAACCCCCGGCTCAAACTCCTTATAAGTGACCTTCAGCATCAGACATCGTTTTACATCTTTTGACAGATTCCAAAAAGTTGTTAAGATAGAAAGAAAAAAAAAAAAAAGGAGGCACTTGAGAAAATACTAACAGCAAACCAGTGGCCACATTGATGTTGACAGCAGTTATGGAACTGAACACAAATGAACGTTGGGACACTGCTCTACCCAAGTTGTCATCGCTACTTTGAAGCAATACCCTCCATTAAGTAAAGAAAAATCTCAAGACTTATTAGGCCAAAGATGAAGAAAAATTCAGTCTCTAGACATATTTTCTAAAATACTGTTTGCTCCTCACCTATCATACTAGGACTCAGAAGATACCCTTATTGCCAGAAACTGTGCTATTAACACCATTTCTACAAGATACCACAGTAAAAGCTTGTACACATCAATAAAGCTAGTATGCATAACTAAACTTAAGTCATAAACTTAAGAGCACTGAAGAAGACCTTTTTTCCAGGTACAGAAACTAGTGTTATATGAGACACTGCTCCTCCCAATAAACCTTGACTAATTAATCTCATTTCATAGTATATCTTTAAGATGTTAATTCACTTTCAGAAGAAAGGTGCTTGTCGTGCCCCATTTTCACACATGATGATACCATTCAGGAGTTTTAAGCCTTAGTTTAATAAAGCTGTAATAATACAGCCCAATTTTACCATTAAAAAAAATAATCAGAACTGAAGCACCCCCCAAAAAAAAAAAATTCAATTACTTCGCAGTATTTGCTTTTTTCTTCACCCATTTCCATGATAGTACATCAGCTTCTAAAGCTACAACAGCCTTGCTCATGTTTAAATTTAAGTAATGTAATTAACCCATCAACATTTCCTCTTGCTTTTCTAGGCACTGCTTCTTTAACTACAGTTCTCTAAGAAATCCAGCCATCACACTGACAGCGATGGTCAAGTTGAAACAAAACAATTTTCCTCCAAAGTGAGAACGTAAAGCATAATGAAAAATTAAGAACTGATGTAAGTTCACAGATAAATATGAAGCAGCTACTGAATATTTTAAAACAAGCAGAAATATGTAAAACCTATATATAAAGGTAAGGAATTTACTCCAACTGCATGCCTTTGGTCATTATTCCATCACAAATTATTCTAAAAATTATTTGTGAGACTACAAACATAAGGCAGATCTTTACACAAATACACATTTCATCCAATACTGGTATATGGTCATGAAAGCATTACAGTATTAAGACATATTGAAAATGCAAATGCACATCTAGGTTTCGTTTATATTTGAGAATCAGTCCAGATTTGTTTTAATTGTTAAATGAGCTCTTAGCATACACTTCTCTTTTCACTAGAAATACACAACCAAAAGAGAAACTCAGGAATATAAAAAGAATAATTCTATGGCCCTGCCCCATGCAGTTTTTACCTGATTTGTTTTGTCCTTCTGCAAATTAACTGGGGATCACTTTGCTCTAACTTCAGGCTGCTCAATTCAGATGCACAAGAATATCAAAACATTGGGAATTATGAGAAGCATTTTAAATTTCATCTTTACTTTGAAAAGTAGTTACAAATCTGAGACAAGCTAGTTATAACGTATTAACTGATTTGTACTAATTGTCCACACTCTTAATTAGCAAGAATTATGGACATTTGCAAAATCTTTTTCCACTGTAGGTTCAACTAACCTGACCGAGATTACTTTCTAGGACAAACTATAACAGCTTAACTGACAAACACCATTTAACTTTTTAACATTTCTGAGCTCCTGAAGTATATCAAAACAAAAACATAGAACATATAGTAGATCACAGAATGAGTGCACCAGCAGGCATCAAAAGTCCTCACAATATCTGTATCTTTCACAGAGTTAATTTCTTCAGTGTTAAAATAAGATCTGCTTACTATTACACCTCTTCTGCCACCTCTACCAAATCTGACTTCTAATTTCTGAGTTATAAACTCAGATTTTTGTTCAGCTTTCTGCCACCTTCCCTTGGACTTCTAGCCACCAGACTTTGCTCCATATGACAAATGGATCTTTCAACCTCCCTCTACCCTTTTTACCACTTCTTTTGGCAACAGCACCTGTCTCTGTCATGAAGGCCACAAAACCACGTGTGAAACTCAACGTGATCATCTATCTCTATGTACCCAGGTCTTAAAAATTTAAACTGAAGAACACTTAAAATCTATCCACATAACTGGAAAACTGATGCTGGTTTTACGTGCATTGCTATTACTATAATGTGCTCTGCCTAGCCTTGAGCAATGAAATCTTACCTCACTAAGGTACATATTTATTACACACTTAGATTATTGCTGCTAAAAATCATTTTCCTTGTACATAACTCTCTATATATCCATTTAGCAGTTGCTCGTCTGCATATCACTGCAATAAACAAAAACACACAGGGTTGCTACCAGGGCACTCATGACCTATTCTCACACTGCCAATCAAGATGCCATCATCCTTCTCCCAACTGACTTGCGTCAGTTCCCACCCTGCTGTCCTTATCTTTAGAGAAGTTACTGAAACATCTACTAAGTCACTTAACTTTTGTTCTTAAAGTTACTTTGCTGAGCTCCGTAAACAAGAATTTCAACAGCAGTTATACTGCCCATAATCTACCTGCTGATCAGTGCAGGCTTAATGTCACCTTGTCTCAACTTGTATGCAGGACAAAAGTATTTTGAGCCACAGAAACTATTTTATTAGATATGGTAATATTAGATTCAAACACTTACCCACAATGGAACTTCTGGTCCATTATTAAAGTTTGCACATCTGTTAATACTTATACTGTCATTACTTTAAAAACTTCAAATTTTTAAAGTTAACACACTAAGTTTTACTTCCTTACTTTCCCATTCGCTCCAACTTTCCATTCTTCTCCATGTTCTGCTTTACCCTAGCAGGTTATACAGCATGTTTTCCTGTAATGACCCCATTCTTTAAATCATAGAATGGATTGGATTGGAAGGGACCTTAAAGATCATCTAGTTCCAACTCCCCCCTGCCATAGGCAGGGACACCTTCCACTAGACCAGGTTACTCAAAGCCCCATCCAGCCTGGCCTTGAACACTTCCAGGAAAGGGACATCCTCAACTCCTCTGGCCAACCTGTTTCAGTATCTCACCACCCTTAGAGTAATTTCTTCCTAATACCTAATCTAAATCTCCCCTCTGAGTTTAAAACCATTACCCCTCATCCTATCACTCCACTCCCTGATAAAAGTCCCTCCCCATCTTTCTTGTAGACCCCATTTACTGGAAGGCCATAATAAGCTCTCCCCAGAGCCTTCTCTTCTCCAGGCTGAACAAGCCCAACTCTCTCGGCCTGTCCTCATAGGAGAGGTGTTCCAGCCCTCTGATCATCTTCGTGGCCCTCCACTGGACTCGCTCCAACCAGTCCATGCCCTTCATATGCTGGGGGCTCCAGAGCTGGACATAGTACTCCAAGTGGGGTCTCACAAGAGCAGGGTAGAATCACCTCCCTCAACCTGCTGGCCATGCTTATTTTCATGCGGCTGAGGATGCAGTTGGCTTTCTCTGCTGTAAGTGCATACTGCCAGCTCATGCTGAGCTTCTCATCAGCCAACACCCCTAAGTCCATCTCCTCAGGGCTGCTCTCAATCGATTCTCCGCCCAACCTGTATTTGTGCTTGGAATTGCCCCAATCAAGGTGCAGGACGTTGCACTTTGCTTGGTTGAGCTTCATGAGGTTCACACGGGCCCACTTCTCAAGCCTGTCCAGGTCCCTCTGGATGGCATCTCTTCACTCCAGCATGTCAACCGCGCCACATAGCTTGGTATCATCAGCAATCGCACTTGTCCTTGTCACTGACAAAGATGTTAAGCAGCGCCACACATTCTGTCTTAGAACAACATTTCCTCTATATCATCTTCATTTTCCTTCTTAGAGGTGACCTTATTATAAACATTTTACTTATACATCTTGCACCATTTGTCTTTTCATTCAGATGCAAGTTGAAAACGTTATCGTGTCTTCTTAGAAGTTGAGAGTCATTGACGCAAACAGTCAAATGTTTCCCTCATAGGAGATAGAAGATTGTTGGATTTCTTGCAAGATAATATTTGTGGTCTTATGGTTTATGTTGTGAGTCACCATTCAGCTAAAAAGCTCCTGGTTTTATTTGACACTGTCTTCTCTCCTCTTAGCTGGAGGAAGTTTTAAAATTATTTTTGAATTGCAAATGCTCTCAAGAAGTGAAGAATCAGAAAAAAAAAAAAATTTTGCCCATTTCCTCTTTTCTTAAATGTTTAGGATTCCACAAAGCTAGAAGGGGAAAACAAACACTCCAATTCCAGCTTTCTTGCTAGTGTCAGGGTGTTTCACCAAAAGGACACCATCCCGTGGTCTGACTGTGGGCTCCATCTCCAATGCCTATGTCCTCGGTTAACCTCCGCACCTCTTGCAGTTTTCACAGGTACTCAAAAGTCTGAACTGACGAGAACTGGGATGGTGTCAACACTGTTCAAGCTGAATAGAAAGATTGATACCTGACAGTTTCAAATATGAGTTAGCACTGTGGGGACCTGAAACAGCTGCAAGCAGTAGTGGTGCTGTCTGTTGCAGATTTAAGAAAATATTATACCCATTTGGATCACGTTCACCACTAGCACATGGAAGATCTGGACTGCTTTAAAAAAAATCAACTCACAAAAAAGCATATGCAGATGTCGATACTACTTGCAGATGATTTTTCAAACCCTATTATCTACTCTCAAGTAGAATTTAAAACAAAACAAGGCACAAACTACACCTGACAAATCATTAACTGCTTTACAGTGACAGTCAATTCAGTTCCAACTATATCTTGTATCACAACAGACACATTCATTTGACCTCTTCGGGTTCTAAATAGAAACATGAGCTCTAAACACCAAAAGACAAAATACCATTCTCCCATTCCCAGCACAGAAACAATGGGTCTATAGCCAATAACTTCAAAGTACTACCTCTCTTCAAAGGCTAGAATTTACTGTTACGATTATACATATGAAACACAGCTGCTATTTCTACCCTTGTTTCCTCAAGAACTGCATTATAACCAGCTTTCAAATTTTACTCATTTTGTGCTCATCAGCCAGCCTTATGGAAGATGCAAAAATGCAGAACAGCCAAGAAAGAAACAGACCCATCTTGCCTTGGAATGACAGCTATCCTTAGGCTCACCAAGGCTGTTTACTGACCCGTAAAGATAGCAGCATTGATTTGAATTAATTTTTCACATAGTCCTTCAGGTGGCAAATGAAATTAAACTTAGAGTAATAAAAAGCAGAAGCAAAACCAGTGGTTTCTAAGAAAGAGTTTTAACTAGTTTAAATGACGTGGCTAACAAAACCGAAGTTTTGCTGATAACTGAGTTTCCAATTAGTCCAAATAGTTCCTGAACAGTTTCCGTAAGAAAAAAATTTTCCATTCCTCCCTTCATTTCTAGGATTCATCTGATAACTGTTAAGCTTCTGAAACAGAGCTAAACTACCTGCATAGGCAGGAGTCTAGAATTAACACTTTCTATAAGAAAGGTCACTTGAAATACAGACAACAAACACTCAATCAAGTTCAGAAAGCTGCACTTCATCAGTCGTCTTTGAGCTCTAATACAGCAAATTACAAACATCCATATTAAATTATAGAGAGCTCCCAAAAGCTGCTCCTTTGGCTTACCATTTAGGATGGGTTCTATTTCATAATTTCAAGCATGCTCCAACAAAAATACACTTATTTAATGCTGTAGGCAAAGAAGCATATAATAGCATTACTTAAGTCCTTGTAGGAAGAACATATCCAAGACAAGTTTAGAACCAAAACTTGTTGGGAGAAAAACAGTAGACCTCACTGCATGTGTCTCCAAAATCCAAATTTATAGAAAGTTAAGCATACTTTGCTGTATCTTCTCTCCTATGCCTAAAGAGAAGTTTCAACACACAGCTAATCAGCTAATCTGCAATTCAACAAAGGTCTACCAGTTCACAGCAAGAGGAACCCTGCTACGAATTTTGGGATGAAGTAGACAGGGCTGGAGATTTTCACAGTCATTTGAAAACTAAGACACTGATTATCAATTTATGAATCAAAAACCCACTTAATCTAATGAAGGAATTCCTTGCAGGTAGTGTTTAAAGGCCTAGATCAAACAGTACACTGAACTTAAAGGCACTTCTTGATAAAAATCAAACACAGAAATGCCCACACCTGGAAAAAAGGTAGATAAGTATCTGCATTTAAGAAATCCTTAGTAATAAAACTTCTAAATAACCAAGAGAACAAATTGAAGAAGATCTCATTATTCACTCTTTCAAGGGAAGATTAAACCGTATTTTGAAAATACAAGTCTTAACAATGTTACTCCCTAGCATTACTATACAATATAAGAAGCATCACACACTTAGAATCCCTAGACTACTTCCAGATTTACACTACTGAGAGAAAGCAATGGCACACCACCACAAAACATGGAGAGGAAACCTCATCAAGCATTTCTTAACTGGCACCTTTAAAAAAATACACAACATAAAAACAAACAACCAAACTCAACAGGTTCCTTAGATACCCTGAACAATTGACGACTCCAACACACTCAAGAAATAAATAACTCATAGGGTGCAACTTCACATGAATGTGAGCTGCATGTTATACATGTGAGGAATGCAGAATGTGACATTAATTGACACCTGAAATATTCCAGTTAGTTCAACACAACAGTACTGTGTATGTTACATGGCAGTATGTGCTAAAGACAGAATGATATGTTTCATATTAGACTGGGGCAAGTACATAGTGAAGTTATTATTCCATTATTACTAAGGGGAGTTTTCTTAATTTGCCTCCCTCCCCACACTCCACTTTCAAGCACCCTTTTTCTAAATAAGATATAAGTACATAAGTACACCATCCCTATGAAGTGTTATTTTAAGTCAATCGAAGTCTTTTTTTCAACCGTACAGACAACAGCAGTATAGTGCATATTAATTATTTAGAATGTATGCGGAATTACAGCAGCTCGAGCTTGTGTGGAACACATTACTCCTCAGACAAAAAGCAAGGACGTGTACGAGCGATCTTTTCTTTAGGACTGACTGATACAGTTGTGTAAATGCCGTTCCTACCAGATGACTACTTAACGCACAAACCCAGACATGATGTATGCAGGGATTATGAACATAATCTTGCAGCCCGAAGATAATCCCAGCAGCGGCATTCAAGGACCTTTCGTCGCTCTCCTTTTTGCGGGCTGGAACCAGCATCAAGACCACATACAAGCACGGGAGCAAAACCGCCCAGGGAAACGCCTTGGGGCGCACGCCTGTGTTTACTCACCCACGTTCGCGACACACACCCCACGGTACCGAAGACCCCCGCCCGGTCCTTCCCCGGCCCTTCCCCAGGGCCCAGCCCCGCGGAGACCCCGCGAGATCCGCACCCGCGGCCAGGAGGGCGAAGCACGCGTGTCCCCCTCCCCGCCAGAGCGCAGACTGAGGCGGCAATGGGAGCGCCGACCCCCTCTCTCCAGCTCCAAGCAGCCGGGCAGGGCCAGGCTGCCCGCCCCAAGATCCCCCTGCCCAGGGCGCCGGGCCCTGCGCCGCCGCCGCTCCGGGGGAGGCAGCCTGAGGGGAGAGCGGGGCCGGCGCGGCCGCACAGGTGTGTAGCAGGGGCAGGTGCGCGGAGGCCGGGCGGGAAGGCAGCCGGCGGAGGGGCGGGTGGGGGAGCGGGGTGGAGAGGTGGGCTACCTGTATTTCTTGAAGAGCTGGTCGGACTCACGGAAGCCGTTGTTGAGCAGCATGTTGATGCCGGCCAGCGCCAGCTCCGCGTCCTCGATGGGCAGCGGCGCTTCCCCGTCCTCCCGCCGCGGCGGCGGCTGCTCGGAGCCGGCCATGACGCTGAAGAGGGCAGCAAGACCCCTCACCGGCTCTCCCCTACCCTGCTTACCCGCCTATCTATCTAATCTACCCACTGCTGCCTCGGCGTGCCTGCAGCGAGGAACCACGGGCGCCCAGTGCCCGCCGCCGGGCCGTGCTCGCCCCCGCCCCGCACCTGCCCGCCCAGCGCTGCGGCGACGCGGCAGCCGCCTCCCGCCCGCAAGCCCTCCAAAAGCGGCGGCGCCCGCCTCGCTCCTCAGGGCGCAGGCGCTGAGGGGGCCGCGCATGCGCAGGGTGGCGGGTGGCGCGGCGGCAGGGTGAGGCGCTTAACGGCTGCGTGTAACGGCTGCGGGGCGGCTTCTCTGGTGGTGGTGTCTGTGGGGGAGGATGCCGTTGGGTTTCCTTCCCCGCAGAGGAGTCCCTAAGCTGCCCTTGTGCGTCCTCTACCCGCGGGTGTTATCATGCTGGCACGGTGGGCCCCGGTGGCCGGGAGGTGGGTGCCGGTGGCCTGCTTTGGAGGGGAATCTCTGTGGAGCTTTCCCCTCGGTGTGGGTTCCCAGGTCCCGCACGCCTCTCTTCGTGGGCGCAGCGCGGGTGGCTGTCTCGCTGGCTGCTGGGTGGCCTCTGCTCTCCACAGCCCTGAGGCTTCTCGCAAAACAGGTTGCCCAGGGAAGCTGTGGATGCCCCATCTCTGGAAGTGTTCAAGGCCAGGCTGGATGGGGCTTTGGGCAGCCTGCTTTAGTAGGAGATGTCCCTGCCCATGGCAGGGGGGTTGGAACTAGATGATCTTTAAGGTCCTTTCCAACCCAAACCGTTCTATGATTCTAAAACGCACTAGGGGTTTTCACATATGGGATGCGGGAGCTGGGGCTGCAGGTGTGAAGTAATGAAGCCCTCTGATAGTGTGGCTTTCCATTTTCAGAGAAGTGTGTGGTTTTTGGTTGGTTGGTTGTTGGTTTGTTTTGATTTTAATTGATTTTTGTCAGTGGCTGAGGTCACTAGTACAGAGGTTGAAGTTCCTGGTTTGTACAGTGGAGACTTTACCTCCCCAGTGCAAGTCTGGGAAACTAGGGGTTTCAAGGAATTTACTGCCCAGCGCTTGACACCTACATCCATTAGCAGCAATGTGAACTTCCCCATGAAGCTTAAAGAAAAAATAAGTATTTTGCAAGCTTGGCTCAGATGCAGGCTATTTTGGCAGGTGTTTCCAAGCACAGGATGGGTGAGAAAGCACACTTGCATAAATGTATCTATTCAAACCCAAAATGGCTAGGTAGCTGGATACTGAAAATATACTCGCATTGTTCTCGCTCCCTTTTGCAGGAAGAAGTTTTCTTTGCTGCACTTAAATTTAGGTGAGGACAAAGGCTACTACCTACAACCTGGTCTTGTTTCCTGTCACCTGGGGTGGTGCTACAGCTGCCCTTGTGAAAATTTAAGGATCAAACTCACCACCACCACGTTCCCACTAGCAAACAAAAGAATGGGACCATACTCTACTTCTAGTAGCAACACTGCTTCCCTGTCAAGAAAAACATCTGTCTTCCTGTGAATCAAGTAGCAGTATTTCTGTATGTGTCTTACGGGAATCATTACCGTCACCTCGGGAAATAGTCTGTACCAAAAACCTCTGGTGACAAAACTTTTTGAAAGGCAAGGATTGTCTAATGCTTGGAGGCTTCTGAAATCTGTCAGGTGTATATTGGGCCCTTTGGCTGATTCCCAGTCCCTCTGTATTACTGTTAGTGAGCAGAGCTGGGTACTCAGAGGGGTGTTTAAAGAGAACATGCCTTCTGTTACAATGCACGTCTCCAAAACAGCGTGATCTACACAGCCTAGAAATCCTCCAGGGCTTGTAGGAATTCAGCACAGCATGAATTGGGAATGACGTGTTCTCCCATGTATTTGCAGGTTGTTTGTGAAATTTGGACTCCAGAAATTCAAGCAGCCTTGCTAAAAGGGAGTTGTGGGTTGCAGTTTCGCCACCTTTGTTCTCTGCAAAGATAGACACTGCATTCCAGATAAAAAAATAATTACTTCTCTAAGATTATCTCCCATGCAGGATTCTGCGGGTAAGGATTCATAGTGGAGTGGTTTACAGTATCCTTTCCCTTAGTCATGTGTAATCAATTGGATCAAGAAGCAATGAATCTTCTTATGGATTCCCTGGGAACTCATCATAGACAAGGCTAACTCCTACCTCCAAGTACCATTTCTGAGGAGCAGCAACGAGCCAGGTCCTTTGTGAAACACCCAATTTCTCCAAAGCTGGATTCCTCTTTCCTGGCTTCTGGGTTTGAATAATAGCGTAGCAGAGCTGTGTGCTCTCTGCAGGTTTTTGGCCCCATGCACATGGAACTGGAATTCTTTTGAGGTCTTCTTTCTAGCACCCAGTTGCTCCAGACCTTGCTTAGGGCTGGCACTGATAATCTATTTTCCATAACAAATGCTTTTCTAGCTGTCTGGTAGCTGGCTATTAATTTTGAAACTCAAGATGTGAATAGCTAAATCAAGTCTCCAGAAACACGGCTATAAATCTATGGGGGGAAAAAAAATTGGCAGAATAAAACTGCATTTCAACTGCTCAAGTAGAGAAGTAATGCATTTGAACACCAGTAATGAAGCAGTACGATGTCTGTGGTTTGACTCCCAACAGCTGAGCAGCAGCAGTTTTATAGTGCCCGTGCTGTTGTGAACTGCACTGGAACCTCATTTTTCTGCAGGAAAATGGATTTGAAATCAGCAGGGCTGTAATTCTCCCTGGCTGCTGCGTAACGGCAGATGAGGTCTTGTGGTGGGTTACAGTCAGTTTGATTCACACGGAGGATGTGGTACTGCTGATTCAGCTGGCTAAAAATGGTCAGGGGAGTGAGGAAACCACAGCAAACAGAGCTACATGGATAACTTGTACTTGCTAATCAAAGCTTGTATTTACTTCCCAGTCTACCAACACTCTAAGTGTCTTTCTCGTTTGTCTTGGTTTTGGTTTTGTTGTGTTTTTTTTTTTTTAATTCTTGGTAGCACACTAGCACGATAGGCAGTCATCAGTCAGTCATTTCAGCAGAGGGGCCAGTCAGTGGCCAGCTTTCCACTTGCCCCCACAGCTCACTGCAATGCAGTATTGAATGACCCATGCTGCTGTGGCCTGGTACCTCTGTCTGACGAAAAGACGTTGAGGCGACTGGTTTGCAAGTACTCAAGGACAATAAAGTTACTGATGGTGAGCAAGAATTGTACTTTTAATAAATTAACTGGCCTAAAATTTCCAAGACCCTTGCTCTTGTTTCCCAGAAGTTATTAGACAGTTAAAAGGCAAAGTGGCTACAATATTCACATCCTGTAAGAGACAGAGAATTGTGGTGGTTTTACAGCCTCTTTGCAGGACACTGGTGGTGTAGTTCAAGGTAGCCTGTAGCTCTGAATATTCAATTCCTCTGCCCTTTGACAAGCTTTCCAAGTTTCTGCCCTGTCTTTGTGCTTCTGACAAGGAGAAGTCCTGCAAGTCATCGTCTTCACATACTGGTTCCTGAGTCAAAAATTGTTTTTCCTCTGTAAGTCTAATTGGAATTTTCATGGAATCACGGAATTGTCAGTGTTGGAAGGGACCTCTAGAGATCATCTAGTCCAATTCCCCTGCTAAGCAGGATTGGCCAGAGCACATCATTCAGGACTGCATCCAGGCGGGTCTTGAAAATCTCCAGAGAAGGGGACTCCACAACCTCCCTGGTAGGTAGGACCAGCCTGTTCCAGGGCTCTGTCACCCTCACCGTAAAGAAGTCTTTCCTCATATTTGAATGTAACTTCCTATGTTCCGGCTTGTGCCCGTTGCTCTTTGTCCTATTGCTGGAAACCACTGAAAAGAGTCCAGCTCCATCATCCTTCAACCCACCTTTTAGGTACTTGTAAACTTAGATAAGGTCTCCCCTCAGCCTTACTGAGGAGAGACCTCTACTCCCTGCCCTACTACAAACTCCACGAGCTACAGAGAATGGCAAAAGTAGCAGGGAATAAATTATTACAGAAAAGTATATTGATTTATCCAAAGCATCAGAGAAAAAAAGTGAAAAACGAGAACAGACCTATATTCATATTTTCTTTAATATCATTTTCATATTCTGTAAATTAGGTCCCACTTGTCCCAAGGCCCTTCTCCACAATGTCTGGATGAGGCAACCTAACCCCTTGCTTCTGTCGCAGAGTGCCCTAAATCTGATTTTGCTGGGTTTCTTTTTACCTATCTTGTTCCAAAACTCTACCTCTGTCCTGGAACACCTCAATAATCCTGGTACAATTTACAGTTTTTAAGATGGAGATGAAATTTCAGCAGTGGATGTAGAATATTTGATCATGAGCAATTAACTTAGAGTCACTGCTCGTTTAAGTACAGAGAAGTAAAATGTTTCAGAATGGAAATAACTTTTTTTCTCTTTGTTGCAGAAAGTGTGACTGTATGTATAGGAAGTGTTGAAAATACTAGTTAAAGTCATGAAGACATCATCTCCCACACTTTTTCAGTCTCAGACACAAACCTGCAGAATCCTCCTGTAATTTTGAATTCCTTTTGAGGATTTGCTGTTCTAGTTAAATGTCAGTCAGATGTGGTCCCGCTGTTGGTTATGAAGAGGTGTTACAATCCAGGGCATAGCCATCTTTCCACACCAACCGTCAGAGGGGTCTTATGGGTGTCAGCGACTGCCAGTAAAGGCTAGTGAATACAGAAATGTGAGTATCTTTCCTTTTTTAATATACTGTATTTGGTAAGAAAAAAAATATTAAGTTCACAAGTATGTTTCTAAGGAAATCTACTTTTTAAGTAGCTAAAGGTAATTGTTCTTGGGCTTTGTGCCTCACACTGTACGTCTGGGGTTTGCAGCAATGAAGGTGCCTGCCTATTGTGTCTTATCACTTAAATATTTATGAGTGGTGAGCTCTACATCTGTTATCATCATGCATTTTCCATCCTGCACAGCAACTATGCACTACTACAAAGCCAAGCTGATCTTCAGAGCTGGCTCTCTGCATTTTCCTATTAATATGCATTGTCATTTTAAAAGCTAAATGCTGCCTAAGGACACATACATGAAATGACTATTGAAATTACTTGTCTGTTCTGTCAATAGGCAAGGAGTAGGCATACATATCCTGGTAAAGCAAAACAGGCTTAATGAGCCTCTTCATATCCTGGAATACTTCATCCAAAGTATCCCAATGACGCTGACATTGAGTCTTTTGACCCTTTCCTCTGATTAAAGAGTATTACAGTAAGAACAGAAGAATAATCTCCGTTTGTTGCAGTGGACTTTACTCCAGAATCTACTATTCCTCCCTCTTGCAAACTTACTGTTTTCCCTGCCTATTTTTACAGGAAGCCTTTCACGTATGGAGAGATAACAGATGGAAAGTGACTGGTCTCTTAGTCTCCCTTTGGAAAGGCAGAAAGTAAAGTGAAAGATGAGACAGAGCAAGTAAGAGCAATTTCATATGTTTTTTCATATTTTGATTATACTTTATAATGTTGATTTTTATCCACACTTTTTGCTGCTCTGGACCCGATATATAATCAGTCATATAATGGGATAAATTCATGTGCAGTCACACAGAGTTATTTTTACTGAAGCATATGAAGGTGTATAATTTTTGCTATATAAAGGATGCTAAATGACAGAGCTTTTTAGTGTTGGGGTTTTTTTCCCAGAATGTGCTAATGGCCAAACATATGCACACAGTTCCGGAGAAAACAAAGGAATACACAAGTATTAAATACTAACAGCTGCTCTGTTCAGGCGGCAGCCACATGCTGGCCTGTTTTATGAAAATTAATTGGAAAAACTTCCACACAAAATAATAATCCTACTTGAATTTTTAAGAGCCAATTTAAAATATTTTCCTTTCAGAGGAATGAATTCCTACACAGCTAAGATCTACATTTAGTTGTAAAAATACCTACTCTGTGTTGCCAGAGAGCATGAAATGTAGAGACCAAAGTGATTGTCAGAAATCTGCTAGTTCTAGCCCAGTCCTTTCTGGGGAGTCAAAACAAATTCATCTTTGTCTAAATGTCCTTAAAATCTTTTCAGTATGGAGAACCTGCAAATTAATTTTTCCTCTTCTTGCTCCAGTGACCAATGAAAACAATTGATTGCATCTTTGTTGCAGAAGCAGGGGGTTAATAGCAAATTAAAACAGGTGACCTTAATGGTTTTGTGTGTGGAGAGTAAGGTAGGCTGTCTTGCCCAAGATGGAAAATATAAACATTTTTTGTCCTGTGCCATACCCTTTTTTCTACATTATGGGATCTTGATTGATGCCCTATTACTTTTCACTTTCTAGAACAACTAAGAACCTATCCACTTCGACCTTTCACAAGCAGGCCATAAATTTTAATGCTCTAATCATTTTTACTCATCTGCTTTGGAGCGTCTGTCCAGTTTTTCTGCATTTTTCAATTGTGCATGAAGCCATTTCACAGACCAGATGCATTTGTGGAGGGTTCTCCTCTACATGCTCCCTTATCTACATGTATGTAACTATATCATAGAATCAGAATTCTCTAGGTTGAAAGGGACCCTTAAGATCATCTAGTCCAACCATCAACCTAGCTCAGATAAAAACCATCACTAAACCATGTCACTAAGCACTATATAGCATTCATCAACAAATTATTTACCCCGTTACTGAGGATGTGCATTTGTACTTTCACTCTTACGATGAAAAATGAGTAGTCAGCAAGGCCATAGATACCCTGTGACAAACGTATCAGCCTTGATAAACACCCTGCATGTGGTGCTGCACCCCAATCCTTGTAATTTAAAATGACCAAAATCCTTTTAGGACACATTTTGAAATGTTTGGAATGTAATAAAAACATAGTATCTTGCTAAGGCTTATTTTCCTTTTACTAATTTAGCAGTAAATATTTTCTCACAGGTGTCAAGCAGCTTGATGCATAATGTGATTTGAAATGAGATTATTTAAAGATTACTTGTCAGCAACATTTGTACTTTTCTACTTCTATTTGGAACTTTTGGCATTATATATGTTTATATTTAGCATCTTAACATTTTTCACTAGCTTATTCCTCAGTCCACTACAAAAATAGAATGGCCTCTGTTGGGCTACAGAGGTTTTATTTTGACCATGTTAGACGTAATGTTTGTTTTTCAGTTTTGAAATCTGCACTTCCCCCTTCCCCTCTCCACCCCGCCTTGTTTTTTCTAACCTGAGAGCAGGGAATATTTTGTTAAAAATTCTAGGGACAAAAAAGTCAGTAGACCCCATTGACAGCAGGTTTTTTGTGACACAAGTCACAAGTTTACGTAGACAGATTGTCCAGGTAATCGTCTAGAGGAGACTGGGCGAGGCTGCGTGACCCAGCTTCACACTTTTCTCTTTGAAAAATATTCACAACTACAAAGACCAGTAGTTGAGGTAAACAGAAAGGAAGGCACAAGAGAAAGACCTAGTGGGCTTATGGCTGGGTACTGAAGGCCACGAAGGGCTCAGCTCGGGGGAGGTTATGAAGCAGCTATGGGAGAGCTGTGAATCTCCCCTAGCTGATATTAGTAAAACTGCAAAGAGAGCATTCTTGTGCAGATGTCCCTTTTGTCCTGTTTTCACATTTTCTTGTTGCTGTAGGTTTGTAGATGGGAGTACCACTTCAAGGTCTAAGAAAGTGCCACCACCTGATAGTCATATGTCACTGATGTATGAGGAATCCTTGCCTCACCTGTGTCTTTCAGCGAGCCACTTAAATTCTTCATGCATTGGTTCTCTTACCTACTGATGAGGTTGCAATGCACAATAATTTTGTGCATTAATGTTGGTGGCTTGTATTACATCAAGGCATGCAGTAGTCTACAACTGCCTCAAACGAAAACATCTTGACTTTGTGTAACTGGAATAGACCACACATGATATGTTCATTTGAGCAGCTCCGTCAGCAGTGTATATGCCTACAAAGATGGTGAGCTTCTTCGCTTGCATGTACACCGTGTTAGCTACTGATATCTTTGTCCCTGATTATTTCAGTTCCTTATGTTTTGGGAATCTAATCATGCCTTCAGGAACATAGTGCTCTGTTCTTTACAAAACTCTTCTCTGAGGCTTGCACACACAGACTTGGCAACTGGCTTTTAAAAGAAGCAGTATGATCTGCAGCATATATCATAAGACAGAGAAAAGCCTAAAAACCATATTGAGAGACAGATGCTACCCCAGATATCAAAGGTTTTATTTCTGGATACTAGCTTTTCATTTGTGAAACTTGTGCTTTGGTCTGAACACTTTTGCTGCTCACCCGAGAAAATAACTAGTTTTACCATTTAATTTTGAGAACCATTTAATTTGTGAGAAAAGTCATTGTATCTATTTGTATAAACCTAAAGTGAAGGAATCATCATTAAGGGTGTTTTCAGACAGTATGTATATTTATAAAAACTCGTGTTACAGCATTAGTTAGAGGTAGCAGCTAAATAGAGCCACATGCTAAAATAATCTTCATTCTATTCTTCTTTGGCTTAATTTGTTGTTCAATAGTCATAAACGTTAGATTATGTGAATGGACTGTCAGTTCATATGAATGGAAGACTCTTCACATTTTGATGCTTAAAACTATAAAACAGACATAAAAAATATACGTTTGTCATTTGATGAGATAATTTTCTGTATCTGACAATTTAAAAGAGATTTTAAGAGACTGGAAGTTGATGCTTGACCAACTAGGTTTTGAGTTGACATAATGAAATTAAGCAAAACCAGGAATGTATGTGTTATCTCCTGGTACTTAATGAAATAAGCAGCATGTAGTTGACTGAGGTTCCTATTCTCTAAACTATTAAATGATTTCTCTTTTTGCTTACCATTAGGTTTTCCCATTCTTCCACTTACTTCTGGAAATTTAGGCCATTTATTTGGAATATGTACTCTGTCCAAATTGGTTTATAAAATGTTCCTATTTGGACACTTGTTAATCAAGGTATGTGAATTGGGAAACACTCTGGAGAATTAAAAGATTCCTCCAAGAATCTTACTACCAGAATTGGTTCCCACTATGGGAAGTGGCAGCGTTTGCTCTCAAGTGAAACGCTGCATTGCAGATAAAGGGAGATGGCAAAGTCAAGAGTCTGTGTGCATGTAACGGTAACCACAGAAGTGACTTACAAATCTTAACATGGAACAACATTTTTATTAAAATAACAGCAGAATAACAAATGCAATAACCCTTCTCTTTTTTTAAAGTATATTTGTACTCTGAAAGAACTCCTGTCCTTAAACAATACAGTGCCTTTTAAAGCCACGTATTGGGTGACTTATTCTGTACTGACTCACTATTTATTGTTCTACCAACAGCGTTTTGTGAGGCTGAGAGCTACATCATACCAGGCAAGCATCTTAAATTGAGTTGCGTAATTTTAGCCATTATGAGTTACGCGCAGCAATAACCGGGATAATACAGTGAGAAAAGCTATGCTTTTACTGCAGGCCATTTTTTCAGAGTTCCTCTTCCAGACATAGCACAAGGAGAAATCATCGTTTATTTTCTCAGTGCACTTTCCTATTTTTCTTTGCATTAGCATTTTTCTCAAATGCTTTTTTCTACGGCAGTCCATCTAGCAAGGCTTCCTCTCTTTTTCCTTCCATTCCTTTCATTTTAATAGCTCTTGTACTTACCTATTTTTAGAGGGATTATAAGTACACAAGGACATGTAAATACATGTTCTGCCTCACATCTCTTTATTTTATATGCCTTTCACTTGGGATTCAGCCTACATTTTCTTCTTACATTCTCAACCTTCAAATCATACAAAGCATGGAGAAAATAGTTCATGTATGTTAGTGTTCTTGGCATAAGATAGAAACTAAGAAGAAATATATGTGTCCAATGTGTCCAGCTCATCAAAAGAGCAATGAGTTCAATAGAGATTTCTTCCAGTGGTGGCACCAAGACACTAAAAAATAAAAAGATGAAGAAATGCCAGCAAACCTAGTGTCTTAGATCCACTGATGATGAGTCACAGCATCATAATATGGACATGCCAGGAGGTAACCACACTATGTCTGGGTAATTCAATACTGAAAAGGATGAGTGACGGAAGCATGTATAATGACACATTTTCCCTGTGACTGGAAGCAGGAGATAATTTCCTGTGGCTTGTTCCTTTCTCCTCTGAGGCCTGCTGACAGCACTACACAATGGTATTTCTATAGCTAGGCTGCAAGGTGGTCTAATTATTCCAGAGGACCAAAGTGTAATCAGGCGCTGCATCCATCTTCAGGGAATTAGGTTTCTTGCTCGAGCCTGAAGCTGGGTTGGCTGCTGCCATGTTCCTCTTACGGCATATGTTAAAGATGGTGTGTGGGTGTGGTTTTGGGGATAACTAACCCCCCTCCATTGATTATAGAAGGAGAGCCTGGAGTAGATACCCAAATTTTATACAACTGAAGTTGCAAGATGAGTAACAACACTGCTCCACAAATGCTATGGGTCTTACTGAAGTCAGGTAGGTGTGACAGAGCAAGTACCAGTGCTACTGGCTGGTTCCGTATGGACATGAGTCTGTATAGCCCTTTTGTTTGCTTAAAATCAAGTAGGTCCACATATTTTTTAACTTTCTGTGGGTCCCTAATGAAAAATAATGAGCTCATCTACCCTAATAGTAAAAGCTTTGACATTTTTGTCTGGATTTGGTGGTGGAATGTGCTCCCATAAGCACAGCTATGCCTGAAACGCAGGTGCATGTGACAGTGTTACAGTGCTTGTTGGTGCCAGTCAGGGTTGGTTTGTGCCTTGCTGTTACAGGACATTCACAAAAAAACGTACACTAGTATTCCCCACTGAAACACAGGAGACTTCATTTTACCTATACGGAAAGCAAACTGTTGTTTTCAAACAGGTCTCTGGGCCCTAATAAGTTTCTGAAAGCTGCAGTTATATTTTCAAACAGCTACTCGACGCAAATTCTTTATGCAGTTTGTGTGAATTTGTTCTAGCTGGGAATGCCAACATACTATAAACACACCCAAGTAAATCCAATGGAAATGTTGCAAATTATACCCAAGAATGCTATTTCAAACATGCACAGGAATTCTCCAGCAGAGATCATTATGTAGATATGAGACTTTTAGCTCAACAAAAGCCTTGATCAGGCAGCTCAGCTATACAATGAGCAAATGCAAAGGGCCACATGCAGTAATCACTGCTGTCCAGATTGTGAAGCTGTTCCATTGATTCTAATCCCTGCTCGAGGCATGGTGGGCCCTTTGATCACTCTCCAGCCCTTTCTTCTCCAACTTGCACCTGCCCTTGCTGAAGCTTGCCCTATTACAACGCTCCCTATCAACATACAGATAAATTCAAAGGTATGATGCTAGAGGCTGAAATTTAGGAATAGGCAGAGCAGTCTTTAGATTTCATCAAACTAGAAATTTGTTGTGCTTTATAAATGACCCTAAACTGTGTCTCTCAGTTGCAGCCCTGAGCAACTTCTGTTTTACCCATCTAGAAAATTTGACTCTATAACAGGAGAAATGAGGACACCTGTCTTAGGCAACAAAATGCTACCTATGGCTCCATTGCTAGGGGACTCTATACAACTGAAAAGACAGGCACAGGCTATATGTCTTTACTTGACATGGGAAGATTTTATAATATGCCCTTCGTAGGCCAGGGGTGAAAACTGTAGGGCAAATGTAAACTTCTTTATGGGTGCAGAGGGTAGAGAAGCCAGTATTTGCTTTGGACAACTGCAGAGAGGCAAGAGTCAGCCATAGAAAATATCAGCAGTCAGAAATGAATCTCCAGTTTCCTTAGATCTGAGAGGAAGAATTAGGAACAAAACCTGCTTATAGCCCCCAATTAAGCTGGGATGCGGACATGGTTGTTTGGATTTGAGTCACTTGCATCATGTCTTATGCAGAAAGCAGTTTCTACTAGAAATTAGTGTATTGGAGGAAGTTCATCCCAGTCAAAGTTATCTGGAAGGGTTTAAGCTCATCTGTGCAACTGTCTTCACAAATAAAAAGGAGGCCAGTGCTCAGTGCCTCTCAGAGATGCGTGTGTGAGAGGGCTTTCTGAGGAGAACAGAAGAATAGGCAGGAAGGGGCGTGGAAAGCTATCTATCTCATGACTAATTGCTGTTTGCAGCTGCAGATAGACACGTGCTTAATTATCTGCTATATGCATGCAAATTTGGTTTGCTGTCACTAGAGTCCAGATGTTCCCTTCCACTATACAAAGTACAACAAACAAAAGGAAAAGGGTCAGAGAGCAAAATACAAGGGGCCAAGAGTGGCAGCTTGGTGCTATTTTTCTTCCTGTCATATGCTAGGCCTGGCCTACCACGTTCCTGACCTCCCCAATGCAGACAGAGATCTGTGAGTTCACAGGCTGGGAATCTGGTCAGCCAGAAGCTGTTCCCCCCAGCTCCCCTTCCCGGGCAAATGGAGGGGAAATGGTGCAGGCATACACCCAGCCCCACAGCCAGCAGGGTTTGGATGCCTGAGATGACATGCCATGCCACGCCAGGAGCTCTGACCATAGAGTCTTGGGTCGGAGCGGGGCAGTGGCTGGTCACCTTGACACCACCGTGTAGCCTGAAATTGTTCAGTCAAGCTTACAGTCATCACAATTTCTAATGAGCTTCTCTCCTGTAGACATTTCTCTTGGTAGCAGTAAACACTCTCAGAGCAGTCTTATGGCTTACTTTTCCTTAGGTACCATTCCTTCTACAACTCTAAAGCCTTTTTTTTTCTATCCATCCTTTAAGCTCACATCTGTTCTTTAGGTAATTTTTTGTACTGATAAAAATATACAGTATTTTTCCCAGAAAGTGAATTGAAACACTCTTCTTTTTAACTCTTTGGGGCAAAGTCCTTTTTCATAGGATTTATACATTGTGTTCCCAACATTTAAAAACATTAAGATACACAAACACAACTAGATCCTTTGCTCTGATCAGCCCAAATCCAGGAACAACAGAGCTATGTTGATTTATACGGATCATTCACCTGGCCTTCAGTCTGTTTGATGGCATTCTCTTTGGAAGATTTAACCTATTCATTCCATTTTAATTAAATAACAGTGATGATCATTAGTGGCTTTGTGGTGTCTGTTTTGAATTAAATTTGTTCTGAGTATATACATTGTGTAGATTCGTTTTATCTGTTGTGCTCAACGCAATATACTTAGATTTAGTGATCACATGTCCTCTTTAAGTGGCTCAGCAGTGGAAACATTTCCTTCCTTTAGCGTGGCAATATCAAGTTACAAGAATCTGACTAAAGGCAACTTATCAGTTCAAAAAACAACGTATCAGTAGTTGGTTCTACTCTTCTGTATGCAGGAATGATGAAATTCCAAGAATTCTCTGAGTAAATTCTCTGGTAAAGGCGTAGTGGGATGACTGCAGTTACTTCTGATCTCGAGGGGCATGGGAAAAGGCTGAGCCTGGGCAGGTTCTTTGGCTGTTTAGGCTGGCCGGCTCATGGGTGGTGGTCTGAGACCAGCCCCTGGCACTGCCTTAACTGCTGACACTCGTCAGGCAGAATGGTTTATCAGGTTTATCTGTGTGGTCTCTTTGCTTCCACCCCTATTGCTCATGCAAATACCCTTTGCATTTGCATAAAGTTTCCATCTATGTATATTTGTATAAAAAGAGCTATCTTAGGTTTTCTGGAGACTGTATCCTGCCCTTTATTCCATAACAAACAGATTTAATCTGCAATAACAATTCTCTATAAGCTTTGGCAATATCTTAGAATACATTTTTTATAAGTGCATGTAAGATTTTCTGCATGTTTTAATAAGGTGTGTGAGCCAAAGTCCTGTGAAGTGGTTAGATCTTTCCACTAAGCCACTGAACTTTGGATCACGCCTACGCATTTTCTTGGAGAACTGCCCAGAGTACCTTTAGCTTCTTTACTACTTAGGTTACTGTCCCCGGGGGTATGTCATTACCTTTGATTTAACTGAGTACAGCAAAGGGAAAGTTAGAAATTTATTACTGATTTGACACCTTGTCCTAAGGTAAATGTTATTGGTTGAAACCCTTGCCTTAGCCAGAGGAATCAGTATCTAGGTATATTACTGACTCTCTAGGTTTGTAGCAGACAGTAATTCTGATCAGAAAGTAATAAGAAGGATCTAGAAGTAAGATTTATGTTACCTAACAATATAATTCCTCTGTTAAGTAATATCTGACACTGACAGATTTTAGCTCGTTATGTTATTAACACATTGTTAATTAAAACTGTGTCTGCAAGAGCTGGACACAGAGCCATTTATTTCTGTATCCTTTAAAATACTTTCTTCATTATGTCTTCAGGCTTCGAAAAACATCTGAGCAGTTCTTTCTGGATTGAAATTCTAACACTCTTTTTTCCGTATTAATTTATAAATTACTGACATTCCTATGAATGTAATTATTCATTCTTACCAGTGCATAGTCCTCCTGTGACAGGAATCTTAGACACAGGCTCTCGCACAATAGAGAAATCTGTTGCTGTTCCCAGTTTAAATATAACTGAACAGAGACAAAAGATCATGATGCTAACTATCTGTCTTTTTATTCTGTGTAATAATGCAGCAGTGCTCAATCTTTATCAATGAGCAGGTGACATCTTAACAAAGCAAATGCGTCTCATGGAACATTTCACATATGCTTTACATTCAGAACAACCTGTAGAAACACAGTAATTGACTGAGGTGCAAAGTAATGATAGGAGTGTGTTTAAAAAAAAAAATCTTAGATATTTTGAATGCTATCAGCTGCAAGCCAGGAGACGCAGTACGGTATGAACAACAGGTCATAGTTTGGTTTCCTTGCTACAAAGGATCCCCAAAAGTGACAGAGAGAACATAAAGACTCATTGGTTATTTTGCATGCAATTCTTTATACTCAGAGAATGCTTCACTGAAGCTCTGGCAACGCCCAGCCTCTTGCAGTTTTGAGATGTCTGGGCCAGCTGCACAAAGGAAGTTTATGCTTATGCCTTGCAGTCCTAATGCCCTCAAGAAGCTATAACATTGTGTTATGGCACTATCCCCTTAAATGTAACATAGTTCCTTCTGCCAGGGACATCCATTTAATGTATTTTTAGAAAATACAGAGAGATTTACAGAAGACTGGACCATTGAGCCCTAAATTTCCTTACATCATTAGAGAAAGATGCAGGAGTTTTTTTAAATGAGGAAACCACAAAGAGAATGGTAAGAGGCAAAAAGCATGGCAAGAGTTCATTACAAAGCCATAATGCATTTATAGTGTTTTCAGTAAGACCGCATTCTCCAGGCTATTTTATGAGTGGCAGAAAGGAAGCAGAGCAGAGAAAAAAAAACCCAACGGTTCACAGAGGACTCCAGAAGAGGCAAAGCTACTAGCAGGAGCTACAGCTAAAATGAAATGGTTCACAGGTGACTCCAAAGAAGTGGTTACAAACCCAGAGAAAGTTAACTCACCCAATTCATTTTGCTGCCAACAGAGAGAAGGGTCAATGGCTCTGCGTTTTACATGAAAGCTCCGCAGCAACAAAAGCACAGACCTTCAAGCTCATATAAAAGAAGACTGTTTAGAAGTTTTCATTGGAAGCTTTTGTTATTAGAAACTTAAGTTACAGTATCATTAATAAGCAATGAAAAGGAAAAATGTTTTCCTTGTATATATGTGCTTTTTTTCTGCAGTGAATGTATATTTCCTTCTACAGTGCCCTGTGATCTATTTCATTTTATTTGCCTGCTGTTCCCAGTATTAGGCTTCCTAACTGGCTTTCAGCTCCAGTTAATCTGGCTGAGTTTTGTAGTCGTAATAAATGGGAACTTACAGGCCTTGGTGTTGTCCACCTCAGATGATTCTATTAAATCTAATCCAAATTATGTTAACTGGAGGAGAACCTTCTGCCCTTGATACTTACATGGACAAGAGAGACACTTGGCACTAGCAATACCAATGTGGTTTAGCCTGGAGAGGAAATCTTCTGCTCTCCTTGTGTAATTGATTTGGGATTCAAATGAGCCATTATGGCAATCTAAACACACAGTTAAAGAGCGTGGGTTTTTTTTAGCCATGCACTCTCAGTGTATTGAAAACTACATTTGATCTTTTTTCATTAAACTTTTTTCAAAACTTTCCTCAGGAGCTTCAATTTCAAGAGGTACAAACCATATAGCAAAATCTTGCCAGCAGACATAAGCGTATGTATTTCTTTGGTTATTACTTCTAATTTTAAGGTCAATGAAGCACAATGCAAGCTGTAATACATTTGCACCCTTGAACACAAGCAATGAGTAATAACGCGGGCTCAGAAAGGATGACTGGAATTGAGTTTTTTACCATTGAAGAATATTAGTATTACTTCAAGGCTTGAATAGCAAATAGTAAGGATGACTAGACAATAAAAAATTACATTATCCCTCTCCTGGGGGAATTACTTACTTCTATTCTAACATGGCAACTGATAGATTCGGGGATCCACTGAAATGCTATCGCCAAAGGAGGCAAATAATCCATGGAAGTTACTGTCAAATGGCAACACTTGGATGATGAAAGACTTGGAACTACTACTTATAACAATAAAAACCACCATGACACAGTGCTTACCCAAGGCTAACATTGCTTTTTATTCTCATAACTTCTCATCTTACTACAAGATTTATCACTACTGGTCTACTATAAAATGCATGGGGGGGAATTGTTTATTTTGACTTTAACAATGATCTTTCCTGGTAAACCTGAAGGGAAGGAAACTTTAGAATTGAATTATGTCTACCATTCATAACTTGACATACTTGAAAAATCAGGCTCTTGTTTTCCAGAAGTTGTTTCCCATGTGAGAAAATTCAGAATATTCTAAAAGCACAGAACAAAGAGTGCATGAAATACAGTTCAGTGTCCATGTGGTTTTCATCAATAAGAAGAATTCTCCATCAGACTAATCTAAACAGGACAACTTCTTTCCTCATGTAAATATTATCCACTGGCTCTTCAAGAGCAAAAAGCTTTTTACTAAGCGTTCATCAGAGATTGGTAGAGATTTATCTATGTAAAAGTACAAAACCTGGAACTCTAGTTGGCTTATACTGATTGTCCCAACAACGTGTGACATCCTGACTCTACGGAAGCAATACAACTGAAGAAACTAGGGGCAGGCAGGAAACAACCAAGAACCTTAAAACCAGAAAGACTTTTCTACTTTTTCATTATGCATTAGGATTGTACTGGAATTAATACTTGCTAGTCATTATAACTTACATTTATGCAAGTCTTTATACATTTTTCATTTCTTCTTGTCAGCATTAAAATTACTTCTGATAAAATAAAATCAGATGGAAGGGAATTGAAATCCAGGACTGGCTCCAGGTTGTGATGCAAAAATCTTTGCTATGTTTGCTTTTTCGGAGGGGAGAAGAAGAGAAGGAAAAGACTTTTTTGGGACTAGGAAAAAGCTGCTTCAGGGAACAGTCTGGTGGGCATGAGATATGAAACGTTGCTAGAGAATTGCTTGATAAACTTTAACTGTTCTTCATTTCTCCTTGTAGAAATTTTCAGTGCCAACTGGGGCCAGTAAATCAATTGAGTATTTCCAGAGTTTTGGTCACCTGAATACTTGACAATCTACTTCAAAGGCAGGGAGCTTTATGTGTAGAAAGGGTCCAGTTGTTGCTATCTGAGAAGATGATTTTGGAACCCCGTCACCTCTAGGCTGATGGGTGTACCTGTCCCATGTGTCAGGCAGCCATACAGGAGAAGCTGTTTCTGCAGAGCATCTCCAGAGAGAGGGCTCTGCCATTACATGCCAATCTTCTGCTCCCTCAGAGGCCTCAATCCCATCAGGCTTTCACCGCATCCCATTCCCTCCAAAACTAGCTCTACAGCCGAGCAACTCCTGCGTGGCCATAGATTTGCCTGTAACAGAGTAGCCATAAAAGAAAAAGCAACACAAAGTTTGGTGTGAAGGGTTTTCTGACACTTCTGCCACCCTGGAAAGCTGCAACATTTTGATAAGGGATTAATGACCAAAGCTGTAAGGGCTATTGGTCTGGCATCTTTTTCTATTCATCAGCTAGCACCTCATTCCAAACACGCTGAGGACATGCTGCACCACCTTGAGCAAGAAGGCAGTGGAAGGTGGCAGCAAACATCGCATTAGGTGGAAAGGAGGGTCTGTTTGCATCTACTCCTGCCTAGGACCAGCCTTAGAAAATGTTTTAATTTTGCAAAAGAGGGTTGGCATCAGGGAATTATAAAAAAAGAAGGAAAAAAAAAAAGTAACTATCAAAATGCTGCTTCTGTACGACAGTGGAAGAAGCAGCCATGTCAAGGCTATTCAGTCCAGCCCTGTATTCTGAAGAATAAAGCAAAACTGGGTCCCCCGTTCTCCACCATGGATGACAGTCAGGTACAAAGGAAAGATTTGAATGTCAAAGAAAACAGCTTTGCTGGTTTAGTCCTACAATTCATGCTACATAACTGTAGCAGGTGCAACTGCTGTTCCTAATATAACTTGTCTTCATTTAATCAGAAAAAAAGTGCCTTTGAAAAGTAGACTTTCTGGCTCTGAAGATTAGAAGAAAAATTACTCTCTTTCTGAGATTTTTATATAACCAAATTCTAATAAGCAGAGATGATGGACTCCTGCTTATTCAGGCAAATCAGCTTCTTAAAGCTACAGCTATATTTGCAAAAAGCAAGCAGGATTTAGCAGCCTGTAAAAAGCACACAGAAGAAACACCAGGTTAAAATAATGAAACAAGAAAACAGATGGTTTTAAGAACATACTGCATTTATTTGGCCCCAGAATTCCTAGCATTGTAACAAACTCCCAGAGTTTCATGCCTTAAAGTGCTTCAAACTCCATTTATATTATTATTATTACTTTTAACATTAATGTACATTTCTGTATAAACATCAATCCAAAGAAATTTATATTTTTATAAAATTCATTATATTAGTGGTTCAAATTTGCTCTCAAGATGACCAGCATTAAGGCAAATTTCCAAAGTCAAGACACTGGAGTTATGCAAGTCTACGCTGTTGTGGGTGAGAGCAGAATTTGGCCCAGGAAGGTATATACAATTATATTTTTCTGCATATATTTCAAAAGGCACAACGGATTACCTTGTAAATCAATAACATTTAAAAGGGAGTTTATCAAAGCAAATACTTTTAATTTGCTTTGGCACAGTCCACATCCAGAGGATGCATTTGCTCACCAGCTGTCCTGCACAAGCAGCCTGATGGCAGTGACTCAGGGATCAGCAAAAGGGGAACCCACGTTGCATGAATTCGCACAGTACTTCAGCAGACCCACCCCGGCGTGTGTGTACAAGTACCGTAACAGCAAAGCTACTTCGTTGGGCACCCGTGCAAACTCACTACACCGTGAACCTCTGCAATTCTCCTGGTGGAGACATGTTTGTCATTGATGTTAATATTCCGAAGACAGCCAAAAAATGGGTCTTTAACTGGATGCCACTGTGTGTCCAAATTTGCTACAAAAAAAACAAGGTAGAAAAATCAAATTCATAAAATGAGAATGATTTTAAAGAACATAAATTACTGCAAGGCTTTCAAAAGAGGGGGAATGATATAAAACTACATGCATGAATCAGATTTTTGTTTTGGAAAGAAAGAAAAAGCCACGCAGATATCTGAAAAAATAAACAGCAATAATTTTACCTGGAATTTTGCCAAAATAAACTGGCTGAGGCATCTGTCTAGGAGCAGAGGGCAGAAGTCCAGCGGTATAGTTGCTCTGTGTGCCCAGCTCTAGCTGCACCATGTTGTCCTTCTGAGAGACTGCGAAGAAGCAGGTAAATGAGTACTCCTTCTCAGCCCTATTAAAGAATTAACTAGATATGGCACTATTTTTAAACAGCATCTGTCTTGAAATTTAACTCATAGGAAAAATAGATTTTATTTTAATTCAAAGTCAGATTGGCACTGGGGCTATAAAGAGCCCCCAAATCCCTCTTATGTAAAGCCTTAAATTAACACGAGACACATACATTGTTCTAAAGAGTATTCTCAGAATAAACAGAAGTGAAATGATTAATAAAAATCTGGATCTGCAGTGCTCTGTGCCCGCCATCCTTTCAGAGTTTCAGAAGAACTGGTATGATACAACATACCTGCAATAGTGTGCCACTGTCCATCAGACAGAGGTTGCTCAGGTGTGACTGATGTCTGGAATTCTCCAGCACCACTATTTCCAGCAGCAATGACCTGCAAAAAAGTTATCTTTTAAGTTACCACGGCAAGGAAAAGAGCAACAGAAAAACACAGTACTTTAAGCAATTTACTGATCTTGTGATGGCTGTGTTTTACCTAGTTTTAAGAGTCATGGTCATTGTGTACATATTTCAGAAATTATCCTCTCCAAGAGGAGAGTAAATTTTCCTAATAGAATTTACAAGAATAAATACATACCTTTGTCTCTCCCTCACAGTCTTACAAAAGTATGTTAATTCTTTTGACATAATCTGAGGCAAGGTCTTTCCAATTAGGCTTTCCTTTCCCAAAGCAGTCATCTACACACTTGGCATCTCCGGAGAAGATCTCTGCAATACGTTTTCCTGGCCTTTCACACAATTTTTGACTACTCACAATTCACTCATGAAGCCTGGAGCCTGACTATTTACGATGACGTTTTGTACAAGCACCTGCTTCTGCCTTCTCACATCTTGCTTCTCTTTCCTTGTGATTGCATTAGGTTTTTTTCAACATCTTCCTTTCAAACTCTCTTTTGGAGTTGCAACTAACTTGGTAATGGTCAGGTAACTGATACGCTGAGTCCACTTCCTATAGGCTGATTGATGGTGCCTCATTGACCTTTTATTCCTTTGTGTTGCATCCTATCCACACTGACAGCCAAGATTAATCTAAATTATTGCTGAAAAAAGTGGTTGTGCTTGCCCTTAAGAAGTCCCCAGCTGCTGATGCCCCTGCGTCCATGTGCTAGTTGTGTCTTGAATCTAATCAGTGATCTGAGGGAAACTAACTGATGACAAAAAGATAAATAATAAAAGCAAATTCCCTAATCTGAGAAGAGAAGAGCAAAGCTGAGCTTTCTGAAGTTAGGTAGAATCATGCTGGTTTAAACCATGCCATGAGACAGCAGGTTCTGTGGAGCACTGACGTTTTTCTATTTGATGTCTCTCCAGCAGCAACCACAATAGTTTTGGAGTCCAAGACTCATATTCTGAAGCTGTTACATTATGAAAAAGCAACAGTGATAATAATCACCACCATGACACACCGTCAACTAGAGCAGAAGATGCTAACACAAAGCAAGACTGGTCAAGTTCTATAATAGATGTGGTTACAGAGCTGCATCAGTACAGCCACATGATGACCAACGCAGGAGTGGGAATAAGCCACGAAGTTCTGTCGCCTCTGGCCAAAACCCCAGTGGGTTTTTGCAAAGGTTCAGAAGCCTAGGAAAATTATGACTGTGCCGTACTGCTGACCACTGTGAAGAAAGCATGTGCAAGGTACTGGTAATGTAGGCATAGAGACAGTTAAACACTCAATTTTCCATGCGATGGTTTTAAACAACTCTGAGGAAGTTGTTTAATCTGTAGACAAGTGTTGCAACACGTAAGTCCAGAGTTCCAGGTCACAATTGCCCCTGCGACTAAGGGTAATATATCTTAAATGGAAACACAGCCTGTACTTGCCTTTCCTCCTTCCATGTAAATAGTCAAGTAGTTGTCTCGCTTGCTTCCAGCATGGAGGAGTACACCTCTTGGACTCCTTGGTCGAATGGTAAATACAATCCTGAAATTGGAGCCTATCAGCAAATTACCTGTGGAGAATTAAACAGTGGGTTGAGGAATGATCAAAAGGAGGAGATAATTGGAAAACCACATAGTTAATTAAGTAAATTAAGAAAATAAATCCTTGTACATATACATTTAAAACATAATTCCATATACTATAATCTCTACACATCTTACCAATGGTGATATATCCTCCTTCATTAAAGAAATAAATCCCCGTCTCCATGGGAACATCCAGACATGGAAGTATGCCCTTTTTTTGCTGAGGCGCAGTCATGACTTTTCCATTCATCTTAAAATTTCTCAGGCAACCCTTGAAACTTTTCATTGGTATATTCTGAAAGCGTATTTCAAAACATCAATACTAAAGCATGATGGCAATATTTTCAGTAAGAATACCCATTAGTTCTTTTGTATTGTTGGACTGTAGAAAGCCAACTAGCGCTAACGTCACCTAAAACCCATCTATGGGTATTCCAAAATTTAAAAAAAAGGAGCTTAAAACATGCGAGTAATAGTTGATTTTGGGTTAGCATAACTCCTGCTTGCAGAACAGAAACTTCCCAATGACGTGTCAAAAAGAGAATGCAACAGGAGTTGTGAAGTCTCAGATCCACCCTTCCCTTCTAAGGGGCTGTTCATTTAAATCTGATTTTATAAAAGGCTCTGCATCATTAATTGTCCAACTTTTAAAGTAAGAGGAACCACACATATTTCTGATTATATCCACTTCTACATTCATAATTCCTTAATGAGAAGGATTCCTTTGCTTCTCTACAGATTATTGCTTAGTCCACTGACGTAAATATTTTGTGGGAAGAGGGTATCCCTGGAATTACAAACGTGACTTTGGGGTTTTCTATTTTTTTAAATAATAGAAATGAAAACAGTACATGGTTGTCATCAGTGTCTCAGCAACAAACATTGAAAATGTGCGCCCAGCTGACAGCTGTGTGAACAGGTGAGGAAAAAGATATTTAATGAACAACTGCAAACACTACAAGTGGTGCTCAGTCAGTGCTGGGAAATATCCCCCAAACCTTTTCAATATGGAAACCCTGCATATTAACACTTTCACATGTAATTAGTGCAGCATGGGGAGTGTGTGTGGGCGGATGTGTCAATTATTTACCTTTCTTTTCAGTGATGGCAGCCCTCCCACGTAGACTGGTGGCTTAATGCTGATGGCAGAATTTGTTGCTAATCTTCCGTGCTGGGCCCTCAGACCATCAACAACAAGGCGGACATTCTTCCCATCTGTGCTGAAGACCACCTTTGCAGGGTGCAAATATAACACAGTCAGAATGGCTAATGAAAGCCACTGGAGATGTTTGTTTTTTTTTCCTTTTAACTTAAACACTATATTGTTGAAATATTTAAACTGAAAATAACATGCTGGGACTGTCAGTCTCTATAAGCTCTCTCATAACAGAGACCTGTCAACCACATGAACTTTCAGGCATAGGAATTAACTTCAGATGACCAAAATCGAATTTCTAATAACTTAAAAATTCAATAGGCTGGGCCTGCTGAATGCTGGTTGTGGTTTCACCATGGTTCCTGCATCGTACTACTTACAGTGTGCCATTGCCCATCATTGTATTTAGTACTGGTTTTGATTTTGGTTCGTTTTCCTCCAGAGCCAAGTGAAAAGACAAAACGTCCTTTTGAAATGTGGAGAGCCATATAGGAGTCCTCAGACCTTTCCTCCATGAAAACTATTAATCCTCTTGATGATCTAGTCCGTACATCTACAGAGAAATGTAACCTGTCATGGAAAGTAAGCATATTGAAATATAGGTCTGGTTTGTTGTATTCTTTCTATTCTGCAGAAAAATGCCAGTGAAACCCCATTTGTGAAATGCAGAATAGCTTTTGAGTGGAATCACAGTGTTCTACATTGCCTGCATTTCTGAAATTTAATGAAAGTTGACATATTCAGGCTTAGGATTTGGCATCAATATGCACTGTAATTGTCCACCACATCCAAGTCAATCTACTCAGTTTGGGTAAATGTTGGGAAAGAAAAAAAAAGACTGAACCTTTAGAACCACTCTTGTGTTATACCCCAAAACATAAGCAAGAAGAAAATCCTAACTCTCAGCAGCCAAAGATTCAAGCAGCTTTGACAACTCGGGTATTAGGAGGACAACTGAGAACACTTGTATTACCTGTCTGTAGATGACGGTGGAGAAAACGTGTAGGACATGAAACTGTTGGGCTTGTTTCCAAGGAGATATGCTTCACTGCTGGTGTTTAACTGAATTGCTAAAGTGTGTTTTTTCTGGTTTTGCACACTTGCAGCTTTCAAATAATCAGGGTATTTTTCATTCTGTACCTGTAAGGCAGAATTGAAACATTTACTATGCATGAACATGAAGAAAAAAATTCAATCTACACATTTAAGAATTCCCGTCTGAGGCAGTCAACAGTGTCGTCTAACTGACAGAGAAGCTGTTGTCATTCTGGACAGGTGTTGGTTTAGCACAGAGCTTCAACACAGAAAGAATTTGCTTCATATGTGAGATGGAAGGAAAATAATAACATCTGAATCTCAGTTCTAGAAGCCATAGTTATGCAGACAAAGCCTTGGCATCAATATGGAGCAAAGATGATAGTAAAAACAAGCGTACCTTGAGCATCTTAAACCTGAAAGGATTTTTAAATTCTTGCAGCAGCAGTGGTTGAAGGTTCTCATATTTGCGGCAAGCTCCAAGGGACACATCAGTCTTTGCAGTATAATTAACGAGATTTTGAACCTCAGGGATCCGGTCTGTCCTAGAGTGATGAAAGCAGTAAGTGGTGTGACACAGCATTCCTTTCCTTTAACGTAATCAACAACATATTGTAAAACTGTACAGAATAGATTTCCCAGTGACCCGATGTTAAAAGTACCAATTTTTATTTTTCGATGAAAAATGTAGGTTCAATGCTGTAAAAAGTATTCATGTTTGTCATGGTTCTGACCATTTGCTTATGGCTATGGAAAAACCTCTGATGTTTTGTTCTCATCTCACCTCAACAAAATATTTTTTGCTAAAAGCTATCTATTTTGAAAAACCTAATAAATATTGCTATTGAAAAAAGGAGAAAAAAATGACAGCAGCCTTGACTGAGTAAGGTTTCTGGATCAGACAAGAGTTTTATGGTTAATTATGCCTAACCAGTGGCAGATCAATAAAAAAAGGCAACATCAAATCCTTCTAATTTAATAATTCACTCTCTCCTTAAATAAGATGTTATAATGAGACTTCTCAAGGGGTAAAGCCCATCACAACTTAGTATGTAGCTGTAGTATCACAGCCAAATTGTCAGAAAGACTGTCAAAACCAATTTCTTGTGTGCATAAAGAATAATACTAAGTAACACTATAATTTTGTAAGTTTTACACAGCATCTCTAATCAGTAAATTACAAAATACTTTACAGCTAGAAAAAGCGATGATGCTCCTTGCCCATGTTTTTTTTTTATAGGGAGAGTGGTAAAGTTGGGAGCAGAACCTGTAACTTCTTCAATTCTGGTCCAGTTCTCCATTCACTTTATCAAACTAGCTACAATATTAATTCTCCATCTATTTTTGTACCAAAAGAAATTTTCCACATTTGTTTCTGATGTGGAGGTTAATATACAGGTTACCTCATTGTCTTGCAGTGCTTTAAATGAAGATATAATTTGAGCAGTCTGATTTAGTAAAGATATCCCTGCGCATGGCAGGGGGGGTGGCCTAGATGATCTTCAGAGGTCCCTTCCAACACAAACCATTTTGTGTTTCTATGATAATCAAATCAAAATACACTATTTTCTTAAACTCTACACATATATAAATATTCATCAAAACTTAGCTAAAACAAAGCCCCACAGGGACATCACTCATGACTCAAGGAATGCTTTTCTTTAAAGAACATACTTATGCATAATTTTGCTCCTAAATTTTGCCTGTAAGATGTCTCTAATAACCAGACAGACACATGTGAAAAAAGAGACAACATATATCAGGCACCTGATTTCTATACATAGGCTTTTAGTTGTTTCTGTAACTGTTTTGTTCTGCCAGTAATCTTCACTTATTTCATTACCTGGCTCCCTGTGTAGCTATAATAATACAATCTAGCAGATCTTTTTGGATGCCTTGTTGGGACACAGGTATGATTCCATTACATCCGAACAGTAGATTTAATTACAACTTGATACCATGTATAATTTGCCTGAATGAAAGAATATTTGGAGGCAGCAAAGTTACACATTCATGAAGGCTTCACACATACAGAAGGGAAAGCAATTTAGCAAAAAGTGATTTTAATATGATTAAAGAAGGGAAACAGGCTGAAATGCATGAAATAAAATTCTTTCTAAGCCAAATACCTTTTTATAAAGACATTTGAGATGCAACCTTCAAAATCATCTCCACCAAATGTTATAGGTTGGATCGATGCCTGTGCTGTTGGAGAGTCAACTGGTTTTGATTTTGATGTCGACTCATCATCAACCAGCAGATGTACTCTGAAACAAAGTGAATAAAAATAAGCATGAAATCTAAAGAAATAGTTATGAACCTAAATTAAATATATATATATATAAAAAGAACTCTTTGAGAGATGTGTTTTCTTGTTACATTGTAATTATGCTAGAGTTTCATTAGCTTAATTCTGGGACTTTTTCAGTATGTGCTCATTGCCTGCTATGAAACTGCTCTGTTTTTCCACAGTAGGTATTGAGCACGAGCTGAAGCTGGTACTTCAGTCCTACAGTGAAATCCTGGTCCAATTAAAATTCATTAAAAACTCACATTCACAACTATATGACAGGATTTTTTCCTTTGTGTCTATGTGGTGCACTTCGCACGTTAGCAACAGCTGGTACAGATAATATTAAGTTACAGCCAATCATTCAAAATGTTCCACTTTAACTAACACTTAGGTCATTTTTTGTGTTCCACAGAAATCAATATGATTTAGGAGCTTTTCAGTATCTTGTCTCTTCTGATATCTACATAACAGATGATTATTGGAAAAAAAGACACAATATTAGCTTCTTCCCTAGGCCTTTAACCACCTATGTTAGATAGATATATAACTTTCAGCAACATATGTAA
The DNA here is from genome assembly GCA_028565335.1 of Limnodromus scolopaceus. Lineage (NCBI taxonomy): Eukaryota > Metazoa > Chordata > Aves > Charadriiformes > Scolopacidae > Limnodromus > Limnodromus scolopaceus. The sequence goes on along the minus strand of JAOXNO010000013.1, from coordinate 110,723,914 downwards.
AGGCTGTGGGAAGGGGAAGAGCTCTAAAGCTACAGCTTGACAAGCAGTCAAAACTCACACAATCTATAAAAGACACGCGTAGTGATATACAGCTGGAACATCACAGGTACAGACGTGCACATTCATAGACCAAAAAATCTGCTTTTGCTTCATTATTTCAGTATATTTTGCAGGCAGAGGCCATTTTTAGCTGTGTACCCAAAGAAGAAGGCAAACAAAATTTTCATCTTATTTCTCCAACCACAACACAAAAGATCAGATAAAGAACTGGACTCACGTGTTGTCTTTTCTTAGTACTGTCACATAATGCATTGACCCATCTTCGTATTTCTTTTCCAGTTCAATTTGATTCTCTCCCATCTTTGCACTTACAAAGCCAGGTCTCAGAAAAATGGTAAGAATATTAGGCTATAAAAGAATCCCAAAAATGGTCAGGTAATTTCATTGGTGTCTTGTGGGAAAGAAATTTTCTTACACTAAAACTGCATTTCTCAGTCATGTAGTATCAGATATTACACCCAGTTCTGCACAATTAGCATAGTTCCTGTTTTAAAATGCCTCTGCACTCTGAATACCAGTCATTTTAAATACTTGTTTAAATTATTTTTACAAAACAGAGGATTCAGTTCTCCACTTTTCAAATGCCCAGTGTGCACTCATATCTTAACTTCTCCAGCCAGCAAGGATGGGGTTCTTCTTGAACCTCCCTGCTTTCTGAGGGAACATAGCCAAAATCAACCCCTTTCCTCTGCATATTTGATCATGGTAACATTTCTGCATGGCCAGAATACCAGTATTTCCTGAGTAAATTTCCAGCCCACTTTATTAGGCAACAGTTATCTTATTGGGATGGTGGTGTCCTGGTTCATGAGCTACTCTGCAGAAGGCTCAAGTTCAAAGCTCAGCTACTCATCAAGCTATGATTTGGTTGAGTGAAGAAATTGCCAGGATGAGTCTTCTCTGGCCTATGACATGCAAGATATCATGCTCCAAAGAGGAATATAATAGCCATGTCTTGCCTTAAAATACAGGAATCTACATGAGACTTAAGACACAAACTGATGCCAAACTGAAAGTCACAAAGAGACATGAATGATCCAGAACCAAAACCAATCACATATGGTAAGCTGAACATGTTTCATACCTGTAGATTGCAATTTAAGAGGGTTCCAGTCGATGCCATGGTCTGAAAGCTAAAGCCAACTTGGAAATTGTCAGGAAATGAGAAATCTGCTGCACCTAGGCTCAGTGTTCCCTTCTTGGAGAAAGCTGCAGATCTGATGAGCTGAAAGAGAGATAATAATGCTTTCAGTGATTTTCCTTTTAATCAGAAGAAATGGCAACATGGGACAACAACTGCCCTACTCAACATAATTGCGACCAACTCAGGTCAAAACCAAGCACAAGGCAAACTGCAAGTACAACTATTTCGGTATGGAACCAGACTGACGGAACTGGTTCCACCAGCACTAACTATGATCTGAGAAATTCTAAAGGGAGATGAGACTCTCTGGTATAACGAACTGTTTGTCTCTAGCTACTCTTTGCATCGTGATGCGACGTGATGGCTTTGAAACTTTTCATATTCGGGGACACAAAAGTGAGCAGCTGGAGGAATGGTTCCTAAGTACGGAGCTGTGCAGATGAGCTGCATAACTGAAACAGTGAGTCATAGGACACAATATACCTGGGCCTTTTTGAACAAAAGACACTTTAATACATGAGAAGTTATACAGATACAGACAGAGAATGAAGGTCAGATCCTCTGCATAGGCAAATGGCCTGCAAAGAAATTGCTCTGTGAAAGGTTTAGGTGCCACAAAGGGAAGGCAACTGAGCACAAACTTTCAGTACAATGCCACAGTAAAAAAGGCAAATGGGATCACGCACCATGTAAGTAGCAGCAAGTAGAAGCAGAAGGGTGGCTTTCATCTCTCCATGCAGCGTTGGTTAAGCCAATACTGAAATGCCACATTGTCCCATTTTAAAAAGAACATGGCAAAAGTCAAGAGTGCTCAGAAAATAATTATCAAATGATCAGGTGAGTGGAGCAATAGCCTTACAAGCAGAGACTTCGGTGGAAGTCTAGGGGAAGCTTGGGGTTGGACTAGATGATCTCCAGAGGTCCATTCCAACCCCATATGATTCTATGAAGTAGAGTCTGCTCAGGTCTTTCAAGAAAAAGTGGTGAGGTCATTTAATTAGGAAGCATAAGCACCTTGGCGAGAGGAAAGATCATGAGTAGTATTCTGGCCTAATCAATAACAGCAACTGGAAGCCAAGTTTACATGGTAAATATGTATTCTTAATTGTACACAGTATTAATTAAGAGGGTGGACTATGTGATGGAGCAAACTATCACAGTAGGGATGCAGTCTCTTCTCTTCCATATCTTCATACCAAGCCCAGTTTCTTTTATTATCATCACACATTAACCAAATATAACTTTTGACCTAAGTAAAACATAATGGTCCAGGATTTATAGACAAATATAGGCTATTTATAGATAGTGGACTCCAGCAGAAGTTTTAAGGAACTTTGTTAGTTACCTTCCAGTCATCTGAACATTTCTTGCTGACACCAACAGTCTCGTCAAAAATAACAGATGCAGTGTTAGGGTTTTTCACATTCTTCATGCAGCCCCAGAATGGAGGTGTGGATATATTAAAGCTGGTTTCAGGGAGTGGAAGGAAAAAAAGAGTTCAGTAGCCTGGTATTTCAAAGCACACACCAATATAGTAGCCTGTAAATGCTGACAATGTAAGAAATAAAAAAACAGAACAAGAGCAATCTTTCTTGCACACACATACTTCATGCTGATCAAACCCAATCTTCAGGATACACTCCAACAAAGATCCCACCATTAGACAAAAATCAAATATTATGATCACATATTATACACTGGTTATTTTCATATCACATAAGATACCCAATGCAGAGTGTGAAAGAAATTGCCTAGAGAGTTTAGATGGAGTTTCCATACAAAGCCTGGGTATTAAGTCTTTTTTATAGTTACTCACCGTTCCCGTAGAGAAGATGGAATTCCACCTAGATAGTACTTCGTGAAAACGAAGACATTTATGTTGGCTGTAATATTAGGACTGACATGAACAGTATTCTTATTTCGGGCAAACACCAAATGAATCTGAAATAAGTGAATAATAATTACTTCACTCAACAAAATCAGAAATAATTTAGCAGATTAAAGGTACTTCCGGAGAGCAGGACACATTTGGGTTTTTTTTTTCCCCTCTTCTTGTTTACTAGTGACTTAAAACCAGAATAACTGCAGTTCAAAGGTACTTTGCAAAATTTGGGCATTTAGCTAAAGCAAATGCCTAAGGAAAGTGCTCTACTATCCAAATACAAAGTGAGGTTTTGTTTTCCTCAGGAAGATTGCCTTAAAAATATACCTTACCTAAGACTCAGATATTGCTTTCTATTTGCAATTGAAGATACAAAGACTAGATCAGTCAGCTGGCTGGAGGTAATTTGACCCAGTAGGGCATAAAGATTCCTTCCACCCGGCCCTGCAACCTGCACTATTTAGTTGGAGATGTAGTAAGGGGAAAAGGGAGAATGAACCAACATGGCAGTCAAAGGTTTTAACAATGACTTTACGATTTCACTCTGCTACAAAATAGCCGGACTGAAGCTAAGTAGACAAGCAACAACAAAAACACTACAAAAGACCAGTCTCTCTGAACATCAGCCTGGCCTGAAGAAATAAACCCCTAGGTGGTAAAAACACTAATCTAAGTATTAAACTGATGTTCATAATTGCAATATACACAGCTTTCTTTAAATAAAGCATTTCTTTGTCAAATTCTTTTTTCTTTGGTGGTTTTTCTGTTAAAACTGAACTTATCCATATTGACAGGAAAGCACAATAGTAGAAAGATTACTTTTCACAGCAGCCTGATCTCCTCAACACAAAAGGAAAGCTTCCCAATTAAATATTACAACAGGATATTTAGTTTCAGCTAATGTGTATTTTTACAGATCATGATCACTTGATTGTTTAAAATGACATACTTGTTTATATGTTCCATCATTTACAGTTGCATTGCTTTTTATTTCTTTTGGAGGCTCAGAGCCAACTTTGTATCTAAAAACGGTATGACCACTTTTAATAAGCACACTGATGAACTGATCCTGCAAGAAAAAAAACACCAACACAATTAAACTACCAACATTTCATATATATTTCATTCACTGCCATGAATAATTTTAATGAAGCTATCTAGTTGGTTCAATAAAGTTTCTGGAGGAAAAGATAACACAAAGCAGACTAGAGGTTATAATAATCAACCATAATTGCTTTAAAATGTTATAAGCAGATGTGGTATCACCTCCAGAGGTATTCTCCAAATCTCTAGAGAACTTTTTGTCATTTCAAGATGTCTACTGACTTTTTACAGCATTGAGAAATTACCCAGAACACGTCACAGTGATTGTAAACATGTCTGTAATGTTAGATAAGTAGCATCACTGCTATTTTGAGCATCTTTACAGGTAGAAGTCACCACATCACTTTCTACATTCTTCCTTACTCTGTTGCCATCCATATCCAGATTTGGAAAGACTGTCTTCCACTTTTGGAGGATCTCAGTATTTCAAAATTGGTTTGATTCAAATTACAGCGTCCCTGCCCGCCCCCAGTTCAGAATTCTCTGCATGGCCTAATGGAGGACCTATTTGGAATGATTTTTTTCTCAGCCTTGACAAAGTGAATATTCAGCAGCCATTATGGAATCATAGAATATCTCAAGTTGACCCATAAGCATAATAGTGTCCAACTCCCTGCTCCTTGCAGGACTACCTAAAACATTAAACATACAGCTGAATCTACTAATCTGCTATGCTGACAAAAAGTGCACTTTTAAGAAATCTCCTTACAGCTATTACTAAATCTAACATGTTCTCAAGCAAGTGAAGCTTTAAAATATGTTCTTGGACCACAAAACAGACAGCAGCATTCCATGAATTACCTCATTTGCTGCAAAAAACACAATGCCTTCATCTGCAGTAGTCTCAATTGTCTGCTCGTAGCGTACTCGGCTGGAGGTAAATATTTCTTTCAATGTGACACTGGCATAACCAGTACCTTCAAAATAGCTCTGGTCAGTCTCTTCTTTGTACCTGTAATAATTCAGTGTCACAGATGTGAATAAATGAGAGCAAAAACTATTACCACATGGACTTTGTCATAATTTTGAAAAAACTTAAAGCGTTTGGTACAGGGCCACTAATAGGGCTAAATTCTGATCTAGCCCAAGTAAAGAAAAAACCTTCCACTGGCTTCTATGAGATTTGCATATGGTCTTTAGAGAGGAAATAATTAGTGACAGACTTCTCAGCCCTTAATGTAATATGCTTTATAAAGGAGCTGAATACATTAGTCCATAAATTGTGTCTGGGTATTACAACATTTAAATTGTTGGCCAGTGGTCTGAGGTTGCCATAGATATGAATCATGCCAACACTGAGGATTTTCTCTGTGAAATGTAGTCATGACCAAGAGTTAGAAAAAAATCACCAGTTTAGCCACAGTGGCTACTCTTCTGGTTGTGAAAAGACAAGGATTCAAAGTGATAAAATCACAGAACTATGAAACACTTCTGTGTTTATATCATACCTTCTGCAGGGTTGCACTTTGGTCGTATTGAGATTAAATGTCCTCTTGAAGTTGTAAAGGCTGATAATATGCTCATTTAGATTGTCTAATTCAATGCAGCCTTCATAACGAGGATAGTCTAGCAGACGTGGAGGCTGCAAAATAGTGTGATCAAAAACATTCCATCAGTGTCATCTGACAAAATTTTACATTGATGTGTAACTGCTGAGACTTACTGCAAATGTTAGTAAGACACAGAATATGACACTCTAAATATCATAAAATTAATATATCTTTGTATATAATATCCAAACTGTCTGATACCACCTCAGGAGCACTGCAACACAATTTAAAGCAGAGTCATCTGGGTGAATTGGGAATAGTACTTAGCAGGACTGGCCAGGTTTCATGCTGTCCTCAGCAGATGAAATTCCACCATGCTCCCTTCTTTGAGTTCTAGCATACTAAAAGCCAGGCAGCTTCTGGAGGTGGTAACTTCTCCTTGCATCCCATCTATTCCTACTGACATGGAGAAACTTTTACACAGCCTTTGAAAGACTGCTAGTTTCAATCTTTGCTTGTAAGAACAGAATAATTAACATGGAAATCTCTTTAAAAGACTAAGCAGCTCTTTGTACCCTAAAATCTGGTGGGTATCCTCCAACATAAAAGACAACAGTGCTGGGATCGAGATTTAGGAGAATGTCATTACTGCCTTCACTGCTTGCAGACAAAGGGCTTCCATACTCTGGAGAAGTTGATGTTGCTGCTCTGATGTAATTCAGCTTTGCGTACTGGTAAATCCTAAAACCAAAAGAGACAGGCAAAATATCACATCACACTAATAAAAGACGTTCTTAACAGGTTTTGGAAAATACTGTTGCACACTGTGGATCTTATACCTTTCAAACTTAACTTGATCCATAACGGCTTCCTCAGTTTCGCTTTGAGTCACAAGTGGCTGCACATTTATTTCCACATCACGGTCTCCGAGGTTATAAACACAAGTGAGCCTACCATTTTTCACAGCCATACCAATATAGTCCTTGGAAGACTAAGAATAGCAAAGCAAATAATCATTAATAAACGATTAACGTTAATGAAGGTAAAATACAGCAGCATTTCCTCAGAGACGTCATCATGCTGTGCATGAGTCAAAAGAAATCTACCTAATGATGAGAATTGTTACTAAGTTTATCCGTTTTGGGAAGAAAAAAATTGTAATCATATATGTTGCACATATTATTCATTGCACTGATTCAATGAATTATGTGTTGCACTGATTCAGTGAATATAGTCATAAAGAGTCATGTGTGGCTTTTTATTTTTATAACAATAGTAACTAAAATAATTTTCACATTTGTAACATCTCCCAGCTAAAGACATAAAACCATGACATCTTTACTGAAAATTAGAGTCAACGTTTATGAAATAAAAAAGATGTTTGGAATAACACTCAAAGATAACGGTTCCTACTGAGGTGACTGGAAGCAGTTATTGTCCCAACCAATTCACATTTTATTTCTCCAACATACTATACTTCACAAGTAACAATTAAAATGCTGTCAACAGATATCCTGGCCAGATATTCAGGGGATAAAAAGGTGAAATCCAGTGTAGAACAACTACCTTTAAACAGCTTTCTGCGTATGTACAAGACTCACTACAGATGCAGCTGCTGTCAGATAACAAGACTTAAAAATACATAGTTAGGAACTGCATGCAGGAAATTTTAAAAGTGTTTGATGGTGCTTGAGGAAGCCTGAATGCACGAGAAGGTCTGTGCTATTCTACATATTCAGAAGAGAAAAAATTAAGAGCTGAGGGACTGAATTTTAAAACTGAAATGATCGCGCTTTTTTAACCAACAGAGAAACTCACAGTGACTTATATTGTGAAAAGAGTTAAAGCTCTGAGACAGCAGTTAGGCTGAGTTTGTGCTGACTGCTGCAGAACCTGACACTTCTGACAAACTCTGTGATGGTATCCATGACTGGGAAGTAAATTCCAAAGGAGCAAAACAGCAACGCATCAAAGGGCAAAGCAGTCAGTCACCCAACAAGTTACTTTGCCAGAGGAGGAATGAACTAGTCTTCACAGAACACTTCTGCCACCAAATAATGGCAATTACAAAGAAATTGACCTCAGTCAAAATAAATCATCTCCCATCTGTTTCTCAAAGTGTGTTGTCTGTTCTAAAAATCACATTAAATCTCAAAATATACCTACATCTTTATTACCCAGGTACAGCACAAACTTATTTGATTCCCCCTGGGAGTCTGATCTTGTCTGAGGTCTTTGGAGAAAGAAAGAAAGCGAAGTATAGCCTTTCAGATCTTCAAGGTTGCTTGGAGGTCGAACCTCTACACCAGAGCTGCCATTGAACCTCATAGGAATAGCAACCTGTTAAGAAAAAAAAAAAATCAGTACATTATAATTATCTATTGCTGCTACTCCTACTTATTTCACTGCTGTGTTTAATTGGAAAGTAACCTATTACATATCCTAGTCATGTTACAGCCATTAATTACTACAGATTTGGACTCTGATCCTACCAAACAATATAATTGGGAAAGAGACTGGATAATACAGTATTCTGTATTATCAATACTTATCACTCAACACAGCATTTTTTACTCCAGACATCAATTTAATCAATCCTTACCGTGCCTCTGTCAAGTAACCGTTACCTTCAACACACAGACAGGGAAAGACGTGCCCTGCAGCTCCAAAGAGCAAGCCTATGAATTATTTAGATGACCACATACCTATCCTGATGCTTCGCTTAGCTGGACTTGACTGTCTGTTGGAAATTGTAATGCACCCCTGATGTTAATAAAGACATGTCCTATTACAGCTGTTTACACCATGGTCACAGATTCCTCTTATTCATCGTAACCATAGGTTATTTGCGATGACCTCAGGGATGCTTCTCTGGGACATGAGACCAAGCTATCCCTTGAGCAACCACAGCAGATGCTTAAATAGAAAAAGGAGAGTCTAATAAGATGCAAATAGCTGACTCCTAATGTCGTGGGGCAGCTGGCACAGAGCTACACAACTTTTTTTGGAAGTGCCAGTGTTCCACTGGCCTTGTGTGGGTGGAGAGCCCTGCCTCTAAGCTGCAAAACTGACATTGCTCCTGCTGCCAAAGCCAACACAACACACCTTGGAAGGAAAGAGGCTATTGTACAAATAAGTATTACAGAGATGACCTGGGAAAAAATCCCTATGGGAGGAGGATGGAGCAGGATGCTACTCCACCCACTCATTTTTATGTACAAATTATTATGTTTCCCGTCATCACAGTTACTTTAAGTGCTGGGTGGTGCTGTTGAATTAACAACATTTATGTCTGGTCCTTCAAACACATTTTGACAAACAAGAACAAAAGTACTGCTGTGTCCAAACCACTGAGGTTAAGCATGATTGCAATGTTCAGGACAGACCTTATTTGCAGCATCTCTTGCCTGCTGAATCAGCTCTCTTATGCGATTTACATTCTCAGAGATGTTGCTTATTGGCATCAGCTGTTGATTGATACTCTCAATCTTGCTGAACAGATCTGGAAGTTTGTTTGTCAATTTTTCCACTGCAAAGAAAGAAAAAAAATAATTGACAATAGAAAGGAGAAGCAGAGCAGCTGCAAAAATATGACCACACGATTATCAGAAAAGCAGTCAGTAGGGTCATGACAGAACTGTTTTCATTAGTCCTGCAATATTAGGAAGATCTCAGTTTATACAGAAGATATATACTGGAAGATACCAGTTTATGCAGAGGTTATTGTACTCCTGAAATTTGTGGCCAAAGGTATTTATGGAAGCAGATACAATCAGAGCTTCCAAAACCATATTAGATAAATTCAGGTCCAAAAAAAAATATTAAATAGAACAGACAGGGATGTCCTCTCTAAAGTTATTATCCAGTGACTGTGGATGCTAGGGGAGGATGAAGACAATGGACAGCAGACAGGGCTTATGTTCATTCCCAGAGTAGCATCTCCTGCTGCCACTGTTGGAGAGTGAATACCGGGGTAGGCAGGCTGCTGGCCTGGCCGAGTAGGGCATGGCTTGTGTCAGGGTTGCTGGTCGTCACAATTCAGCAGTGAGCCTTACAGTATCTGGGCAGATTTATTCAGGAGAAAATGAGATACTATGAAAATTTCAGCTTTGATTAAAACAAGAAATAATTTTTCATCTCCTGTGATTGCAAAAAAAAAAAAAAAAAAAAAAAAATCAAGCCCAAAAGTATTAGCAGACTGCAACCCTATGGCGCAGAAGGCAAATTAAAAGAAATCCACAACTGTTAGAACTATTATTTTTCTAAATATGACTTCTAAGCCAGTCTTGTAGCTTCAAGGATGACTTATGACTCTGTAATAATATGCAGGGCTTGCTCTTGTATTCATCTTATTTAAAATGTTTTCTCTCACTTGACTTTATCAGAAAAAGTTGCTGAAAAGGTAAAAAAAGATGCTGCTTGGGATTGTGATTGCCCCTTATTTCGTATTCAACACAAGCTCTCAAGCTCTATGCAATCCATTTCACTTAATTTCAGCTAACAGACATCTAGCCTAAGCTAATTGTCTAGGTCCCTTCTCTAGTCAGTCTAGTAGAAAATCACAGAATCACAGTGTGGCTCAGGTTGGAAGGGACCTCTGGAGGTCATCTTATCCAACCCCTGTGCACAAGCATGGCCACCTAGAGCCAGCTGCCCAGAATCGTGTCTAGACAGCTTCCAAGGATGGAGACTTCACAACCTCCCCAGGCAACCTGTCCCAGTGCTTGGTCGCTCTCACAGTAAAAGTGCTTCCTGAAGTTCAGAGGGAACTTCCTGTATTTCAGCCTTTGCCACAAGGGCACACTGCTGGGTCATGTTCAACTCGGTGCCCAACAGGACCCCCAGGTCCTTTTGTGCAAAGCTGCTTTCCAGCTTGGCCACCTCCCAGCACATACTGGTGCATGGGGTTGTTTCTCCCCAGGTGCCGGACTTCTCCTTGTTGAACTTCATGAGGTTCCTGTCAGCCCATTTCTGCAGCCTGTTGAGGTCCGTCTGGATGGCAGCACGACCTTCTGGTGTATATCAGCCACTCCTCCCAGTTTTGTGTTATCAGCAGACTTGTTGAGGATACACTCTGCTCATCATCCAGATCATTAATGAAGATATTAAAGAGGATCAGACCCAGTCCTAAACCCTGCTAGTCACTGGCCTCCAACTCTTTAGAGACAAGTCATGGTATTGGCTTTTAACACATACCACAGGATGGCCTGAATCACCATCTGCAGCACCTGTCCCTTTCCACTGGCAATAAAGGAAAGTTCAGAACACTAGCTTAGGCTAGGTGCCTAACTTCTGGATGACTAAAATTTATGCTGCAAAACTGACCATGTTCACCCAACAGTGACTTAGCAGGTCTCAGCACCAGCAATACCTGAATTGTTTGCCTCCATCAAGGCTTTATTGAAGCCAGCACTCTGTGTGCTTTCATAGGTATTCTTCATTTTATCCACATCTACTTGAATTGGGGACAGTTCATCCAATACATTAGTTGTGACATCCTCGGCACTTTTTACCATGTTCTGTGCGTCGGCGATGATGCTTTCGGTATCATCTGAAACACACACAAATGCATGTGCAGATTCTTATAGTAATACATGAAAGAGGCAAAGCAGAAGTGATCAGTAACTAACCTCTGTTTATCCCATTGAGATTATTTCGAAGAGTGACAAGATCAATCTGCAGCGTATTCTTCTTTCCATCAGTGACATCCAGTCTTTGCTTTATGTCTTCAAGGGTTAGACTGAGACCTGCAAAACAACAAGTGCCCTGTATGCATTTTAAACAGAAATACCACCTCTCCGTTGGACAGGTGCTGTGGCAGCACCAATCCGCACTCTCACACAGCTCCTGTTGCCAGTGAGCAACAAGCATTTGCAATGCAAAACAAGTACAAGGGTTTGCTGGACAGGAGTCCAGCAAAGGTGTAAAGCATAGCAGAGGTAGGAAATCCACTTTCTCGCATTTTTTGCCATTGGAAATAACGATCACAAGATATCCCACTGTAATATAACTAGCCTCTTCTGGTTAAGTATATGCTGCAGAGCTGGGCTGAACTGTGAAAATTCATGGTTCAATGAAAGTTTGTCGTGCTGTGCCAACATTTATACTATTACTTTCTTTCTTGGTACCTTGCAATGTCCTTTCAGTCTCCTGTGTTTGATTCAAGAGTGCAGTGCTCTCAGTTTTTAACTTTGCAGCTTTTCCTGATAGATCTTCTCTCTTCACAGTCTGGTAATAGAAGCACAGTACAGTAAGACTTCTTTAATAATGATACTAAAATTTAAAGAGTAAGGAGATAGCCCAATCCAGTAAAAAAACCCCACAATTATACAAGGGCAGAGATTTCATGTGAAGAACACCACCTTAAATAACAATTATCGAGATTAATTTAAGCATAATACAACCTTGGTCTTCAGAAAACTTCTGATTGATAGATTTTGGGGCATTCAGAATAAATATACTAGCCCACAGCTGTCAGATACTACTCCTCTGCTGAAGAGCTTGTGGGTATTACCAGTGCAAGGTAAAAGAGAATACCTGAAATCACCTTCAGTGATTACCAGGCTTGCCTTATGTAGGTCTCTTTATTTTGCACTGAGAAGAACAGTTAGCATTCACATGGACAGCCTCATCAGAAAGGCAGTAATGAGCCTCTTTAGTGCCAAACCAAGACTAATTCATGAACGTGCAGAATAGCAGCTCATATAATGACCGCATACAAATAAGGCATGCCAAGACACACAGGTCTTTTTTTAGTACCTCTCTGATAGTTAAAAAAAATAACCTAGTTGTAACAAGTTTACCATAATTTGGCCACTTACATGTACTTACCAATAAAGCTGAGTCAGCAGCATTCCCAGCTTTGTTGGCTGCCTCCTCTGCTGCTTTGATGGTGTTAATAATATTGTCATAGGCAGTTGAAGCTTCCACAGCACAGCCTACCAACTCATCCTTCCTGGCACTGTTCTTTATTCTGTGGGGAAAGGGTGAAATATGCAGCCTTCTGCAAAGACTATAGACTTTGAGAAGTATTCTGAACCCAGCTGAACTCAGTATTTTCTAATTAAGGCCAATACAGAAAAGGTTTTTTGGTTAGATCCATAATTCCATTCTGCAAAAAATATCAAACTTAGAGGCAGACCAATATGAAAAGATTCTTCAGAAGATGGGATGAGTTCAGGTGCTTGGACAAGCACAACTGTGGGCCTCCAAAGCAGTCTTTAAATGATTAAGATTGTGAGAATTCACTAAGGTCAATAAGCCACCTCCATCAAAGCCCCCCAAATACATTTCAGTTCAGAGAACTGCAGCTTCTAGATGATTTCTGGCTGGTCCAGCATCCTACAGGAGCAGCAGTTGGAGCACAAGATGGAGCAACTACATGACCCTTGGGCTTTTCCCCAAGAACCAGCGCAGCAGCTCTGTCATCAGAAACATCAGACAAAATCTATTCTACCCACTTCCCATGAACTACACTCTGCCAAGACATTTCTTCCAATTACTTGCCCCAATTCATTTACATCATAAAGGTATTCCTGAGTATGAGTACAGGAAATAACAATACAAAAAAGATATTCTAAATATCTTCCCACTCTATACATGAGGATTTTCTCCCATTGGTAAGAAGTTAATGAAGTGTTAATGCACTAATATAAAGCCATATTATGGTAGTCCCCACTTCTGGGAAAAAAAAAAAAAAGATCAGGAAAAATACAAGAAGAAGCAAGTGAAGTTACAGACAGAGCACTGCAACCATGGATGTTATGTACGCAAATTGCTCATTTACAGGAATAGCAACGTACTCTTCCAGTTGTTTTGCCAAGTCTTGCAAAGATTTGGCATGTTCCTCAGCCCTCACCACCAACGGTTCTTTGCTTGCTGATAAGGAGTGATTTGTCAGCTTTTCATTCATATCCTTCCTTGCTCCATCCAGCTGAGCAGCCAGGCTTTCATATTCCTACAGGTTTATAAAGGTAAAATTTTATTTGTATTCATACATGTATGATATTGTCCTCCTCTCCTTCAGTGTTACCTACACCTTGCTCCTGAGGAGACCAAAGGGAAAAACATACCCTTCCAACTTACTCTACAGGTTACTGCATACAACCACTAGTCATTACATTATGCTTCTAGACCCATTATGTAAAAACAAACCCTGCTGTATCGAGTCAAAGGCCCTTCTAGCCCAGTATCCCATCTCTGACAGTGGTTAAAAGCAATTGCCGAGAAAGAAATACAAGAATATACAATCATTTACAACATTTCTCACAGATATTCTCCCAATCTCAGATATCTGCAGTTCAGTGTCTTCCTCAGACACATCACAACCTTCAACAAGCTTCTCTTACAGAAACCTGTGCAAGCTGGCTCCTCTTGCACCCAGGATGGGCTGTGAGATCCTTCCCTGTTTGGGAGGCTCAGATAAGCCTTGTGTCCTAGCCACTGAGCTACGCTACCCATTACAGTGACAGCAAGATATTGGGGTTTTTAACCTTAAGACGACTAACTATACGGTTAACTATACCTCTTTGCTCTTCTGCAATAATCCGAGCACACTGTTAGCTTGAGTCAGGGAAGATCGGGCAGAGCTCAGAATATCCAAGATACTGTTCTGTTGTACATTTGTCTCCTCAATCCGTTTCTAAGGAAAAAGGTTAAAAAACATGTGATTGGGTTAAAAACGAGAGGCAGGGAAAACCATAGCTTGTAGTAGGATTTACCAAAGGTACTATTGCTGTGTTAATCAGATGCCTATAGAGTTTAGGGACTAATGCTATCCTACTGATTAGAAGAGTGAGAAAACTCAGGAGTCTGCAGTAGTAGAGCACACAGCTGGGCAGCAAGCCACAGGAGTTATTAGAATTCAGACAAAGTAAAAGTAGTACGCGTCAGCTGAAATGAACTGTCAGGACAGACCATCTAAGTGTCTGATCTCTCAAACCTGGAAACTTTAAAAACAGCTTCCTGCTGAGTACCCTGATCTTTTCTGTTCTCTCAAAGGAAGAAATAAAATTATTACACTATTCCTTCATCTGGGGAGGACACCAAAAAGGGGGTGTGAAATCTCCCCACCTTATCATCTTGAAAGCTCTGAGGGTAAACCAAAGGAAGCTTCTTGGTCTAGAGCAGCCCTGTGACAATCCACAGCATAGCTCTAGGGTAATGGCACAGCAGCTGTCTTTGATTGGGTTTGGTCCTGATCACATAAAGAGGCCACAAGCAGGAGTAGACTACATTTATACCTATCCATACATACATCAGAAGATGGAAAGAGGACTCAGAGAAAGTCTAAAGAATTAATGCTATTTGGCTTTGCAAGGTCAAAAACAGCAATCAAAAGCACTTCTTTTCTTCTGAGGTTTAACTTTCTTCACCCAAATCCCAACATTACCTTTATGTCTTCCAACAGAACTCCATTATCTCTGTTTAAGTTCTCAGCCTGCTTGATTTGTCCTGTCGCTTCATTCAGAGCTTCACGAAGGTCAGTGATTTTTGATTCATAGTCATTCAATGAATCTCTCACAATTTTAATAAGCCCATGATTTTCTTGGTGGTAGTTTTGTAGTTTGTTCTTAATACGTGCCAGTACTGCAGGATCAAGACCAGAAAGAAAAGTTTTGTTCAGAAAAGAAGGGATCCAGAACAAGCTTCCTTCAAAAGGACTTGACATTTAGGATTAGAAACTTGTGGTTGTGTGAAATACTGATCATCCTTTGCTGCACTAATTTTAGTGTTACTATAGCAGAGATGCTATTCAGCATGTCACTGGATCAAATCTGCTCACAACTTTGCTGCTGCAAACACAGCACAGATAAACATTTATTTGGGTATTTCTAAATTAAGTAAAGATGAAGATGATCTGCAAATACAGAATAATTTTCATTTTTTATATGGAACTAACACAATTTCATCAACGATTTCATCTGCAATGTAGACATCTATGTTTGTGCTAGTCATTAAAGCTTCCTCTGTAATTACTGGAGAGACACGAGCACATTTAATCTCAAAGAAGGTAGAAACATTAAAGAGGTCAAATGAATCCACTCTTAAGAATGTCCATTTCACTGTCTAGAAGATAGGATACGGAAGAGTTACTCAGAGGTAGATATCAAAGTCTGAAGTTAGGGGAAATTACTATCACTTATAAGGTCTTTCACATTTCTCAACTATGCCCTTGTTTAGGAGATAAGGCTGTGACTTTGCTGTTCTTGCTGTCTCTAATGTCTGGAATCAGGTTTCTGAATATCCCAGCCAAACACATGCAGAGAATATACAAGGGAGTACAGCTAGAACTCCTGAACTTCCTTGTTCTTGTATGATCTGGCCCTGGGGCTACTCTAGCAGCTTCTTAAAATCTGTTGTTAAATGACATGCATAATTCCTCTAAAATAGCTGCATGTGCCATAGCCTATATAGTATAATACACCAAAGCGCTGCATAAATATATTATGATTGGCTATGTCTTTGTTTTACTGAGATTCATCTAGTTACTAAAGAAGGATCTACTGGGTTTCTTCACCAGCTCAACTCAGTTTCTTCCATAAGAAACTAAAAATGCCTTTAAATCCCCTCCAGAACTACCACTTTCTTGTTGATTAATGACCACTACAGATCCAAGGGATACACTGAAAAATGTCCCTCCCTGCACTCCGTCTCAAACAATCAATAATGCACTAGATCTAAGATAGAGAGAACATGTCCTTACGCAGCTGAGCTTCTTTTCGCTCCTTCTCTGCCTCTGCTTGAAGTTGGCCAAAGTTGCGGTTTCGCATCTCCGTCATCATGCGTTGAGCTTCGGCCAGTTCTTTGGCAGCATCTCCCAAGGGCAAGTTGTTACCTTCTGCATTTGTACCAGCTATTTGTTCCAAGAGAACTGGAAAAAAATAAGTATTGTCAAAGTCAGGATGCGCTTCACCCCGACGCAAATGAGAGTCTCTCATTGATCTCTCTTCTGGAAAGGCATGCCTATTCCTGAATTCCTTAATAACACAGATCCATTTTGCATTAACTGCCTTAAGTTGAAAAGTATCCCATGTCACACAGAGTTAGTAAGATGGCACCGGGCTTGAAATTTGTCCCAAATGACCAAGTTCACAGCAACAATTTTAAGCTTCTAACTTAAAAGAGCTTACGATAGTAACCCAGACTAAAGTCAGGATAGTCAATTTGTTGCTCTAAATGTCCCCATAGAAAAGCTTCCTTGTCTCTATTCACTACATAGGGAAGGCAGGCTCCTAAATTAATATTACACATTAGATTTCTAGTAGGAAGAGTGAGTTCCACATCTATGTCTAAATTCTGAAGTCATTTTCTAGAAAAACCTGTCATGCTTAATTAAGAATATTGCAAATAAACTGAAAAGATTCCGTAAAACAGAACATGTTATGGTCTTAGAAACGATCTTTACCTTGTATATTGTTGACAACTATTTGTATTCGTGAAACCAAATCCTTTCCTTTCTGATGAGTTTGGCCAAAATTATTAAATAATATCTCAGCTGCTTTGTAGTTCATTTCAGCCTAGCAAGGGAAAAAACTGATCAGATTTAAAATATCTGGATACAGCATGCTAGTATGCAGTCAAGAGATGTGTATTTCGAAATTGATTTGATAATTCACCTTTTCCTGGAGAGCATTTACATCGTGATTTAGATTAATTAGTTCCGTCTCCAACTCATCTACCTTTGAACCCTGATTATGAACAACAGAGCGGTAATTGTTCAATAAGACCTGAAAAGAAAGAAAAAAAAAAATCCAATAAATCACCCATACACGCAAGACAAAAAGCAAAAATTCACTGGGTTAGATCTTTACCCAAGGTAAAGAAAAGCAGCACTATGACATGAAGGCTGACCCATTGCTGCTCAAAACCTGTGCTTTTTTAATCTGTGAGTATAGAAATTGCTATTCCAACCAAAGAAAAAAATTTTGGATGAATTTTGGTATTGGCAATTGGAATATTGGGATTTTCCAGTAATACAGAGACATGAATTGCTGGAAAAAGACAGAGCTATAGGGAAACCTCAGAGATATAGCTTTCATGGTGAGCAGGCCTCAGAAAAAGCAGAGATACTGATTCTCTTTGAGAGCACGACATGGAAACAATAGCTGTCTTCTAACAGGTGAAGCCGAGTGCTGTCAGCATCTGGTATTTGAAATCAAAAGTTGATGTGCGTTTCCTTGCAAGCTGAGAAAAAGATGGCATAAATTCCTCAGTTTGGCTCTTAATCACTTAATCTGAAATCCACTTTTCTGTTTGTGTGCCTACCTTTAAGTCCTTGATGCGTGTTTCCAGATGTCTCATCTGCTCCAATGTGTGGGTACTCGCATGGACGTTTTGCAGCTGAGACTTAATCAGCTGAAGCTCATCACCTATTGTGCTCAAATCCTTCAGCAGTGTCATTACACAGCTATCGCAAGCTGGAGGGAGCGTGAGCAAAGGGAAACAACACATATTATTGCTGTTTGGTGCAGAGAACATTTCACTGACCACATTCATAAATGAGATGCAATGGAAACACTTTGGCACTTGTGGCCTGGTGCCGCCTGAAGAACAAAAGCTACAAAAAAGCCCACAATATTAACAAGAATGACCAATGCCAGAAAAAAGGAGGAAGCCCCGTTTACATCTGGCTAGCTGATCACCTCACCTCTTTCATCATTTTTTCAAGTGTTTGGTTGAATATTTGCTTTTAAAAGATTCATTACGGGACACCTCCACTCCTTTTTAGACTCTGCAACCCTTAAGAGTTATCAGTAGGTATTTGAAGCCAGGAGAAAGCAATTTAAGTGAAGTTCTATTTTATTACTTACGGTCACAATCTTCATTGGGATCCACATCTTTTGGTTCGTTATTGAAACATTCTGAAACCACAAGAATGTTATTCGTAACCGAAGTCTTCTTATGGAAATACTACTATCCCATTTTTGCACTCACTTTTCATGGCTGGCAGCCATTAAAACATGGTGCTGCCCTTTAATAAATCCATACCCACTGTGTAAGACCTGAAATGCCCAGAAGGCTTGAGGACACCCAAACATTCTCCAAAAGCTCCCACTTATGCCTTGCTGAGATCAGCACCTCAAACAAAATGACTGTTACCCATCACAAATATGTGCTCCTTGGGGAGCAGCAGGCGGCTCTCTCACACCAAGTGTGCTGAATGTATTGCTAGAATTTGCCTAGAATACCACCAGGGCGATTGGAGCCAAGTCTAAATTGTTAAAGCATTTTACCCAGGACGTAGGTTCAAACCCCTTTTTCTGCTTTAGCATCCACCTTCAAACCACAGATCCTGATTCCCCAAAGGATGTCTTACTCACAAGGAACTGAGGAATGCTTATGGCCTTCCTTCATACCTGTCACAGCTTGCAAGATTAAGGGATTAATCAAGCTTGAGAGAAATCCACGGTGTACGCATGGAAGGAGGCACTGCACGTAACCTAAGGCATGGAGGGTGGGCCACAGGTGGTATACAACAAACATTGCCCTCAGACTTTCTAACAAGCTAGCACAAGTGAGTGCCTGTTCAGTGTGCTGTTCTATTTGTTTTACAAACCCCGTTATAAGAAGCTTAATACTCTCCAGGTGCACATGGGACTGTAACATCCTGGGATCCTAACTTCTAGGAGGCAGGAGAGCAACTTGCTCCTAAAAACACCATCATATAGGACAGGAATTTCCCCATCTTGATGTCCACATCCCTTTTACAGGCTTGGTCCTACGGCCAAATTCTCATCTCCTGAAAATGAAAAGGGCTGTGCACGTCTTTGACTCTGAAGGAAAAGGAAGCACTCGGGGTAGAGGCTGCTGCTGTCTAAAGTCAACAGCAGCTTGCAACCATGAGAGGTTACAGTGATAAAATTGGACCTGAACTTTAACAGCAGCATGAAACAGCCTGGAACAAACTGCCTCACTGTGCCATTTCCTTTGGCACTTGCACATTAAGTCATCAGGAAGTTAAATGGGATTGGTAGTGAGGGCTGCTGCCAAAAGGAGACAAGTCACAAAGAATATATTTGTAAGAAAACGAGGGAACTTATTCCGAAATTCAAATACCCATGCTGTTCTGCAGCTGGGTAACTCGGCTAACACCAGACACATTTCAGCTGTTGCTGTGAAGTATCAATGAAATAAACTATTATTACAGCTTGTGCACAAGCAACATCAGCCAAGAAATGGTGAAATGAAGAAGTCTGGCCAAGTGCCGAACGTCACACACAAGAAACCTGCTAGAACATGCTGTGTTGATGATCACAGAGGGTTTTATTCCTAATGTGGAGAAAGAGATGGCTGATCAGAATATATAGTTGGGAGACAAACTTAAAACAAACTGGATTGTTGAATTTTGCCCTACGGATTAGTTTGTCCTAGCAAACTCTTGCTTCAAGAAGAAAGGAATGACAAAACATCAAACACTGCTTGGATCTGTTCCACACAAGGTATAAATATAATAAAGATATGTTACTTCAATGATGAAATATGAAACGAGAACATGCTATTGAAAAATTTCCCAGCTACCAACAGCAGTTCACATCACTTGCCGCTTTTCTAATTTCTCAGTCATTTGAATGCAGTATGAAGAGCAGTGCAGAGAAACAAAGAGCATGGAAAAATTAAGAGTTTTTAGTTTGACACTTCACTAACATCTGAGGACAAGAAGCTGCCTACAGGGCAAGAAAATCCTAATTCTGTGGGAGAGTGAAAATACAGGAGAACCAAGGTCCTTTTCAGGAGTATTGACCTATGTGTTTCTGAATTAAAATGAGTATCCCAAGGCACTGAAGTGAATTGAGGTAAAGACAGTCTGAGGAACGTAGGCTCAGGCCCTTTACTTCACAATTACAACAGATAAAGCAAACATATGCCAGTGGCATAATATTCTTATAAGATCTTACTAGTTGTACAGTCCATGTGTGACTGACACTGGGAAAATCACGGAAATCTTAGATGGCAGAATGGTGTATATCGGGATTTATTAAACAGCCTCCCGAGTCACGCCCTAACTTCCACTGCAAACACAGGTAGCTTGGATACCCAACATGGCAGTGCCTGATGCAGACTCTGAAGGTGTCACTGAACTGTCCAAAATACATCTCAAAAAGGCACATTGAGACTGCTTAGTGTCATAAGCCCATAACACACACTGGCAAGACATGACAAGCATGTCAGAAGATGAACCATAATGCATTTAAAAACACACCCATGAAACAGAAAAAGAAAATAAAATTGGTAGTATTTATGAAGGGAAATACATGATAAAATGGCTTGAAAGGGCAAACTTGATTACTCAGGAAAGACCTTGTTTTACCATGGTGGTATGATTTAGGAAACCATAATTTCTGTTAAAAATGATCTGCATTTCCTAGAAGTCTATGTCATTCCTTCAATTCAGCTGATCTAAGTACCTTCCTTCACCGCTTCCCAGAGAGCAAACAACGCTCCCTTCCATGTCCATCGGCCCCCACGTACCTCCAGTCAGGCGGTCACAGCTAGCCAGCTGTCCATTATTATTGCAATTACATTTCTGACAGTAGCCTCCATATTTTTGTGGATTTCCAAAATATCCTGGAGCACAGCTAGATAAAGAGACACAAATAATTTTTATTAAATATCTGAAGCTACTTTTGTGAAGTATACTTTCCCTTGAAAAAAGATGCAGTTATTCTCCTGAAGAAACTTTCAAGAACTTTTGATTTCATGTCTTGACATACACAAAGGGTATATTTTTGGTTTACATTATCCTCTGCGCTATGCTAAAAATATCTGTCCAAGTACTGCAGAATTTTTTTCTAAAAATAAAAGAACTCCCACAATACTCGTATAGGAATAATTCACTTAATCTGAAAAAATACAATGCACGCACATTCATATATACACAGAGAATCTGACAAGGCTTAACTCAGCAAACCACACCATTCTGGTGTGTGATTCCACCGGAAAACATATTAAGGAGGATCATTACTGCAAGTGCACATTGAGGTTTCAAACAGCAATGGCACTGAATGACATTATCATCCTTCAGCTGTGAGACACCTCCTCTTGCCATCTGCCAGCAAAACAGTCTCTGTGAGTGACCTCTACATATTTTATAGGTAAAATGTATTGTCCAGACTGGCTAGCTAATATTCCTAGAAGTCACTCTGTTGTAAGAGCTATAGGGGTGACAATGCATGATCAAAGGGCCGTGACGAGCAGCTGAGGTACAGCCTGGTGTGGAAGAGAAAATCTGTCTATAACCCACAGCTTAGATGTAACAGTCTTGAAGCACAAAGCAATGTGCTACTGGAGGTACTGTTGCCAGGTAAGATATCATGATTTATTGGCCTCAAGTTTCCAAACCAGACAACACCACTCCAAATTCTCCCTGGATTTGAAACTCGGTGAAATTGCTTCCTGGAAGTTCCAGCAAAAGAGCTGGCTTCAGCCTTGTGTTTGTACGCTCCACCTGTGGAGCGCATCCGAATGACGTGGGATGAAGGGAATGATGTTAAACATCACATGGTTGCCATCTGATAACTAAGAACACTGAAGCAATATAAGATACCTTGGAGGAAATGGGAAAGCATTTTTAACTCGAAAAGGGACGAAGTAAGTGGGAGTCATTGTCACCAGAAAGAGTGCAAGATAAGGTAAGGCACAGGGCACTCAGGCAAAGAGGCTGACGCTTTTTGGTAAACACTATGTAGTCACTGAATGGTCTGTGAAGAATTGTTCACATTTCTTCAGGGAGTGTTGGGTTTAAGTCTAGAATTACACTATAGGAGCTGTTCATGTAAATAGATTCTCCTTAAGCATGTGCATATGATGCATATGTATACGTCCACATATTACCCGATACAGACATACCTCCTTTTATGGTGTCTCTCAAACTCTTGATGTCTTGACAAACAAGTCACTTACCGTTCACAATGCACTCCAGTATAGCCTTCTTTGCAGAGACACTGAATTTCTTCACCATTTGCCACACAGCCAGTTGCAAATCTTTGAGAAGAAGCAAAAATATTATTGTGAGCACATCATCGAATAGGTTTTACACTCTAGAGGGTAAACTCAGTTAAATGACTGACATTAAAAAGTTTTTATACCACCAAATTACTTCTCAGCTAATTTAATTGCCTCTAAATAAATTGCTGTGACTAATTCTTTGAAGTTTCATATTTTTCATCTAAATTCTTTCCTTAGACTAAAAAATAATAATTTCCTGACCCTCTGGACTGAGTATAATTGCTTGCTACCCAAAGGAATGCCTAAAATAAACCTTAACAGGGCTGTTGTAACAGAAAACAAGTCTGGGTAGCTATTTTATCTTACTAAGCAAGAATCAATAGTCTGTGCTAGACCGCATTTCCTCCTATGTGGATAGCTTTTTTCTCTTTTTTTTGGATGGAAACATTAGAGGATATTTTTATGTAGCTAATATTGTTTGGTTGGGTTTTTTTTAACCAAGGCAGAATAGAGTTGTGCACCATTTTGGGGAACTCTAGAGTATATCTGGTTAACGCAATCAATATTTTTGTCTGCTCTTTTTAGCAGACTTGTCTAGATTCAAATTTCTCTGGGAGAAAAAAAAGCATTTTTTGGCCAATGTTTAGAAAGGAGAAGGCAGGAGGTGAAGCAGGGATAGGCCATGTTTGCTATTTCCATTTTTTCATCTATGAACAGTTGGATAAAGCAAGTCTGCGTATCAAAGACAGATGTCTGCACTAAGAATTAACATATAATTTGACTGGGTGGAAATCTGTCAACTCAAATAATGCCAGGTGGGGTGCATTTCCTATGTGAGGAATGGTATTTACCACCCTAATGTGCAGCTATGCAACTGCACAGGTTTATGGTCTCCCTAGGTATTTCAGCACTCTTAAAGCAAAAGATGACTAAAAATACGTTCAGTCAGCCTCAGGCAAGCACCTGCAGAAGAGGCCAATGCTGTCAAAAACAGATCTATCAGGGAGTTCTCTGATGAATGAAGAACCTGTCTATAGTCTGCAAGTGTAAACCTCTTACTTAAGGCTACTTGGTGTTTGCTAATGCACCTGGCAAATACTGTGTGGTGCCTTTAGCAATTTATAGCTTAGCTTTTCTTAAAAAAAAAGTGTTTTTATTTGACACATTTCATATTTCAGAACTGACCAATGATGACAATGTGGATAAACATACCATGCATTTAAAATGCAATTTACTGCCCAATTTTAAAACCCTGACAACCTTTTTAGATCCAAGGTAATTTAATTTTTTCTAGCTCAGTATGTTTGCACTTCAAACAGAGCTTCCACCTGAAGAGCAACCACACTCTGTCAGAAATCTAGGTACACGCTTAAGAGCTTTAATGTTTTTATATTATTTTTGCATATTAATAGATTTTCTGAATTCATATAAAAGGTTTGTTTCATCACTCTCACTTATCTCCCAGCTAGAGTGTTAACAGTGTTAAACGTCAGACTAAAGCTAACTTACATCTTGCACTTCAGTAAACAGGAAAGATTCTGGGTATGCCCAATATGGGAAACGACCTCCATCCTGTATTTCTCACTAGGAAGGAGTTACTGGTGGTTCTGTACGTAAGCCCATTGCAACTGCCTGGGGCTCCCCCAGGCGATGAGCAGCGTGCCTTTGTGGCTCAGGAACTGAGCGAGAATTGGAATACTCAGCTTACTAAAAAAGGCAATGCCGTGAGACAGAGCACCGAGTTACTGTTGGTCTAACGTGCCTCAAATGGGTCTGATGCCCCGCTGTAGTGGGCAATATGAAAATACACAGGAAGATCATTATCGTCTCTGCTAGCTGGGTTTGGGGTTTTTCTTTTTTATTTTTTTTTTTCTCTTTTTCTTTTTCCCTTCCCTTGCTAGACTTCTTATGACCTTTTACTGTACCTGTTTGTATAGGGGCAAGGACACACCCGGCAGGAACCTTGAGTGGCATCTCCAAAATAACCATCTTTACAGCGCTCACATTTGTCCCCAGCAGTATTATACTGACAGTTCTTCAGAAGGAAACAAGCAAGACAGTTAACAGTGCTTTACCACTCAATATGGCTTTACTATTATTTTAAAAACAAGTATAGCTAATTTACTCAGAGGATATGTTGTTTCCCCTCCACATAATCAAGCATTTATTGCCAAACTGCCCTCACAACCAGGACAGATTGATTCCAGCCATTCTGTAATTGTAGAAAGTACAATTTGCTCACTATTGTGGAAAGGCAACAGGTAAATAGGCAGCATTAAACATATTTTTAAAGCCATTCAATCAGACACATAGCTTGTTAAGGAACATTCTATTAATGCACTCTCTGTGTCTTGATATTTCAATTAAAATTCACTATGTTTAAATGGAACTTTAGATATTGCATTTTAACACTAA
The DNA here is from genome assembly GCA_028565335.1 of Limnodromus scolopaceus. Classification (NCBI taxonomy): domain Eukaryota; kingdom Metazoa; phylum Chordata; class Aves; order Charadriiformes; family Scolopacidae; genus Limnodromus; species Limnodromus scolopaceus. The sequence goes on along the minus strand of JAOXNO010000013.1, from coordinate 110,698,872 downwards.
TTAGAAGAAAGATCATTTGAAAGCATGCAATTAATTGAGCCCAAGTACATTCTTTAACAAACCCCATGAAATTAATATAAAAAGTATTTCTCTTAGTAGATTCAGATCAGAATTTGATTTAATGTACTTTCTCCAATGTATGTGTAAATTTGTATTTATGTGGGGTAACTGGAATAAATAATGAAAAGCAAAGGCTAGGGAAACAATTGAAACTGATACAACTGAGCCACTTTATTTTAGAAACATATTTCTGGTGCTAATTGTCCCACACATTTGGACTCGATGATCTTTTCCAACCTTAGTGATTCTATGATTCTACATTTATACATTATCGGGAGAGGATGAGCAAGTTGCTTTTGCATTACCTAAAGCGATGCTAATTTAAAATAGAAGTTGTTCAAATACATTTTTGAGCAGCCATAAAAATTCCATGTGACCAACACTCGAGAGGCATTAAAGCTCCCAAGTTCTAAAACTGGTTTGGTTTTTTTTTTTTTTTTCCAATGTGCAACACATTGATCCAGTGTCCCACAGAGCTGAGGGTGTATTAAATAAAGTGAAAGATGGAAAAAGAAAGTGGGAAATTGGCTGCAAGCAGTCACTGAGCAGACTGCACTCCCATTTCATGAGCTTTGATGGCTTAGGGCTATGTTTGAAGGCCCTACTACTATGTCGTGCAGCAGAGGGGCGTTTTTCCCTACAAATGAGAAACAGTTCTGTCTCTCCCATCCCTACAAATGAGAAACTCCACTCTCCTCTTGCACTCCATGCTCCTCCACATTTCTTCCCACCCAGATTCCCTCAACCACATCCACAGCCCCCTCCTCAGCCTCTGCACGTAGTAATCCCTAGTTTCTTTTCATTTTGGTTAAAGAACCAAATTTGTGGCTCACTCAAGAAAGGTTCTGCGAAAGAACAGGAAAAACTCCAGTTCACATATGTGCCATTTAACTAGCGGAAGCTAAAGAAATATGAAGACACTATGTTTGTAAAAGGAACCATTTTAAAATGTAGCCTCTATAAAAGCTAGTGCATTTACTCTTGCAAAAAGCTCATGGAAAATTCAGACTGTTTTGGAATAATTACTGTGAATTTTAATAATCTTGAAGAATAAATTAAACTGCAAAAAAAGTAAAAGAGAGGAATTTAAATATATTTGTATTGGTTTCATCTTGGAGCAACCTCCCTCCTCATCCCCCAGGTTTATCTCCTGGCTTTCATTTTGCTCATTCTGTCTATAGAAAATGAAGCAATTCCATAAGTGCCGAAGAACATTTAAGATATTTTACATATAAGCAACTCTGAATGTGCCATGCTGTTCCTCTAGCTATATGGCATAGAAGGACTGGACAACATAATCCAGTGTTCCCCAAGGCATGGTGGAATGAAGCCAGAGGAGCAGCAACTCCCTCATGGGTATTCCTTCAAGTTTCACAGGGCCAGAGACACCCCTGGAATCACAGCATCTCCAAACCATCAGGTATTGCAAACTCTGAAGGGAAAACTCTCAGCTGACTCCATATGCACCCATATGGTACAAGGAAGCCAGAGTAGAATACGTCATGGCCTCAACAGAAACACCCAGGCACATGGGGTTACATGACATGAAACAACATGTCATGGGACGAGCAAGTCTCAGCACCATGCTGCTGCTGAGGGTACGTGCCTTTCAGGAGGAAGGGCAGGGACCACAAGGGCACAAAGCCTGATTAATGGCAGAAGGCTGGTTCATCCTTACACATGAGAACCAGTTCTTCTGTCTTCTCTATCTCTTCCTGCACTCCGTTCTCTTCCAGTTTCAGCAGCACAGCACTGCACCCCTCTCCTTCCACCATCACGCAGCAGGATAGCTACCGCCTGAGCTGGGGAGGATTGCACTGCTGCCACAGAGGAGAGGCCACAGCCTGGGCTCAGCCTCACAAAGCCTTCTCTGGAGGCTATCACTGGTCTCTTCTCCCAAGTACAAGTGATAGGACAAGAGGAAATGGCCTCAAGTTGCACCAGGGGACGTTTAGGATGGATATTGAGAAAAATTTCTTCACTGAAAGGGCTATCAAGCATTGGAACAGGCTGCCCAGGGAAGTGGTTGGGTCACCATCCCTGGAGGTATTTAAAAGATGGGTAGATGTGGTGCTTTGGGAAATAGAATAGTTGTGGTTTTGGCAGTGTTAGGTTGATGGTTGGACTCGATGACCTTAAAGGTTCCCTCACAGAGAATCATAGAATTGTAGAGGTTGGAAGGTACTGGCGTCCAGTGCTCCAGCTGAGGAGCAGGAAGAAGGAGATCAAGTGCACTTGCATCCAAGCTTTGCACTTTGGATACAAAACTTGATGACTCTGCATTGGGAAGCTTCCTTGTCTTCTCTGCACCACTGCAGGTCTTTGTCCCACAGCTCCTCTACAGAGAGACAAAATCACTCCTTATTAGGTGGAGGCTCAGGATGGAAACACAGGCCCTCTGGGCTTTCATTTTTTACCGCATTATCCCAGATGACTTTGCTTGCCCTAAATTTTGTCCCAGGGCCAAGTGTTGATTTAGCTCTATCTGAAACTTAATCCAGATGTGAGAAGGAGGGAAAATAGAGAAACCTAAATCACATACTTCATGAGGTAAAAGTGAAATTCGCTCTTTTTTTTTTTTCCTTTATAATTTTCATCCAAAGTAAAAGTTCCTCGTTCTTATAGCTCTGCTGCAGCACTTTCCTGTTGTGGCCTGCCCTGCCTCTCCAAAGCAGCAGCCCGTAAGTCATCCCCCAGAATGTGCTGAATTGGTTTATAGTTTCCATTAAAGCGAGAGGGTTGGTTGAGACGAAGTTGAGGGGGGGGGAATGACATAACACACAGGAATGCACCCCAGGCAGAACGGATGCAGCACGAACAAGGAAGAAATAGCAGAGAAGACAGACCATGAAAGAGGTTGGCAAGGTTCTTGTTTACACAGTGAGTGAAAAATTAGTGAAAAGTTCTTAAGCAGGAGTATTTCAGAACGAACTGTTCCAGGAAACACCAGGGACATAGAAGATGGAGAAGCACAGTCGGGCAAATGTCACTGCGTTGCTACAAGGGCTGATCCACCCCTGTGAGGTTGCTTTGGGTCTAATACGGTGTGCCAGGGAGCAGAATCTGCCCCGCTGTATCTGCTGTAACAGCTGAAATTTTCTAATTCATCTAATTTCTATCCCCTTTGTCTCATCTTATTTACTGCAGTATTCTTTAATCCATCTAGTTGTAAACTAAGATTAGTGGAGATTTACTGATGCTGATTAAACAAGCAATTCCGCAAAGGCTGTGCTATGCATGAATGTGCCATTTGTCAGCATTGGCAAACCCAAGTATATATGTACAAAACTAAAGACTCCATATGCCAGGATAAGACCCCATATTTATTATAAATAACTGCAAACACTTACATATGTGCTAATTTGGTGACTTTTTGTACCATGTGCTAACAAAAATTATAGGGGAAAGAAGAAAACAAAAACAAGGACACAAATTATTCTTATCACCCACAGTTATGTTAAATGTACATGTAAGTGTCTGCAACTTATGCTCATTAAATGTACATGATATAGAGAATGAGGCAGGCAAGGATTATTTCTAGTTGTTTGGAATTTAACAATACTGTATAGTCTACACTGCAGTAAGGTAAATGTTTTTTTCTCCTTTTTCTCTAACTAATTTCTTGAATGTTAGTATTTACTTACAATACATTTTCCACTACCATCTTGACACCTATTTGAATTTCCATTGCAGTTGCAGGGGACACATCGTCCAGTAAAAAATCCTTTATTCTCACGATAAAATCCAAGGCCACATTCCTAGACAGTAAGCAGAGAGAAAAAAAAAATAATAGTGAGTTTTGGTGGAAAGAAAATTTTACAGGTTATGAGAAGCGTATTTTGAAATTGTTTGCCATTTAGTAGCAGAGGCGTACATTTCCTGACAAGCTCTCCTAAGCCCATATTATTGTTTGAATTTATTTTTTTAAGTATTTTAATGCAGCAAATGACACTGAAGAATGGAGCTGAAGAAGTTTCAGCCTAAGCATCTGAACCCCGTGCTCTACACTTCACGGTAGCGGGGATTTCATCATTTTGACTCAAAGCTCTGAGCAGAACACATTTCCTGTGGCTATGTACAAGGGTGTAGAGTATGACTTTTAAACCACACAAAAAGATTTCAATATAGATTCATTCTATAGTCTTCTCAAAGAAAAACATATGAAAATCTTGCATATTGGCTACTGCTTATGTGAAATCTTGATATTAATTTAACTATGGTGTAATCCTTGGAAATATTTCTAATGAGAATTCATCATGACTTCCAAGCCTACCTGGAGCTATATGAAGCCATGCTTAGACAGAGCGAGGTGATCTTACAAAACACACAGGGCTCTTATATCTAAGTACAGGCCTGTATCAGAGATCAGGGAAGCATGAGAAGAATGTTCAGCTATTGAAGGCACAAGAGCAGAAGCACAGCCTGTCAGATCAAAGTCAGGTTTAAATAAGGAGCTGAACTAGAGGAAGATTATGAACGAAGCAAGAGACATGAAGTTTGTTAGCCTACACCAGGAGGAAGGTGGTAACTCGTATGATAAAACCAGGTTCTTGCTCGGCATAGAAGGGGAAAGCACAGAGGTAGGGAAAGTACAAGGAATTCTTCCTGGTAATGGAGTCTTCCCATATACAGACCAATTAAATATTCATGCCCATCTTCTCTGCTCAGCATCCTTCTGGCACACCAACCACACCAAAAATGACCAGACATAAGTCTATTCCTTCTGTTTCCTAACTCCTTTTCACTAGTAACCAAGCTGGTGTGGTGCAAAGAAGATCAGAGGCTGGATGGAAGTGTGGAGAAAGCTGTGTTCCCCACAAAACCAACACCTCCCAGATTCCAGCCTCCAGCGATGAACATCTGCACTGTACCTATACCTCACCTGTATCTTGCTATGTGGGGCCAGCCCCAGTGACATTCAGAAGACAAGTGACAGGTGAACTTCAAAGCCATAAAACTCTTCTCATTGCAATTGCGCCACCAAGACTGATGGGACTAATCTGAAGAGCAAAAGGTCTGCAGTACAATGTCTCAAACCATGTTCCAGTGGTCTGAGGTGTAAGCATTTATGTAGGGGTAGAATTAACCACTGAATTTATCAACCATGTACAACCAGGGGAAAAAAAAAGAAAAATCATCTCTCCCAAAGCAGATCCCAAAAAGAATATTGAGTTATTGCTGTTGAAACAACAGTTGCCAGTAGCACATTTGCCTTCTTTACATGTTGGATAAATAAATAAAAAAAAAAAACCACAAAAAAAACCCCAACTCAGAATACTATATCATCAACAGCTTTCAATACTGACTTCAGTGTGAGCAAGGACTGAATTTAGAATAGGTACTTGAAATTTTTCAGATACATTTTTAAAAGGGTGAATATGTTCCCTGAACAACAGGGAGCCTATATACACAGCTTCTGAATAAACTAGGTCCTGAAATGCATTAAACAGCATGACTAAGTAAAATATAGGCTCTAATGCATAAAAATTTTATTTACTGAAAGTCTCTTTTGGAGAACAAAATGAATCACTCATTTTAAAAATACATCCAAATGCATTCGGGAAAAATCTATGCAGCTTTTTGTTTTTCTACTTATGCTGTCTTTAAAACAGCAGATTTGGAGCATGTGGGAACTTTGTTTTTGAAGCAGCATTCATGATACTGAGAAATTAGTTCCACACAGAGACAACTTCCAAGAACTTTCAAGTTCTCAGGAGTTCAGGCTTATTCAGGCTTTCAAGTACACGGCAATTTAAAAGAAACTTCTTCCACACACTTTTGTTAGCAAAGTACTTTGAGACATAAGATTAGCCACCTTATTATTTTTATATTAAGTAATGTAGAAGTTGTTATCAAATTAGTTCATTTAAAGACAAGGAGAAAGAAGGAAGCAAGCAAGAAAGGGAAAATAAACAAAATTACCTGTCTCTGGTAAAAATCACTTTGAACTTGTTGCTGCTGACTCCTCTCCTGAAGGCGAGGGTATGATAGCCTCTGTTGCATGCCGTGTGCTAAACAATGCCCCAGGGCTACTAACGTGACAACCAGCCATCCTACATTCCTCAGCCTCGGCGCTTGGGCCATCATTTTACTTCAGCTCCACTGAGAACATACGCTCCTATCCTTTTGGCGCTCGCCTGTTCTCTTATACTCTTCCCTTCTCCTCTAGCTTCTGACTCAGATTAATGAGGCTCTGCGCTGCGATGGGCCCCACCTTTAAACTTTATACGTGAGTCAAGCTGTACAGCACACATTACCATTCCCGAGGTTAACAAGTAACCCCGTGGTTCCTCAATATATACCTAAGTCGGGGTGGGGCAGGCATCACCTCCTCCCCACCTAAGGCAGCCAGACAGGGCTAGGTGATTACAGCAGTAAATCACTGCCTGAGTAATGCTGCATAAACATACGGGGATTACGAACTACCCAGGTGAGTGTCTTGATCACTTCCTCTGGCTATGTATTTAAAATCATAGAATCATTTGAGTTGGAAGGGACCTTAAAGATCATTCAGTTCCAACCCCCCTGCCATAGGCAGGGACACCTC
>JAOXNO010000013.1:110655092-110689175 GCA_028565335.1 Limnodromus scolopaceus | reverse complement strand
CTGAATTAGCATTTCTGATATTCTGAAGAAACAAAACCAGCCTCTTGGTAATTTCAACAAACTGTAAAATATTTCAGTTTTGGCCCTAAAGTGGTTAAATTAGAAACTGTTAACCTAAAATACATTTTTTACTTCAGACCCTTGAAGTCTTACAACTATACTTGATTTTATGCTGAAGAAAATTCTCACAGAAAACGAGGTTAATTACACATGGAATCCAGGGCATACTTTACAGAGTTAAGGCCATACTTGTTGACAAGTGTGCAAGGCATTAATTAATTTTTTTCCACAGGTGCATTTTACAGAGAAAATCTTGTTTTATCTTTTTATTTGCTTTCAAGTCAGTTATGCTTAATAATATGTTATTTTTGCAACAGAGATAGGTGCGTTGATGGCTTTGAGCAAAATGCAGTAAAATCACATAGAAATGTAGCAAGTTGCTATAAAAGTTAAGCACGCTATAGGAGCAAAATTTGCCATAGTTGTCAGGTAACAGAAAAAATCATGCTATGGCTATTGCTTGAAAGAAAAAAAACTTCAAAACTTACTGTTAGTTGTATATCAGGTCTCTTATCCAGAAGAACCATGCCCTCACTAGGTAAGCCAAAAGATTTCACTTGGTAACTTAGGAAGCCACCATATGAAGAAAGCTGTAACAAAATTAACAAGACCAGAGATACTTTACCACAGTACTGTGGTATTAATGACTTTGTATTCAAGTTTACCTCATCTTCCAGAATGGTAAACAATATATTTAGTCTTTGTTCACTAGACAAAATATGAAAATATGTGTTGCTTGGAAGAAATTGCTTTCTATTTTGTTTACTTTGTGTATCTGACATCGCTTTTTGAGTGGTCACTGTTCTCTGGAAGGTTACCTGCATTGGATTATGGGTTTTTTTCATACCTGGGATCATGCCACCTGTGTCACGGAGAAATCACATGTTCACATGAACATGTCCTTCCCCTCACCCTACAGAACAGATTGGGCTCAAACTGACAGTGAAAGTGAACCCCATGAATAGCCATGGATAAAAAAAGAGCAATCAGACCAAGAATGTTTAAAGGTGGCTTCTATAGGCTAGGCTTTTCTAAACTTACTACAAACATGAATATAATCAGGAGATGGTTGCTCTACTTTCTGGAGGACAGGACTTCTACTCTGTTCTAAATAGATTATTGCTGTAGGTTGAGCTGAAACCACACTTTGGCTCAATTACAGGAGACCACAGGCAGCATCAAACCCAACCAAATACATACGCTGCTGCCCAGAACAAAGACTTGAGCAAGTATGTTTGAATCATCTGACAAACAGCTTCCCTGGTGACTCAGTTCAGAACGTATTGAGAGGAAAGGAAGCTCCAGGCACAGCCTAGATAGTTTTTGTTCCAAGAAGAGCCGAGAATAAAGGTTTGTGGGTACTAGGTGAAATCAGGTGTTTGGCCATAGATGTTCTACTTTGTTTTGCACCCCTTGCTGTCTGCCCTTATAGCTTATGCTTGGTTTTGACACGAGAGGAAGAACTGCTTTGTCAGGTTTTGGTGTTCTGCAGGTAAGCACCAGACTTCGATCTACTCCTTGATGAATTGCAAACAAAACACAGACTTCTCAGACTTCTAAATTTGCTCCTTGGATCACAGAGCTGTAATTAATGCTGTTATCTTTAGCCAACTGCATTTTCAAAAGCATGATTTGGAACATTGGCTATATTTTGCCAACACAATCAAAACAACCCTGTATCAATAATTATTTTTTTTCAAAAATATAAGTAAATTCAAATTAGAGCTATTTCCTCTTTAACACATATTTTAGGACTGTACCATATGATAGGCTGTTATGTTACTGCTTTTTAATGGATTTTTTTTTTTAAACCACCTTCTGTATTCTATATGTACCGTATTTATTTTCTAACATTGAGCGGTCTATTAAATGGAATATTAACATGCAAAGAACAGAAAATGGGGATGATGTGATCTGAATTTCTCAATGACTGCTAGTTTCTGCACTGTTATGGATTTTACATTTGATTCCCTTTTAACTTTGTAAAAAAAAGATAGAGAGAAGAAAGAAAATATACTCTGCTAAATATTCATGTTCCATTGGAACTAGTTAAAACCATGGAAATCGTACTGAAAAATGCCTGAAGTTATTTTGTTCACATTTTCCAAAACAGGTACTAACACTTGAAGTAGACAAAACCCTGACATTTTTGGATTACAACAACATGAATAACTGGTAAATTTATAAGCCTGTAAAACTAGCACCAAGATAGCATTTTCGGGGGGAAGGGAGGGAGGGGGGGTGACTTTCACTACTGCAGGATTGCCTGTGCAAAAATATACACTTAAACGCAGTGTACAGTAAAAGCAGGTCCAAAAATAGAACTATTTTATTTACAGAGTTACCACTGTAAATAAAAGCAAGTCATGCCATGCCTAGTTAGCTACTGTGACATGCAACGCGAAACTCATAGCACTGTTCTTAATAGCTGTGTTTAAAAAGGGTTATTTTGTTATGGGAACAAAAGTCCTTTTGGTTTAAGACTGTAGTAGACAACGTGTGCTTTAACATGAAATTTCTTTGAAAAGTAATTTGTAGACACTGAAACAAGAATCTCTACAACATTAACAAAAAGCACCCTACCTAAACGTGCTGTTCAGCTGAAAGATATTTACCTCTGAGCATAGGAAAACAGGATGAAAAATACTGCTCTAGTCTTTAAAATGAGGATTAAGAGGAACTCCAAAAATTGTACCATCTTTAATGTGTCTATCCCATTTGTTTTCACTTGGATGACATCTGAAAAGCATCTGTTGTATCTGAAAAGCCCGTGTGTCCCACAACTGGCTAGCAACCATTGGTACCTACAGAGTTCCAGCTGGGAGAACCTGGGGCTGTGGGCCTGCAAGCCACCACTGGCAAAGTCCCCCTGGTCCGTGTGATCCCCAGGCTGAAACGCTGATAGGTATCAACCCTGAGCAAAAGGCTACTCCCACGCATCAGCAGAAAGAGCAGCAAGCAGTTCAAAGAACACAAAGGTTAGAAAATCAGGTGTTGCTCTTCCCAAGCAACGTATCGAAAGCAAAAGGTTGGGTTTTCTTTGTGAGCCACTGAGCACATAATCACTTATGCTAGGGAGTCTAAAGGACACTTGGGCACAACCACTAAACAATACTTGGGCTCTGCGTGTTCTGGGTGACAGAAAAGTGGCTGAAGGTACCAGCTCCCTGAACCATAGCTCCTGACCAAGCTGCTCACATAAAGACCTCCCTGGCACCAAGCAAGGTGATTATTTCTGTGTTGGTTATAATTTTAACACTGTACTCAGAAGCAGAATGTTGTGATTCCTGGCATGATAGGTAAGAGCAATACAAATCTCATGATGGAAGAAAGAGAATCATATCCAAGAAAAACAATGAGACTCTTTATCAATGATGCTGGCAAAAAATGAATGCGTTATTAAAATAGATGAGTTAGGTGTCATTTACCTTCTCTCCCAGGTAAGATGGTGGTGCTTTCCAGTATAAACTATGCACAGAAGCAGGCAATTCTTGAACATCAGCCACAACGCTATTACTGACTGGATTGAAAGTGACTGGAATGTCAATATTTTCATCCACTGCCTCCAAGCGCCAGTTCCTCATGTCCACAAACTAATGAAAACACATAAAGGAAATAAAAGCTTGTCTCATCCTTTATTAAGCTTTACCAGCACCAAGTAATGAGGAGAATTGTTTAGCCTCTGTAATTCCCTTAGCATGAAATTCAACCCCTTCAGAGCCAGCCTAAAGTCTTTGTGCAATGGATGTTGCAAAGACCTCAAAAGAGAGTGGGCGTGGAATAGATGTGCCAAAGTTACTTGCGATGCAGGCATTTGGTCTGTCGCCTGCAAACTAAATTCTATCTTCAGTCACATGAAGATATAACCCTTCTGGAGGTGACTGGGAATTGTGTACACAAACCCAAGGATATAATTTGGAGGTGCTTTTTTAAGTCCATTCCAAAATCAAACCAAGGACATGAACCTAAAAGATAAAGTGGAGACCTGTTGTGGTAGGTTAACTGGGAGGGAGGGGACACGGTAGGGTATTTTGCAGAAGCAGGCAATGTAGCCTAATACTTCGTCTCTTTTAGGCACATTTTATGTCACGCATTTCTTATGTTTCAAAATGCATCTATGATGTAGACATGCAAAATGACACATATGCTTATCAAAGCCTCCTGAAGGAGACCACCTGCTCTAATGATGAACTAGTGTCTGAAGATAATGCAATAGAAGCCCAGCACAACTTCAGTCCAACTACTGATTTGTAAATAAAGAGGTGAAAAGGGCCATTTCTTCTAAAAGGCCCTTTCAGAATACACCTAAGTCTTAACAAAGCTGCACTAAATCTGCACTATTGCTTGCAGAATACTTCTCATCCTTAGAAACTAATAAAATAGATTTTTAGTTTTGGAAGAAATCTGACATTTCCTTAATGGAATAAACATAGGCTCATGATAGCAAAGAAAAAAAACACTATTGGATACACCTTGGTTCTACGACGACTTGTGCTGCGACAGTTGCTGGTTGCCCCAAAACAAAAGCAAGAGGTGCATCCTTTGGGATTAGAAGGGTCCAGGTAAAAGGATCCTGGTCGGCAAGTATCACATTCTGCACCTTCAACGTTTTCCTGTTAAGGTATAGTTGAAAGAAATCTCAGTGCCTTCCTTTTGGTTTTGGTGAGGCCCCAAAAATCTCCTGCACGTAAAACAGATCTTCTGAAAGCATATTTATTTAAAAGTATGGAAACACGAATGAAAATATGTGAATGTCTGGATACACCATATTCCACATGCAAATAAAACTGACTTCTTGGAGACTATCTTAGTTATGAGCTGTCTTTCCAGTTTATAAAGCGAACCACTGAGTAATAAATATTAGTCAGAGACAGCTGGTAACTTCCCTGCCAAAACCCTCCTGCTGGCTTTTCCAAACTTACAATATAAAAGGTCATTTGTGAAAGTTCACATTTATCACATTCAATTATGCAGATCAGAACAAAAGAAGATTTCCTGGATATAATGATGTGGTGAAATGTCAACTAATATAATATGGCTAAAAAAAGCATGGACCTGGTTAACATCTAAAAGTTGAGATGCAGATGCATAAAGCAGATCAGTGCGGGGTAGAGACTGCTTCAGTGAATCAAAAGACTTCTACTCTGCAGCCCAGTAACATCCCGCAAAGCCTAAGACTGCCTGTAAAACTGATATTGAACTCATTAAAAAATGACATTTAACCACTACCATGATAATTTGTGCACACACTGCAAGGTGTGATGGTTTCATGCAGCTGCATTTAATTCTTACTGAAAACTTAATGATAAACTCACTTCATTCAGCCCATTAAACATGAAATAGTCACTGGGGCGTAAACGATGCTTGTGAATGCAGAAGTAATTTGATTTATCTGACCTTACAGAGACAAATTCCTGTGTGGGGATCGCACACATCTGGTTCTGTTCCATCTCTGTTACAGCTACATGGCACGCAGTTTGGGAAACCATAAGTACCAGGAGCACACCGATCACACTGCCGTCCTCTTATTCCTGGTTTGCATCTTTATCAACAAACAAACACAGAGGAGGGAGTCAATAAGGGAGGCAGGAATGGAGTAAGGAAGGGAAGATTAAAACAAAAGGCAGGTGGATCTTTGAAGTGATTGCATGGCTATGACACAACTTTATGATTTCCACGGAGAAACAGCAGCAGGTTAGTATTGTTCTCAGATTTGAATGGTGAGATATTTTAAATGGTCATGGAACTGATTTGTAGTGGATTTGATTTTGAAGGATGTAAATGCTCACAGTAGAATTAGACTCCTGCAGCCCTTCAGTGCTTGCAGTGCAGCACCACTCTCTCTATACACCAAGGTGAGAAACATGGATGTTGCACACAGGTAAGCGGAGCTGGGAGAAGTTTTATAGCTGGAGGATGTGACTGGGCATTACTCAAGGTACTCAACTTGCTAACAAAAACTGGGAGAATCCCAGGCATTTGAATAATTATGGGGGCTTCAACCTGCCACAAGGCTTGGGCTAGTTTACAACTGTTCACAAAGGAATAAAAACCACTTTGCTCACAGTGAAGGCTGAATGCCTTGAATTTGTTTAGGCGAGCTACAGCAGATGCAGAAACCAACACCAAACTATTAACAAGGCTTGAGATGAGAACATCTTTCCACGGCAGCAGCTACTTCATGCTACCTTCACAACAAACCTGCACAGTCTGGTAAAACTAGTGAAAATGTAGGTCTGATGATCCCTCTTCCTCCTGTCTATGCTGCTAAACCGTCTGTACCAGCCCAAAGCAGGTTTCAAGAGAGTAAGGACCCATTGATAAAGAATGTCTTGCACCACCATCATCCACACCTTTACGTTTTAGTTGTGGTAATTTTTAAAAGTCTCAGCAAGTTGGTGGAGACTCCTGTGGCTCTCAGCACGAAATTAATATGTGCACAAACACTAGGAATTTAATAGAAATAAACAGTTAAAGTATGCAGAAAAGATAGACTACACCTTATGTAATCCATGAGAGCAATTACTCAATTCACCAAACAATGGGCAAGGTCTCTCGGAGTCTCTCTGAACATATTACCCACACACACAGATAACTGGAGCTGGTTGGGGACTTTGAACTTGATGTAATCAACAGAAGGAAAAGTATTAATCAGAATGTAGTAGTTGGCTATATACATTACTGGTCAATCCAATAGTATTTGCTAAATGTCAAATTTTGCTTCAGAAATTTTGATGAATAAGATTTCATTTCCTTGATATTTCAAATTAGGTTTCACATGAAAAATATCACCAGTATAATCAGGCACTACAAACTTTTCACTGAAATGGAAAAATGTGATTATTTCTGCAAAAATTATCCTTGATTTTACTCGAGTAGAGACATGCTAAGCCCTTTCTTTGAAGCATTAGATTTTATTTGACTGAATTATTAATTTTATTTATTTTTCATAGTACTTATTTTGATTTTATTTTGTATTGTATGGGGAAAATGACAGCAGAGATTGAATCAGATCAAGAGTAACAGAATATGCTACATTTTAACCTTGAACGCAAACTTCTAAATATGAAAACAGATTCCTATTTTGCTCTTGGGATAAGACAATTATTCACTTCATATGAAAAGGATAGACTTAGGAAAATAATTTTAATTTGGGAAATAACATGAGCATTCTCTGAAAATTAGCGTTTATCATATTTACAGGCTTAATGGTAGAGCAGGAAGGACAAATTTCTCTTTCTTAGGACCCTAACATAGCCAGCCCAATCAAACGGAACTAATCCTGGCCTTACACAACGTACTGGCTATCAAGCATTGATATTTAAGGACTTGGTTTCTCCAAGGAAATAATAGAAATGTTCAACTATACTAATATGACAGCATCTGAATTTAAGATCATTCCCTATGGTTACGGCTGTAAATAAGAGAATAAAACTAAAGAATTTATTCTCATATCAGCATGTTGAGTTACAGAAAAATAAGCATATGTCATACAGAAGGCATAATTTTAAGGGCAATTATCACCTGTGACTCCAACTGAACCATGTTTTCCATACACACAGTACCCACCATCGAAGTCTCTCAAAATTTCTTGCATCCATTCAAGCCTTACAGAACTTAAAAACATCATTTGACTTAAATCCAGACATCAGACTGGGGAAGATCAGACTGTCAACTGCAAAGTTTTAAGAATTTGGGAAATGATGTACACCATTGTAAATGATGTATGTGTTCAGAAGTCAGGAGCTCCAATCTGAGGTGGGCCACTAACTGACATTGGATGAGACATATGAGCTGGACAGAGATTTGGTGTCTTACCCCTGGCGAACTGAATGCAAGCCCAGGAATCCTAAATTCCATCATTAGTTACCTGCACTAAAACGTTGCAGGTGTCCCTGAAACAGCTGAGTCCTCACCATCACCAAGTGCTGCTTAAATCCCTATTCATCATCATCAAATTTTCCCATGTCCCCTCCAAATTCCTGAAAAGAACGGTGAAGCAAACCACTTGTGCATTGTTTATAACGCACGTAACCCAAACTTACTTGCACTGCCCGTTGGTTTTTTCACATTCTGGGCTTGCCACATTAACGACTCCTCTTTCTGAACAGTTGCAGCTCTCGCAGCCAGCAAGAGGGTGATAGCTGAAGTAATGTTTCTCGCAGACTTCACACTTGGGTTTCACAGTTCGTGGAGGGCAAATGCATTTACCAGTCATGTCGTCACAAAGCCGCTGCCCACAATTGCATACTAGGTCAAAGAAAATGTTCTACAAATCAATCACATCTCAACTTACCACAATCAACTCATTGAACTAGCATATGAAACAAAAAGGCACAATCATTTTGTACGCAGGACGTGATTCTTCTCTCTCTTTCCCTAGTTTTAAGCTCAGGGTCATGGAAACCAAGCATGTGACTGTAACAGTAGTTTCAAAGAGTGTCTTTAGTGCCTGGCTCTTTGCCACAGTTTCGTTGCTTAACTTCACCACAGGCATTATTAATCACTTCCCCAAATTACGCAGGATTAAACGACGAATATTTTTGGTGTTAAGGGCACCACTTTTACAAAGCAACGATTATAAACATTGAGTATAATATCTGGGAAGGCAGCTGAGGACTGTTGGTGTAATCTATAAATCTGTTGTTACTAAGAATAACATCAGAATACGAGGAATTAAGAATGCTCTGTCTCTGATTACCTATGGAAAATCTTGAAGGCGTAAACAGGGATACAACAGTAATAACTTGGAAACAATTTGCAGAAAAATCCAAAATATGGAATTCAACCAGTTTAACTGTAATCCTAGTACAGACAACACGTGCGAAGACACGCTTCACCGTGAACTAGGTGTGCTATGAGGGAATGGAGTTATTTCTGCCTCAAACCAAATCTAAGATGGCTCAACCAGCCTCTCATAGGATCAAGCCCTGTAAAGAAAAGCAAGGCTGCGGTACCTATGCTGTACAATCAGAGAATTAAATAAAAGATGGGGTCAGGTGCCAAGTAAGTCCGAGCACGTACTTACACTTGCAGGATGGGAATCCATAGTAGCCAGTTTGGCATCGGCTGCACCGACGACCGATGACGTGAGGCCTGCAAACACACTGTCCTCCCAGGGGGCTGCAGGTAGGGCTCGTGGCACCCGCGCTATGGCAATTACACGGCAGGGCTCCGTTGTTGTAGAAAGTCACTAGTGACCTTACGGAGTCCTTACAGAAGGCCGATGATCCTTCTGGGCTATTTAAATTGAAATAGAAGTCATGTAAGTACCGGCACTTGGGAATTGCTACAAGCGTGCTTTTTGCTTCAGTCAGTTAGGGTTCTGTCTTTCAAACAGCTCTTTGACGTAAGGATGGCGTCAGTACACATACAAGGATATACTTTAATTAAATTAGTGGTGAACGGCTTTGAACATGAAGGTAAGAGATTTCTTTCAAAGAAAGTGAGTATATTAGTCACATCAGTTCAGACATACCAAGCACCAAAGATGGAAATACCAAAGACAGAAAGATGACGTAGATTTTCCTCTTTTTTACTGTGAGCAATGTAGCTCTACCTTTACATTTCATTTACAACAGAAAGTCATGGGAAAATGACTCATGGAAATTCATTGGGCCAGCATAAGCCATGAAAAGCATTTTAATGTAGCACAATGATGGGGATTTTATACATATGACTTAAATACAGAGTAAAGTAATATTAATTCCCAGCTTGTTGTCAACGTTCAGTTTTTTAGAAAGCGATGCTTACTCAATATAAAAACTGTTTCCTCCACATTGGCTGATAAAATCAAATGACTTGTCCACTGTCTTTTTGTCAAGAATTTTGTAACTGTAGGTGTCTGCTGGAACAACTAAGACTTTTTCCTTAAAACAACAAGAAAGTTAAATTGTACATTTCAGAGAAAAGCAAAAGACACAAGCTAAGGCATTTATATATTTAAATGTTGCTTCATTATGCATTCTGGATTTTCTCAAAACCCGTAACATTTTAACTGGAAAAAAAAAACAAAGAAAATTTACTTTTTATCTTCCCCCCAGAGATGTGATGCTACAAGCAGTGTACAGGAAAAACAGTGTATAGTATCTTAAAAATTTAAAATAAAACAGAAATGGTGGACAAAATGTTAATAATCTGAAATACAAAATTCAAAGACAAATTCTTTCTTTTTGGCTTTCCTCTTTGCATCTATCTCTAAATGAATGGTGAAACTGAGAATAACATTTATGTAATCAGCGTACCAGAACCAGCATTCTTCCATCAGGTATCACCACTGTAACAGAGACCTTGGATTCAGAAACGTCAAGCTCGATTTGGTTTTCTGCAATCACTTGATCCCGACAGCCAGAGGTATGAGGGCAGAATGAAGCATTGAAGGAACCTAGAAGAAAAAAATGCCAAAACATGCTCCATGTGCCAAAACGCCGAGAAAGAAAAGGGGTTAGATCAAATTCAGATGCTTACCTGACCACACACGTCCCGCATCCACACGGACTTGGACAATGAACACTGGGTGTGCTGGCTGATAAAAATGTACCACAAATACATATCTGCCCAAGCGGGGCACTCTGCCACTCAAAGTGACCTGGTTCTGCAGAAACAAGAACAGCTCTGATAGTACATTTGTTTCATGAGATACTCTTGGGATTATCATCTGTGCTCTGTGCCACCTACCTGCAATGAAAGAGAGGGGGCTTAGCATCTCTCAGGAAGTCAACAATCTCTTCAAAGAGTATGGCATTACAACAGCATGCTCCTAGCTGTTTGCATGCTAAGCATATCTAATGCTCCTCTGCAGTCTCTGTGAGACTACCGTCTAGACTATAAAGAAGCTGTCATTTTTGTTTCTCTTTCTGTGTATTATCTTTGTGGCTTACTCAGTCTGCAGCATTTTGATCATATTACATCATTCAGTTTTGATTCTCTTAACGTGCTTCATCTATTCAACTTTACGAAGAACACACTTTGTGACTATGGAAACAGTATTTTCAAAATATGACATACCTGAAACGATGTCAGGGTGACTCCACGAACTGAGTCAGAAGGTAAAGGGGCACTCATTGGATCATAGAGTATGTTTCTCTGTACTTCAGAAATTTTCCCATCCTTGAATGCATCCAAAACCAAAGCTGCCGGTGGAGTTTCATATGCTGAGGGAATGCATGTTGCACTAAACACAGAATTATATTAATTACTCTTGGGGCCAGGAGTATTCCTTGGGCATCAAGAAAGAAAAAGCAGACAACTCACAAGAGTTAATATATTAGAATGTGCTACAATTAATAATGCAGCAGTAACCACTGTTACTCTTTGGATTCTATGTAAATGAACAGAAAGTAAATGACAACAAGAGGTGCAGATTTAACTCACAAAGGGGGAAAATGTACATAACTGATTTTATTCACTCAAAATTTCAATAACGTAACGTAATGTAAAGTAACGTCAACAGAGATTACTAAAGAAGATGAAACCTAAGGGAACCAAGAGTGTTAAAAAAAAAAAAAGGTTAAATACGTTTTAGTGAATCCAGTTAGTTACATTCACCAGAATCTGTACTAATATCGAATTCTCAGTTCTACAAATATTTATATAGGTGTATCCTTTAAACATGCAAGTTTTCCCAATGAAGTCAATGGGACTACTTTAAGTACTTAGAAGTTAAGTATACACTCAAATATTTGTATAATTGGAGTCAAAATAAATAACGGTGCTCCTTGAAAGCATCCTCATTCATTCACTGCTGTGTTTAACTGTTTCTTCCTTGGTATATTTAATTCTGAAGAACTTCATTGAGAGAAATATTTTCCAAGACTGAAGAAGAAAATGTTTTGGGGGGTTTCCTGCTAGTATTTGTTCACTTCTCCTAAGTATTCAACAGACAATGATTAATCTTTGCTCAAGACAGGTCCAGAACTGGAATGGCAAGTGTATTTCAGAGCCAGGACTGAAATCTATTTGCCAGGCCTGTGTGGGAAGTCACATTTAGCATCCTGCATAATACCATTAAACTGAGCCATGACTCTGCACCTTTCGACTTGGTGAACGCTAAAAACTTTCAGGAAAGCAAAAATTCTGCCAGATAATGGTCATAATAACAGAACATAAATATTCAGTAAACTATGCAAATATAACAAAGGATTAAAAAAAAAAACACAAAACCACACAGCACAAAACCAAAGTGAAAGGTACAAGTTCCTACACTAGCTTTATTTTAAATCATGTTTTTCAGCCAGCCTCTTTCCCCCATTTTACTCAGAATATAAATGCACAAGAATGCAAAATACCTTTGATGCGAGGACAACTATCTTCAGTCTTAGAAATCTACTCTCAGTTGTAACACTCTGAGCAGGAGAATTAAAGCTGTGATTCAATGCTAAGCATCCTTGGAAGCCAAGTACAGTCACATGCTTTTACCCAATTTACTATCCAGATTTTTCTGCTTGCTATTTCAATTCAACCATTATATTAGAAGCTACCATCTGGAAAACTATTAGACCTAATCACCAATGCTTTCTGCCTCTGAAGTCTTGCAAATGACATTTACTTTTACTTTGAGGTCCTTCTCATTGCCAGATCAGTAGGAAGAAAGCTTGAGGAGTAGCATCACGAGGGACATCCAGGGGAGTGCAACGGGAACTGAACTGTGGGGCTCCCTAATTTGGAAGCAGTGACAGTTCCTCTCTGGCCCAATGAATAAAACATATGGAGAGGGGAAGGCCTTCAACAGGACTGAGAAAGTACTCCAGAGAACCCCAAACTGACCACTTAGGAAGTGAAAGTTGAGTTTCAGATTTTTGCAGCAAGAGAAAAGCCATCAATCTGGGTCAGCCAAGCTGTATACAAGTGCTCTAACTACTGGTCCTATATGGTTATAATGGAGGAGAAGGATCACCTGGCATTGCTGTGTGGGGTGAATGCTGAAGGCACACCTACCATATGGGCCCCATAATGAGATGGACAAGTCAATGGCCTGTTTGTGAAGCTGGGGTTTACATGTTGAGTAGTTTCATGCTGCCAAGTTGAGCTGGTGGATTTGTACCTGAAAAGGCAGTCACATCCCCTACTGAATGACAAATTAAAGCATTCTGGAGCAGCTGAAGCAGTAACGTGCAGAATGAAACTCCAGATGGAGCGGTAAGCATTTCAGGCCAAAGTAGCAACGTTTCTCCAGCTATCCACAGGATGGCGTGTGAATGATGCAAGTTTTCTAGTGCATTGGCACTCAGTAGTTCCAACAGGTCAGGAAGAGGCTAGTATTAATAAAATCCTGTGCAAAGACTGTCTAGATTAACACTTCCACTTCAGCTTTTTTACAAATACTACTTTGCAAAAGTGGCCTACAAATCACCTGTGAGCCACTGAGCAAAGGTTCACTCAAAAGAATTAAGATTCCATTTAGTCTGCCTTTCAAGGTCTTCTTTTGAAAATAGGAAAGATAAAATCCAGAAAGTTACCTTCCATCACGGGTACTCCTGTAAGTGGCTATGCACTGTACTTTAGGATCCACATATTCTGGAGAAAATTCTTCAGCTGATATAATACAAACCTTGTGCTGAAAAATAAGCACAAGGCAAAATTAACAATTAATATAATAAATAACAGGAGCAGGCCTGAATGGGAAGGGTGAAGTTTAATTTTAGCACAAGGAGACCTAAGCCCAAAGCCATGTTCTGTCACGGACTTCCCACAAGATTTTGGATCCCTTTATCTGCCTGCACCTGAACGCCTTAGTGTTGAATAGCATTCTTCTGTTCTTCTCAGGGGAATGTTGGCTGTTCAGAAGTTAAATAAATTAAAACCTAAGTATACATATGGCAATGGGAATGACAGAAGACCAGCTCATGGGGTCAGAAGGTAGGCAAGGAGCGTACAGAGGTGGGAGGGAAAAGCTCTCATCTGGGGTGTTAGAGACTTTTGGACCCTGGGGGAATTCCTAGCCTTCTGAAATGCAGGCATGAACACTTGCTTGCACAAAGTCCATAGAAGCGAGTTTCAGTGACATCAGGATTTCTCCCAATAGATTAAGAACTCATTTTAAAAGCCAACGAGACTTCATATGATTATTTATTTTTTACTAGACATGAGCTAGTAGAAGCTGCTGTTGTCCTGCTGTAGCAATGGTGGTAAGGACATAAGGGAAGGCTTGTGGGTAGACACAACAGCTTACACTAATAAAAAGTTATATGCACTTACAAAATACATAAGTGCAGGTTACAAAACTTGTGCATAAACTACTTGAAAAGGAGATAAAAATGCCTGATAAGAAGTAAGGTAATTAGCACCATGTATTTACATAAATACAAATTGCACAGGGAGAATTCATTAATGTGCAGTGATTCAGTTTAGAAGCAGGTCCTAAGGGAGCTCAGCTTGTGTTTTAGCAGTAGTCAGCAGGGACTAGAAACCCTTTATAAGCCAGAAGGCAGAGTGCTAAAGGTCTCTTTTCCTGGGCAGCAAACATTGCGCCTGTCCTGCCTGTAATGACCCACAAGGCTCCAGCCCATTGCAGCAGAACAAGGGTAGGCTCTGAAGCTTTGAATTGCACTTTATGAGCAGCTGAAAAGTTAGTGCAAAACGTGGTGTGGGTTTAGACAGCTCGTATGCATCAATGTGAGAGAACGACTATTAGGTTGTAAGAGTCCCTCTTGAAAGCTGACCTCAAGAACCCCAACTCCCCTTTATTTAGGCCAGATTTATGAACTCCAGCATTGGGGGGTGTTCCCCTTTGCCTGTCTGGTCTACATGACAGGGGGGTGACACAAGGGACTTTAACCCCAAAGCTGCTGCCCTTGACTCCATCATTAGTGTCCACATACCAGAAACTCTTTCCCTTTCTTCTTATCTTTTAGTAAGTGCAGGTTTTACATTTAACACAGGGAAATAATTCCTGTATCTCAGGATAATATTGAAACTTACCTTGCAGCAAGCTATTCAGAAAACTAGAATTTAGAAATAAAAATACAGAGATTCTTAGCACAAGAGACTTCCACATGTGGAGATACAGAATAATAACATCAACGTCTTTTGGAAATGGATCTTGTTAGCACAGCAATTGCTGCAGGGAGCTAACAGACAATTTGAAAGGTATTTGTTCACACTGAACACTGCCTCATGAACTGAAGAAAGCATATATCAGTTGTTAATTCTAGTATTTCCATGAAACTACTCTCTTTATAGCTGGGTTTCAACTCTAGATTTTAACAAACTGTGTAACTCATCTTGTGTTTCTAAAATAGAGAACAGAAACAACATAAAAGAAAATTGTGTCCAGAAAAATGTGTTCCTAGTGTTGCCAAAAGAGGGCAGTGAAGGCTTTTTAGTCAAAGTATTTAAAGGTTATATCATTAATTAATGCATTCATTACCTGAAATGAATGCAGTTATTACCTGAATTTTGTAAGAGACCCCAGAAACTCTCACGTGGGTTTTAAGGATTAAAATAAAGTGAAAGATAAGGAAAAGAAAAAAAAAAAAAAGATGGGAGTACAAAAGCCACCAGATTTTTCATTTAAAGTTTACATGTAGAAGAGAGATGAACTAAAAGTATAAAAGGGTTGGAAAAAACAACTTGCTAAGAAAGGCAAATTTCTGTTTATCTTTGAATTGACCAAGTTTGTTTCAGTATTCTCTGTGTATACATAAAGAAATTTCAAGCATCTAATACACATCTTTTCACATTATGACCATACAGCGTGTGACCATGGGGAGAAAATTATCTCTCTTTACCCACTCAGCAAACAAGTAATACAAAATGGAAAAAGAAAATGGAAGCTTACCAGAAGAAAATTAATTGATGATGCTTTAAGGTGTATCTTTGTGTCTGCTAGAAGGTCATAGGCTGCAATGCGATTCCTGTCATCAACTACAACGCTGCGACAAAGGAAACTGAGACAGAAAGCAGGATTAAAATGGAGCCTGCTGACATTGCCATGTTGTTTAGGCTGTAGCTTAGCCCAGCTGCCTAGCTTTTGGCTAGCCTCACCACCGGTGCATAGCCATCCTCCTGGATCATAAGTAACAGCTACCTTTGGCCACAGGTGAATATGCAGTGTCCTCGCTAGTGAGCCAAAGGATGTACCAAATACACAATACTTCTCATCCTTTGTGGGTTGACCTACCCAGAGCCCAAACCTCCAGACCTCAGCTCAGATCTCCATTTGAGCTACTGCTTTAAGTAGGACGCGAACAGACACAAACATGCTCTCTGCAGAGGTTTCCAAGCTGTGTAACACGGTGTGTACCTAATATGCCGAGCCTGGGCCGCGGTCCTTGAGGTGCCAGCATGCACCAGCTGCTGCTTTCTACCACTGCCACACGCCGTTGATGGTGTGGATCAGCAGCTCTCACCCACACAGTGGCAGCTGGGCAAGTCTTGATTTTAGGAAGTCATTCTGTACACTGAGATACTCCGCAAAACAAGTGAAAAAAATGTAGGTCTGCCTCTTACTGACTACCTTCAATTGGCTGCGCACCTTTGGTAAAGACAAATGCACACTAAGAAGAGTAACCTTGCTAAAGGTTTGAACTCTGCCTTGTTCAGGCAGCATGACCCCTGCAACGTCCCAAAAGGAGCAGCAGTTCCCTTTTGCTAAAGAAAAGTCATTTAAGGCTCTAATTTCTTTTCTTTCTTCTACACTTCAGCTCAGCGAGGCCAGCCAGGGTGCCATGGGTAAGAAGCTGTAACCACCACACAACTGCTTCTCTATTTCTCCTCTGCAAACCACAGAATGTAGAAGTTTCACTCTTGTTTGGAGCACAGCTCAGAAATGAGGTCAGCTCAGGGCTAAGGACATTTAAGAGTGGAAAAAATATAGCTTCCTTATTTGTGATTCACTGGAAGCTTGCAACACTTTATTCTCTTACAATGTTTTATCAGGAATAATCAAGCTCATAGAGCTGTAAGAAGACCTGGCAGAATATATTCTTGGTTCTAAGAGTTACTTTTATCTGTATGTACATCACTATGCCATTTCTTGATTTATTTTTTAACAGAAGAGACTTGTAGCTTCCTGCTTAGGAAAGATGACACAGCAACTTACTTGCAATGTGACCATTAGCTTCATGCAGAATGGCCACAAAAAGGATTTACTGCATTGCTACCTTAAAATAGCAAAGGCTTTCTTTGTATTTTCATGAGCAAGTTCTCAGTGTATTATATGAACAAGAAAATACATTCAAAATTAGCCTACAAAATGTGTTTGGGGAAAAAAAAAAAAAGCAATAAAATGGAAGATTTACAGCAAGTAGTTTAGGGCTTAAAGTGTTAGGTAACAGGCTAAAATAAGAGCTTTCCCCAGCAATAACCTGACAAGGTCACTGCTCCATCTAGCTCTGCTCTGTTATCACAAACATGCTGATGAAAATGAATTGTCTTACTGGGAAATTTCATCTCAAATATCCCTAAGCCTCCAATCTGCCACACGCTTGGCTCATGGGAAAAACGGATGCCAGGGTCTGTAGTCCCCTGGCACTGGGTAGGCTCACCCAAGGGCGCAAACATCTGCAGGATCACAATCCTAATTTGAGTCATAAAGAGAACTGCTCAAGTGTTAAAGACAATCTTGCTCAGTGCAGAAACATCCGCAGTAACCTCAGGAGTCAACAAGGATAAAGAAGCATTTGGCTGAAGACCTTGACTACAGCCTAGCCAATAAAGGGTGGCTGCAATCGGAGTTTCAAGAGACCTTTGTGTTTCTGCTTCAGCAGATCTTGTTAGAAACGGTGGGAATACTCATGTAAAACTAGCTGCTACGTTTTTTTATAGCTAAAGCCCTTGGACATGGCTTTTAACTAAATAAAAATAGTGCAGGCATCTGCAGCCAACAGTGATGCTCTTCCACCAGACTCGGAGATTAATAGTTTATAAGCATATATGAATGCATATAAAAAAGTAAACCTTTGTATAGGAAAACAGTTCACTGAAGCAGTAGCAACATTTAATGAGCTGATTGCACAGACAGAATTAAAAATCTATACAGTACCCACAGAATCATTTATTTGCTTTAAATCAACTTAAAATTCAAACAACCTACATAGTAAAAGGGATTCCAATATATTAGAAGTATAATTATATCCCAAATACTAATTTAATGATTTAGTATTTAGGTCAGAAATTCTTACCTGTATTTACAACTGTATATTCTCACTCTGCCTTCAGTTACAGGTCCAGGGCTATGTATTATTACCTCGGCAGTGTATAACTGATCCTCCTCATTGGCATATTCAAAAATCAGAACATAGCGACCAACTTGAGGAACTTTTATGGTCATCTGCAAATTGACCTAGGTCAAGATCATTGAAAGAGAAAAAAAGCCATTATATTTCTCACTCCCTTTCTTGCAGGAAACTCCCTTTCCTGGCCTGCAAGCCAACTAGTCTGCGTTAGTCCAGGGCCAGTCCTGTACCATCTCAGCAAAAGACATTCAGCAGAATGGATGCAATGCTTATAAATATCAATTTGTCAACCAAGTTCAATAAACATCTGCCATTATAACAGTTCTAGTAAGGCTGTAAGATAAGCCTGTGAAATTAGTATATTATCGTTATTCTCCTGGTAGAAAGTGTCAGTAAGGAAATTTTAATCATACAAAAATTGTCACCGTTATCTCTTTGCTATCTTTAATAATAAAGAAAAATTTACTCTATTTCTCCACTGAAAAAATAATTTCCAGGAACACGGTTCATACCACAGAAGTGCTGTATATTGATTTCCTGTAAAGAGTGAAAGCATCTTCTCCAGCAAACAGCCAATGCCACTTTCTGAAGCATCAAGTTTTTCTTTTAGTTTACTTGCACAAATTGGTTAAAACATTATGTGATGGAAAATACTGAGGTAGTTGCATGGACAGTACTGTGGTTACAGAGTTTTTTGCTACAGTTAGTTATATAATTATTTTCAAACTTAAACTGATTTTCTCAATATCTCCTGAGGCTACAAACACTTAAACGTGTAAATAATTCTGTCAACAGCCCTCTTGACTTCACTGCAATTATTCATACCAGTAAAGTTTTGCACATGCATCAGTGATAAAGCACTAGGGCCCTGTGGCATGTAAGCATTCTTGTTGCACTTGGTATTTTTCAAAGTAATATCCAAGCACAGAACTAGAGGACATCATCATCTTACATGTTATTATCATGTATTTGACAAAATTTTTCATTTTTACCAAATACTCTTCAAGTACAATTTTTCATTTCACAAAGCATGTTTCTCTTTCAATGGACTTACAGCAGCGGCCTAATTCCTTATGCTTGTTTTTTAGTAAAGCAAATACTTTATGTAAGTATAGCTATTTGAGAAACAAAAAAAGAGATTAATTTAGAATGATATTATGTGCACCGTTTCTGCTGACAAGCCATTGTGCTGTTTCTGCTGTAATTAAACACTATGCTGAACAAGCCAGAAGGTCTAAAGCAGAGGGATTTTTATTTAATAAAATGTTTTGTCAGATTGAAATGTCCACTCTTGTCACAGTTATAAATCTGCCTACACCAATCCATTTACAGAGTTCTGTATAAAATGCAGAAATTAACAGAGAGTCTGTTTTAGGGATCCTGAGCTATAAATCTGCAACTGTTTTAGCCCGGTAGGTTTAGAGTCAATGGTGCAGATGGGACTGCAATTAGCAGGCAGGAATCTGACCTCTCTTCCACTGATATGGGACATCACTGGTTGATCAGGAGTTGGCTGTCGCACAGGTATTCTTCTGTATTCTCCCCCATGGCTGAAATACGCTGCCTCTGAACCAAGGACACAGGAAAATCTGCCCAGTGGCAAATGCTGATAGAGCAAGCAGCTTGCACATAAAAAAAACCCCAAACAAACCAGAGGATTATTATTGTTTTCAAGTGCAGCAGGATAATAATAAAATCATTCAAGGCTGGTTTATTCTGTAGCTTATATACTGACTGCTCTGTTGAAGCGCGTCCTGAATAGGTACAAGGTTCTGTAACTTGTATCTGCAAGATGGATGCTTCGTAGTAATCACTAGGTAACAGCACCATATAATCCTAAGAACAAAGAATACAACAGATAGATATAAGTCCATGCAGAAAACTACAAAAGGAATATCTCTAGACTTTCACAATGTAAAAACAAACAAACCCTCTATAAAAATTGTTTATGTGGTTGGTTATCTGCAAGATGTGGATTTTTTTATGTTGGTACATGGGCCAACAACATCAGAATGTGTCTCCATAACTCTATTTAAAGCTTCATAGAGATGGGACAAAGGCAGCCGCCCTGTGAGCAGGGAAACTCTGAAGCCACTCTCCCATCATGTGTTGTACAAGATGGTGCTCATAAAGGAGCCTCCCCAGGGCTTGGTACCACACTTACCTACTTAAATTTAGATATTAGAGCTTCCTTATAAAAACTGTTATTGTGAAAACATGCTGGGCTAAGATCATTAATAAGTTCCTTTTCAAATGTACTAGTAAAAAAAATCAAACACAATAAATACTGTCACTTTCAGCAAGAAATGTGTTTGCAAGCTCTTTAGTAACGGTGTATGTGGTATTCCATAAATTTAACAGAGCCCCAGGCTTAAAGACACTGGCTACTTCTTAACCCTATACATATGAATTTCAGTATGCTGTCTTTGTGATCATACATGTTTAAGGTTTTTCATAAATGATCACCTCAATTTATCCTTTTATAGCAATTTCTCAGAACTGCTGTCAGAAATTTTTTCAGTTTTCCAGTAAGTGAAAGAAGAGTAATGATGGGAGGATAAAAACATTTAGAAAATGAGCTGCTAATCATGCAGCCCATCTCATAATACTTTTCTGAAGAATCTTTGTCAAGAAACTCAGGCCATGGTCATCTATGGCTGAGCCAACTCTAGATACGATATCTGATACGTAAGAATTATGAATTTCTATGAGCATTTATGCTCAACCAATTGTTTTGTAAGCTAATATCACTTTATCCTTTGAAGGTACAGATTCTAGATAGACTTAAAGTCTGTAAGCACAAGAAAAATTAAAGCAGGTGAAAGTCAGAGAAGAAAAAAAAATTAACTAAGAGGCAGAACTGTAAATTTTCATAACAATATTCTGCTGCTGTGGTCTTTTTACTAATGCTGAATTTCAGTTGCTTGCAGGGTTCTTCCCTGCAAATAACTCCAGAGCAATACAATCATGACAGCCTTCAAGCACTTGTTTTCCTCAATTGTTTTCTTACCAAGAGGACTTCCTCTGCCATTATACTGATAGTCCACGTGCCTGGAACCAGTGAAAAAGGCTCTGTGGAGCTTTTTCCTGGGATTGTGATGAAAGCTGGCTCCTTGCTGGGTGGGAAGACAAAGTCTTTGCTCTGAGCAGCCCCCCAGAAAAAAAAAAAAAAAAAAAAAAAAAAAAAAAATATATATATATCAAGTAAAAAAATCAGGGACTGTATAAAATGTCTCTACTTGCTTAGTGAGCTGGAGTGATGATTTCATCCATTAAACTTGGCCTAACAGGAGCTGATCAATGTTTTTCTGTCAATATGTATTAACAGTGCATTCAACCACACACTGGAAGCTACAGAGCTATGCAGTGGTTGCTGTTTTCACTCTTACTAGTCTTCAGCAAATTGGTTCAGAAAAGCAGAGCTCTGCCCCTGTAACGGCCATTTTTGCAATACTCTGAAATGCTCACTTCTTCACTTTCCCCTTCCATTATTTTCCATTCAGCCTGTCTCTGCATTGACTCACAATACGTTCAGCTGACACAAGACCTCTTCTCATGTGACTTTCAGCCAAGTATTTCAGATAACAGAGGTTCTCAGTGGCATCTGAAATGTTTCATTACAGATAGTAACTGAAGGTAACTTCTGGGCAGAGATGATATACAACAGAAACGTAGCTGCAGCATGCTTTATCAAAGAGAAGTCGTGAGGATCAATTGTCATGAATATTAAAGGTTTCCTCTGTGAAGCCCCTGGACACAGACAAAAGCTGGTTCGCTGCCTCCCAGGAGATATAAGCCAGAGTAGACCACAAACTGCTGCCACTGCCAAGTCTTCGGTTTTGTCTCTTCTGAATTACTGAAAGGATCTATAACTAACTCCATTAGCTCCCATCAGTGTGCGGAGGTTAGGCATAAAAGAGAGATAATTCTGCATATAGGCTTGATATGCCTCTACTGTTCAAAGGATATAGAGCACTTATCTTTTATCAGGACCCAAAAAGCATCAACTGCTGTTGAGGTCTGTAATCAGAGCTAACTTGGTAGATAGGATTTGTCATTAAATAAATGTTATTCATGGAATGAAGGCAGAAACCACCTTTAACCCGAAATATTACAGGCAACTAAACCAAAATAAGTGTTGTTATCCCTTCTTTAAAAGCTTCATAAAACACACAGTTCAGAGCTTCCAAGTGAAGAACTGAAAGCAAGAGTTTGGTAAACATTTGCAAAACCAAATGTTGATTACTACTGTAAGCAGGGGTTTCATGCAAACACAGACACGTCAATTACACAGCAAAATATATTAGGAAAAGCAGAAAAGCACCAACACTGTTAAAAGTGATGCATTCTAAGCAACATTACAAATTTGACTTAAATGCACCCTGAAAAGGCTCCTCTGATCTAACATTCATCTGCTGTGTTGTGCCGTTGAGTTGCACCTACCTGTTGTAGGCCGAGATTGACAAGCAGATATGCGGCCAGACAATGTTTCACCTCCAGGGTTAATATATCTCAGGATAATGCGAAATAAGGAGCGGTTTGATTTTTCCACATTCAAAGTTATCCTCACTTCGTTCTGAAAAATGGAAGTTAATAAACAAAACCAGCCGTAAAGTGCTGAATAGAGGAACAGTGAGAAGCCATGCAAGCACCATACTAAAGTCCTACAACGAGTAACACACATGCAGACAAGTATACACTGGAATGGCAATGCTGGTGTATGACAGAAGAAGACAGGCAAGCCTAGTGAGAAAATTAATTCACTTACAAGTATAATTAGTGCCAAAATGTTTTCCCTCAGCAATTGAGATCTTCCCTTTAGAGTTTTTTGAGCCCAGGCTGACATAGCGGAGGACTAGGTGGAAGAGCTTAGGGGAAGCCACAGTGACAGGCACAACCACCTTTGGCTGGGAAAAATAAAAAGAAAGGGAAAAAGGAGGAAAGGAAAGTATATTATTTGTTACTAGCACCCAGAGAAAGAAAAACCATTTGGCAAAGACAAACTCCATAACAGAAAAGAAAGGCTCGGGCAGCTTACAAAAGAATATAGAACAAAACCTCCTGTGAAATAAAATTCTTGTTGAATAACAGCTTAACCAGAAAGACACAGAGTAGCTGAATTAATATGTGTGTTGATATTGTACCTTGAAACATGGACAGTACTTTATGTTATGCTCCCTTCCTGTGCCATAAATGAGACATATGGTATCAAGGGCTGTCCAGATTCCTGGCTTCCTGAGGAACAGGCCAGAACCATTGATCCTCAGGTGGTGTTCCTCAGGGGTCAGTACTGGGACCAGTGCTGTTCCAAACCTTTGTCGGAGACATGGACAGTGGGACAGAGTCCACCCTCAGGAAGTTTGCCGATGACACCAAGCTGTGTGGCATGGTCGACACGCTGGAGGGAAGGGATGCCACCCAGAGGGACCTAGACAGGCTTGAGAAGTGGGCCCATGTAAACCTCATGAAGCTAAACCAAGCGAAGTGCAAGGTTCTGCACCTGGGTCACGGTAATCCCAGGCACAAATAAAGGTTGGGTGGAGAATAACTGGAGAGCAGCCCTGAGGAGAAGGATTTGGGGGTGTTGGTGGATGAGAAGCTCAGCATGAGCTGGCAGTGTGCACTGGCAGCCCAGAAAGCCAACAGCATCCTGGGCTGCGTCAAAAGAATTGTGGCCAGCAGGTTGAGGGAGGCGATTCTGCCCTTCTACTCTGCTCTCGTGATACCCCACCTGGAGTACTATGTCCAGCTCTGGAGTCCTCAGCACAAGAAGGGCATGGACCTGTTGGAACGAGTCCACCGAAGGGCCACAAAGATGATCAGAGGGCTGGAGCACCCTATGAAGACTGGCTGAGAAAGTTGGGGTTGTTCAGCCTGGAGAAGAGAAGGTTCTGGGAAGACCTTATAGCAGCCTCCCAGTACCTGAAGGAGGCCTACAGGAGAGATGGGGAGGGACTCTTTATCAGGGAGTACAGGGAGAGGATGAGGGGTAACGGTTTTAAATTGAAAGAGGGGAGATTTAGATTAGATATCAGGAAGAAATTCCTTAGTATGAGGGTGGTGAGACACTGGAACAGGTTGCCCAGAGAAGTTGTGGATGCCCCATCCCTGGAAGTGTTCAAGGCAGGATGGCTGGATGTGGCTTTGAGCAACCTGGTATAGTGGGAGGTGTCCCTGGCCATGGCAGGGGGGTTGGAACTCGATAATCTTTAAGGTCTCTTCCAAAGCAAATCATTTTATGATTCTATGATCCTAATCTGAGTTCACACACAACATTCCACAGCACACAGACATCTCAGACCATTGCTGAAACTTCTGCTCCTCCACCAGATCCCGCTGTTTCTTAGAGGTGTTATGCCATGGCTCTCTTTCCCTGGGGCTGAACTGACACCTCTGGAGCCACGCAGTTCTCGTCAGCCCTGGATGGGCAGCGATCCCGCCAGAGGCTGTGTTCACACAGCCCCCACTATTCAGTTTGCAGAGCAACAGAATCAGCAGAGACATGTTCAAAGGTTGGTGGTGGATTAGGAAAAACTAGGATTGGCGCAACCTGAGGGTTTGGCTTCCTTCTTTCCACCCTAAATCCTAAAGCTCCCCTCACAGTTCAACTCCCAGGTCCATACATTTGAGAACAGAACACAAAATCTCATTTTCTCTTATCACTAAAAGCTACAATAAATGCAAGATTGCCAGCTCCCATATGCTGCTTTGAATGTATATTCCTCAATTCTGTCATTATCATCCCAGACACCTCCACTTTCTTAACAAACAGAAATGCAAAGCAGAAAGCAAAGACAGACATGCGACAGATGGCAGGGCGGAGAGATCTACAGAGACTAGAAAGCTAAAATCTAGGTGATTGCAGAAGTGCAGTGGACCAGAACAGAAAAGACAGACAAGTAGGGGAAGGTTTTACAAGTGTTGTTTTAAATGGAGATGGATGACTGCTGAAGGATACTACATGGATAAGACAGGCACTGAGGGAACACTTGAAAAATAGATATGAACAAAAAATTAAAGGCAAAAGAAAGAAAGAAACATGCTTCGGGAGAGTTATCAAAATGGTTTCTAAGCTTTAATGGAAAATCTAGAAGACCCATTAGAGAGTGAGAAAAAAGATGTGAGGAGTGAAAGAGGGAGAGATGTCAGTCCTGGGCTTCAAGCAAAGGCAGACAGCAGGGAGAAATTATTCCTTGAGCTCTGTCACAAACTTGGGCAACTCTGGCCAGTGCTTTAAAATCTGAGCCCAGCTGTCAGCTCCTCAATCTATAATGAGACACCCATGTTGGCAGCATGACAAGACGCCTCCACTGAGGTCACACACAGCTTGCTTATTTCACCTCAAAACATTTTAATTGTATTGAAATAATAGTTTCTTTTCACAAGAAGTTGTCACAGTAGCCTTTTGCGTGGTAGATAAATGTCAGGAGGATTATTTCAGCATCCTGCAAGACCCAGAAATGCTGTGTCAAATATAGGAAAGTTCCTTGAAATGAGGAACGAGAGACTATTCCAGTCATGCAAGGATTTAACTAAGAAGGGTCTGGAGCTGGCAATTACTGGAGTGTAACAAGGCTTCAGTAACAGCCCTGTGATGATACCTGAAAATCTTATGGACACAGACTGCCACTGAATTCTATCATTTAAATTATTTAGCCAAGTACCAATCTTCTACTGTTTCTGCTGTCCTTGGCACGACAAGAATTTCTGCACTTAGTATTACAGACTTTAAAGCTGTTAGTTCTTTTCTTTAAACCTATTGCGAAATGCATATTTCTCTCCAAAAATATCCTCAAACAACACCTCTGAAGAACACATATTTGCACTAACAATGACCAGCTTAACAATACTACCAGCACTCACTAACCCAAACAGTAATAGAGTGCCAAATTTCAGATTAGTGAGATCCTGTCCTTTCTTCTAGTTTCTCCATGACCTTGCACACACACAGCAGTACTACAGAGACATACATACCGTATACCTATGTTTTCACCCAAATGCCTTGAGCCAAATACCAGCTTACTTGTATAGAGGACATTCGGGCATATCCTCTCCAACTGAAGCTAGGAAATTCCTGAGGATCATAGCCAAACCGAATTTCCCTTCCTTTGACAGTAGTACCATCTTCAATCTCAAACTTCATGTGGTGCAGATCAGGGAAAAAGTAGTTTTTTTCAGGCCTTTCAAGGAGGAGGGGGAAAAAAAAAAAAAAAAAAAAGAATTACCAAAGAATTATCATTTGCTATATGGTCTACATCTAAGAGAATAAAGCCGTGAAGAAGACCAAAAAGTAGTGGAAGGCAGGTGACCTACTGATGACTGAGGAATCCTGATAGCAGCTAATAAATTCAAGACAGCTGATAAGATGGATGTAATGAGAATTCTCTTTCCAGAAGCTTTTACAGCTGTATGTTTTCATACATAACTCTTGATAGATATATAGACACATATGCAATACTACTGCAAAACAGGTATTGGTTATTTCCGGAAACAAGTTAAAAAACCTTATTGAAGTAACAGAAGAAAACCACCCAGCAAAATTAATGTCAGTAACTAACACATTTTACCAGCTTATTTATCAACAAGTCCAGAATCTCCTATGAAAGGATAGCAAGGGACTGATGGGCAGTTTCAAAAGGACTATGCTGAAGCATGAGCTACCAGGAGACAAATAATACCAGACTTACTCCCGACAGGCCATCCCCACGACGTGTGCCCTGCACTGGCAGCCACCCAAGGGCTCGGCACACAAAGGGCTGAGGGATCCTCCAACATCACACTGGCAACCTGTTAGGGAAAGCCAAATATCCCAACAGAAAAAAATAAAAAAAGTCATAAAAGTTATCAGAAAATACACCTCGCTTCCACTAATTAAACATCATTAATGACTCGTTTCCTCCTTCTGGAGCCCTTAAGGCTCCCCTCCCCCCAGACTCCTTCAAACGAATGTTAACACACATGCATAAGATGCAATTATTTCTGGCTTCCTGTGATTGTGGTTGTTTTCTTTATTTCTCCCTGGAATGTGACAAAAGCCATTTTAAAAAGAAAAAATCCAAAGTAGTAAACCATGCCACGTTACTAAACGCTGGACTACAGTTTTGCAGAACAGCCATTCAAGCGTTTCCAAATTCAAAGTCAGAATTTCTACAGCAATATCAGGATGAATAATTATTTAAAAAAAAAAAACCACACCCGACCAACCAACAAAAAACCGCTAACTTAGAAGAAGTGCAAGATGTTCATTTTTCAGAGTCTGGTACTACGACATTTAATTTATCTTACAAAAATTGCACACAGCAGGAAGATACGTGTTTATGTAATGGCATACGCATATTTTTAACCAACACTGGACAACAATATTGAATTACTGAATGACTTACTACAGGAGACAGGACTTGGGGCACAAACTAAAGGACACCAATAGTAATGAGGTATAAATATATCATACTAAGGAACAAGTATGTCTAGGCTAAAAATTTCAAGCTGAATTGAAAGATTGAAAGTTCCTAAACACATCATAGTGTAAAAGTGTCCTGTTTTCTAAGACATATTAAGCACGTGTAATCTCACTGAAATCAAGGATAATTAAAGTATTTGACACCTTTGTGAAACTACATCTCTTTCATTAGCTCCTTGGTTTGCACACATTTACTCATGTTACAGGCAATTACAAGCAGTAGTGCAAAATGCTTGTGCATGTGAGTGATTAAGCACGTAACATCCATATTCTTAAAATACAACCTAGGGAATTCTACTGACTTTGGTGCGACGTGCAAATGTTCTACTAGAGACATTCTTTGTTCACTTTACCTCGGCAGCCAAAATAATTCTTGTTTTCGAGAGCATAATAACCAGCTTCACAAGTGTCACAAGAATCTCCACAAACATTAGATTTGCAGTAACAACGCCCATTTTCCTGTGAAGAAAACAATTTCATCAAAAACGGTTCAGCACCTTTTCCAGAACTTTAATATTTCCCCCCTTTGAATTCCCGCTAATTCTAGAGAGGAAAAACATTCTAATGAACAACTAGGACATAATTTCTGTCATTTATCATTGCCAATGAACTCAAGATGATGTAAAATTTGCAGAACTTTTATACATCCCTAGGATATATAAAACTTCTGTATAACATTGCTTATTGGCTGTATAAAACCAGCCACTTTATGTGCAAAAGTAATATTCAGCACTAAGATTTTTACTCACCAAATGTCACAACAACCCATCTTTACAAAAATCAATTTAACTAATGTCTTCCTTTTAATTTCACTTTACCTGCTGACATTCTCCAACTCCACTTAGTGTTCCACTCACATCACACTGGCATGCTGTACAGATAAAAAAAAAAAAAAAACAAACTACAATCTGAATTTTGTCTTTCCAAGATACTTTTCAGGAAAAAACCCCACCACCCTGCATCTGCAATTCTGAGCCAAGTGGATTTTACTCTGGAAGGTCCAGAATAGCAGACAGATACTACACAAGGTGAGAAGAAAAAGCAAAGGAGAAAGAATGAGGACTTCTGCATATGTCCAGTTTACTTGTGTTTTAAAGTGTTCTAACTTGTGTTTAACAGAAGCAGTCTTGAACCAGGATTTTCAATTGTTTTCTCTCTTAGAAACATTCAGACAATTGATACAAAACAGTTTCTTCCACCCTGACCAGCACCTTCTATTCTGCTGTGCTACTTTGGGACCAGTTCAACTCTCTGTACCAAATATAAATGAAGCAAATATTGCAGGAAGGAGACATGCTGACCCAAAGGTTTGGCGAAACCCAGTATTGACTCTGTGACTGAACGCAGAGAAGATGAATTACATGAAAGTTGCAGTAATTAATCTTTGAGGAAATGTTTAGACTGCATCGTATTTAGAGATTTAGAGTCAAAGATGTAATGATATCGGTATCAGCTCTAAAGCTACTCATTCTATTTAGGTGGCTGTTGTGGTGGAACCTGTTGGAAAGGAAATAGTTGGAAAGAAAAAAATCTTTAAAGATTTTCTTTTATCTTTAACCTTTTTAATCTTTAAAATTATTACTATCCGCCTTAAAAACACACACTTGCTGTTAGCAAACATTGAAAAGTGCAAACAGGTTGGTGTTAAATAGACATAAACCATAACAGATTTGTCACACCCTTAGGCCACAAGAAGGCTTTTCACTCCTCTACAAGCTAGGAGATGACAATAAATGAAAAAGCACCTTTTTCTCAAAACATTGAGCCAAATTCTGCTTTCAGTGTTAAGGGCAGAAATCCTGTCTGACTCCAGTGAAACTGCTACAGGGCCGTATGAAGTACAAATCACTGTAACTCAGAGCACACCTTGGTGCAGCACTAGCAAACACTCATGAAATTCTGGTCTAATTTCTAAAAGTAACTGCTGGTATCATGGGTAATTTGGTGTTACAATTAAGTAGTGTGAAAAACATACTGTTAAAAAGAGTTGCGAAGGTCACTGAGCACCAAAGATGGCGACAGAGAATAAAAATGACTTTCAGAAGAATTTAACACATTCTGTAAGCCAAAGAAATATGCCACGAAGCCATACCTGTACATCCCTCAGGGTTTTCTTTGGCCAAGTTCCAGTACAACGGTTTGCATTTACTACAGGTAGGACCTTCAACGTGCTGAAGACATTGACAATAGCCCTAATGACAGAAAGGAGTATAAAAGTTTTCATCTTTTTCATAAATAGCATACTGGTCTTTAATACTAAGAAAAATGTAATATTATTAAAAGCTCAGGCAGTTTACTGACTTTTACAGATGTGTTGAAAATGCAGCTGATTCAGACTTCTTAGATTTTTCTGTCTCATACTATCAGCACAGGATTCCACCTTACATATTTTTTCTGTATCTAATTTACTCTAAATGTCCCAATGGAGGTACTTTCCAAATCTTTTATAGCCTTATTAGAACTGCTCTAAAGCATTAACTGTTTTGCAAAAAGTTAAAAAAAACCAAACTTCCTTAAAAATAATAATTCATTTTCATATTTACTCCTTCCTTTATTGGTGGAAGACACACAAAGCTGTATACACGAGCCTACATAGATACTTCTTTCATCTGTCAGACTCATCCTGTAGGTCTTCTTTGCCA
The DNA here is from genome assembly GCA_028565335.1 of Limnodromus scolopaceus. Classification (NCBI taxonomy): domain Eukaryota; kingdom Metazoa; phylum Chordata; class Aves; order Charadriiformes; family Scolopacidae; genus Limnodromus; species Limnodromus scolopaceus. Next base: position 110,658,837 of record JAOXNO010000013.1, on the reverse strand, counting down.
GACATTTAGCAATGACTGTGATTTCTGGCAATAATAATAATAATAACAACAACAACAAAAACCATCACTGTACTAATAACAATAATAGTGGAATAGCAACAGTTAAAAAGAGATAATAAGTTTTTCAAGAACAATTTGATGCTGAAATAGCTGGTTGCAACCCAGAATCAGACATGCATAGGTATATATGCACATCTGCATGCATACATTAGTGTTCTAGCATACCACAAAGACATAAACAGTATGCATATTCCATATCTATAAGATTTAAAAAAAATGCTTAACAGGTAATGGCACTTGTATGATTAAAGAACAAAACACAAAGGCTATTTCCACTCTTATTCATGCAATTCTTTCACAGTCTAAGAGCAGGCTTCAGCGCTTGAGCAATGAAGTGAATGCATTCAGCAAAGGCTTTTATTAAGCCTTAAGGAATTATTAACATGTATTGTTAGCTGCAATGGTAGAATACTTACAGAATGAGAATCAACACTACCTGAAGGGTCACATTCACTGTTGACACCTTTATGAAATTAAAAAACAAACACATTGGAAGATCTTTTGAAAACAGAGCTGTGGAATGTAGTAGTGCACAATGAAGCAGGTGTGAGATTTAAAGAGCTTTTTAATATGGTTACCTTGGAGGGGCTCAAATACTTTAAACTTTAAGACCAGCAGACGCCTTTAATAATGATTTTTCAAATATGTATTTAGCCTGGATAAGACTATTTGCTTTGGTATGCAAAGTAAGTCACTTGGAAAAAATATAGCGCTAAATTAGAATCATAGAGTCATAGAATGGCTAGAGTTGGAAGGGACCTTAAAGATCATCAAGTTCCAACCCCCCTGCCATGGACAGGGACACCTCTCACTAGAGCAGGTTGCTCAACTTACAGAACTGAGAGACATTTTAAAGTTCCTGTGCCATCATCTAAAAAAGGTTTTAATCTCGTAGTTCACTTCCTGAAACAACATACAGAATGACAAATAAGCTCATCTAATATGTGCTCCTGGGGCATCCCTCCCTCCCTATGCTTCAGGGGGTTTCTAAAAACTTTGCATGCAGCGGACTGCCCTAGAGAACTCTGCAATAAAAACAGAGGCAACCTGGACCAGAACGGAGGGTCTTCCCTAAGAAGCGTTACCTTCGCAGTAGGGGAAACTGTCGGCTGCAGAAAGGCATCTGTCACACTGCCGCCCCGTGATGCCCACTTGACACTCGCACTGCCCCGATGTGGGGTCACACACGCTGTGCTGGGAACCGTGGGGAGAGCACTGACAAGCTACATAACAACAAACACAGACAGGGTTTGGGATGGTTCACCCTTTACGTACCAAGCAACAGCCTTCCAAAACTTTAATACCGTAGAGGTTTTGAATACTCTTTGTCTAGACTGATCTTCATTTTTCTTTCCAACAAACAGCTCACAAGGTCCACCTATAACTCATGGGGTCCTCACCCCTGCTTGGAACCTATGAGTTTGATGTGACTGTACCACCTTGACATTATTTTCTTCCTCTGTTCTTGACAGAAACAGGTAGGATTATCTGGAACTGTAATAAATCCCTCCTCCTCAACTTTTTTTGTCCCATCTTAAGAGCAGTCTTGATTTTGGCTTTCTTGATCTTCTTACAGTACAGAAAGCACAGGTCAAATTCTGTAATTAGACCTGCACTTAAAATTATAATGGTGAAATACAGACTATATAATTGTATGCCCCTTACACCTTTAGGTCTGAGGGCAGAGGAGGCCAGAAGCAAGTTTTTAAATACACCATGCAACAGTCTTACTGTTTCTGATTCTCAAGTAAGGTCTCAGTTGCACAATGATTTACACACACAGGGTAAATAAGAATAATGCCACAAAAAAGAGCAATGCTGTTACAGCCCAGGGGACTAATCTTTGCTCAGGGTTAAATGGTTAATGACAACTATTTTAGTAAAGTAGTAGCCAGTCTCTTAAAGAGAACAAACCTGCTGTGGTTGTCGTGATTAGTAATTGCAGAGTTCTGAGGATACAGTCCATCCTCAGCACTAATAATCTTTGGATTTCTAGGAGAAAGCAGTCCTGTTCATGATGATCAAGTAGTTTGCTGATTTTAACAACAGAGCCTGCAGGTTTCCCTCTGCTTGATGTGAAAAACCTATACATGCATTCTGGGCCTGATAAACTGATCCACGTGGGTGGGAAAAATTGTTGGTATGATGGAAGATTTGCCGAGTCAAGCCCTTCTAGACTAGGATTCAAGGTGCAATGTTGGCACAGGCAAAGGCCAACACATACTAATGCACATACTTAAAAGTTTACAGGAGAGTGTGTCAACTCTGAGAGGCTCGAATCAGTGGAAACACAGCTTATGTTCTGTAAGTTGAGTGAGTCAGAACTCATACAAGTATATGCCCATTGCCCAGCCTAAGCTTTGGATTTCATATTTTAAAAAAGAGATACAACTGTGCCAAGGCCAAACACTGCTATGCTCACATTAATCCCACTAGCACAGGAACAGCAATGATGTGCCAGGGACTACCAGAGTGCATCCCTGCCAGGAAGCCTAGCCACTGGCTGGATCTTCAGTGGTTTTTTGGATGGAACAAAACTATCATAGTTACACAGATAACTCCAGTAAAAGGAAAAAAGGCTTTTACTCACGCAAACAGCTGGGATAGCTGTAATAACCCAGAGCACACTGGTCACATCTAAGTCCAGCGTAGTTACTATGGCACACACACTGACCTCGAGGACCACATGTATTCTCCACTGAGCCAACAGCATCACAGTTACATTCTGCATAGAGAAAAAAAAAAAACCACCAAAAAAACCTTATCCTGACAGATACATGTCTAAACTAGCAGTTATTTAAACAAGAATTTGCCAAAAAAGTTACATTTGAATGTAAAGCAATAATGAGGAAACCAGACAAACCATAATTTTACCACCACCAATAAAAGTCCTCATATAGATCATATACTGTAATTGCCACCTCAACCATTGATTAATCAGGTTCTTACTGCAGTTCTATAATGTGCAGTTTAGACATTTAGTTTGATGCCTTGCAAAACACGGGCACAAGGGACAGAAATCCATCTTACAATGGAAAGAACGTCACATGAGAGAAATACTTAACATCTTTAAAAAATAACCTCTGAGAAACAGCATCCACAAAGCTAGGCTAGGTCTAATGACTAACAAGAAGCTTATGAATAATGACGCATAAGCAGAAGTTCATGATGCACAAATAAATGATGCAGAAGTTAAAAACTGCTGACATCTTAATTCTACAAGCTGGTAAGCTGTGCATTGCAGAAATCCGCATGTAATACAGAAGGCACACTGCCAGACTATAACAAAAACTATTGTCAGGCTATAAAAACAAACTTCTTCTGGAGTTGCCACTATTTTAGGCTAGCAGCTCTTTCACAGATAAGACATGCTATTTTATTGAAACAACGATGGACGTTACACAGGGTCACACCCTATAGGTACACGAATGGGAGTCCATAGAATTAGAATCAGAATCACAGAATCACCTAGGTTGGAAGGGACCTTTTAAGATCATCTAGTCCAACCAATAAAAAACAAACAAGCAAAAAAAAAAACAAAACAAAAAGCACCACACCCACACACTCCACACCACACCCAAAACACCACCAACCCAACACTAAACCACATCCCCAAGCACCATGTCAACTCGTCTCTTGAATACCTCCAGGGATGGTGCCTCAACCACCTCCCTGGGCAGCCCAT
>JAOXNO010000013.1:110643040-110654992 GCA_028565335.1 Limnodromus scolopaceus | reverse complement strand
TCCCAGGCACCGAGGTCAGACTGACAGGCCTGTAGTTCCCAGGATCATCCTTCCGACCCTTCTTGTGGATGGGCATCTGCCCCAGGTACAAGCCGAAGTGCTGCAGTTAATCATTTGGACTTTATAACTGACAGAAATGGCTGAATGACAGAAATATATAAAACAAACACTGTATTTCTGTTCCATGTTCATGCTCCTGGTTCCCCCTTTCGGTTCCTCTTTCTGCTGCAGCCAAGGACATCTGACTTTACTGTGGTTACTGCAAAGACGCCTGGAAAGATGCAGCGCTTGCTAAGAAGTTAGTATAAGAGAAATACAAATACTGAAGCTTCCAAAAACATCACCTACACTAGAGTCCACCCCCAGCTGAACATTCTATTGTATTCTCTCCTCTTTTTAATAACACTGGTTTGTTTAAAGGCTTTATTTTGATATCACTCCTATTGAATAAAGCTTCTATTGAGTTCAACAAGGCAAGACCAGAGAGATCAGTTCTAGCTGCAGCAGCCAAAAAAGTTATAAATCTACCCCCTTTCTGAAGATGACAACTCCAAACAGGAGTAGCAGTCTGGGCTGTTCACTTCCACCACAGTTTGCAGTGTGCTGCATTAGTCCAAGTTTAAACCCATGGCAGCTTATTTTACCAGAACAAGCTGTGAACTGCAGCAGTTTTTTAATAATTCCACTGACTGGGTTTTCAATTATTTTTATCTGTCTTTTACTTCTAAGCTTTTATGTCTCTTTTCAGCTTTTGGTGTTAAAAGTTCAAACATATTCAATGCAGGTTTGATTTGCTTTAAGATTGCTGCCTGATTCAGTTCTAAGAAAAATAAAATTGTTAGAGTACTTTAAAACCACTGAACAGCATGTACTAATGCAGAATCCTGATTTTATGTTTTTCATTAAAAATGTTAATCTACTCCAGACCATAAAACACAGTCATGTGGTACTTCTTTATTCCACCCATTGTCTTCGGTAACACAACGCAACAGATCTTTGCAACAGCATAAAGGATTCTGCTGTGTATTTATAGGACATAAACAAGTACATAAGCCCAAAAGGAAGAGGACCGATATAGCAAACAACCAAAAATAATGAGGGGGAAGAAAGTAAATCAATGTTCTACATAAATCTTGCTAAGCTGTGCAGGAAGGTACACACCAGAATTCAGCAGTATCCTGTATTCTTTCTCACTATAAAATTCACTAAGGATTAAGGGCCTCTGTCTCACTCATTGCAAAGGCAGACAAAACCTAGGGGCCAGATAGGACTTGATGGATTCCTCATACACACACAAAACCATAGTGATGTTCAAGGTTATACTTCATCAGTGCGGATCAGTTTTCCTCTCCTGAAAAATGCAGGCTAATCCTTGGTGGCAGGTACACTAGTGAAACCCCATGAAGATCATTCACGTTTCATGATTACATGAACAGAGGTTGTCTCTGTGCCTGTTGTATGACCTTAAAACGAATGAGAAGTCACTGTGAAGGGCAAAATGGGAGCTTCCCATTTTGAGATTTACAGAACACACATTTAAAAAAAGTACCAAAGGCCCTTAGATTAGTGCTTCATAGTTCCACTACACCAGTTCCTTAGCAGTCAAGCATATTCTCTTGCTGCAGGTCTCCATGCGAAAACAGCTTTCAAATCCTTTGGTTATTAGTAAGACAGCTGTGCTAGCAGGCTGTATCAAACAATTTGACCATGCAAAAAAAAAAAAAGTCTGTGAGAAAATAGACTATATAGTTCTTCCCTACTATGAAAACATGCCTGGAATTAGTTTTGGAGAATGAGAACATACGAGGATTCCACTATAGAGAACAAGAGTCCCTTGCCCAATGACTGCTGTGAATATTGCTTCAGCCACAGCAAAAACACCACCCGAAAAGCCCTCAAGGCTGCCTGTTTGGGGGCCTATTCAATGCTGTACATGCGATCACCAGCCTTACCTTGGCAGGCAGGGAAAGAGTGGTGGCCAGGCTGGCAGCTGTCACACTGAAGTCCAGCCACTCCGGAGCGACAAAGACACCTCCCAAGAAAATCGCAGACTTCAGGCTGGGTACCCACCAAATTACATTCGCACACTGCAACCAACAAAAGACATTTCAGAGGCAGCCTCTGCACAGGTACTCTCCTTTTATATTTCTTCCAATTAAAAAAAAAGAAAAAGAAAAAGAAAAAAAGGCAAATCCCTGGTACTCAACAGGACCAAAATCTTCCCATTAGATTTACTTCAATTCGTAACAGCTTTTATTGATTGCCCACATCAGTAATAATTCAGCATCGAGGGAGATATTAACGAAAGACTGAAAGAGTCTGGCTTGAAGTAGCTGCTGGGTTCACATCAGGGTTGCAGCACTACACTTCGCCTGTCCCCACTCAGAGGCTGATTTATCGATGCCAACTGGTGTGCCAACTGTTGCAAATAGTTCTATCCTTTTTTAAAACTAAAATGAAACAATATATGGTTTTGATTGCAATCCCAGGTAGGAGGTGTTAATAAAATGCTTAAACAGACAGTGCAAGGATGGTTAATAAAGTTTAAAACCAGCCAGTTCTCTAGTATTGATTAGAAAGGGCAGCTTGGTGCATCAAAGTGAGGTTGCAAACTCGAATTAAAAATAATTTGAAAACAAACAAAAAAAAAAAAATCAAACAAGGACAAGTAACAGAGATGTTCCCAAAGGTAATCTAAATTTCATTAATGTTACTAAATCCAAGCCCAAACTGGAGCCTAACAGCTGCATCACACACACAATCAAGGAAATAGGGGCATTTTTAGATAGAAATCTCCCCTTGTCCCATTTTCTTATTTCCTTGACTTCAGCGAGTTTTGGGAATGACCACATCTCCGTGGCCAAAGAACTTCATCCTTCAGTGTAAAACCCGGGTCTGTATTTTGGATACGCTTGCTGAAAGGGACCGTTTGGCTTACCCTGGCAGAAGGGGTAATGAAAATACCCAGCTGCACAGGTGTCACAGGAAAACCCCTCAAATCCCGCTCGGCATCTGCACCGTCCGGTGTTTCCATCGCAGCCACCGCCCAGCACTCCCGCGCCGTGGCACCGGCACGCTGAAGAGCACATTTGTAAAGAAAACATTTGGGGTGTTACGATCTTAGCATTCCTATTTCACTTGGAAGCCGAACGCTGGCATTTACACCGGAGCGCAGGCTCCAGGCGTCAAAGAAACTACGGCACTTACGCAGACACTGGGGGCCAAAATATCCTGGTTTGCAGCCACCTTCTAGTTACAAGAGGAAAAGAAAGAAAGAACGGAACAAAGTCAGTACATACAATCACGCAACTCCTCATACTTTTGCAGAAAAAAACAGATCCAGTGCTTAGTATTTATTACTTTTGAACAGAAAAAAAAACTTACACACAAATCTCATTTAAAAAAAAATAATTCAATCATGGTTAGTCTGCCAGCACAAATTTAAAACTTCTACAGACAGAAGCTTCCACTTAGAGGCAGTTTGCCTTTCTTATGCCTTCAGTCTCAGATGCTATTGAAAATGTAAACAGCTCAAGATCTGTTTTCTCCTCTTTAAAATTTTTCATTTTATCTTTGGAGTTTTCTTTCTTCTTCCTTTTAAAAATACGCGAGAGAAGAGGATATGCAACACAGCATACCCAGCCGCCGACCAGGGCAATTATTCTGGATGCTGTACAAAGGAGATAAGTGGTACAGGAGACTGAGGCTTTGTGGGCTGTGATGGCAACTGCAGACGCTTCCAAGAAAACAACTGGGACTTGAAAATACATATATGGATTCGTACTGTCTGCTTATATCTAAGTGTCTGCTACATTTACAGAAGAAAATACTTTTTCATTTGCCAACATAAACTCCAGTGCTATTAAAGCTACTAGAAGTAAAGGGAAAGAATGTTGATTTCAGGATATGAAAAAGGTTTTGAGGTTTTTTTAAAGTTATTAATCTTGAAGTGCATTACAAATACGTATGTGATTAAGCATGCGAAGATGTTTCCGTTCTGCAGTATGATAATATACACTAAAAAACCTAAGCCCACTAAAGGAATCATTGTGTGGATTTCAGGCAGTTTTGCAGTGGACTAAATAAGAAATACGTAGCTCTCTTAGAAATCAAAGTCCTTCACTGCCAAGGGCAATGTACAATTTGCCAGGTGCAAGAGGACAGTCCAGAAGCAGGGGCCAGTTAGCCTTAAGAGATTTACAGCGCAAAGCAGCTGACAAGTTGTACATGTCAGAAACTCTTGATGGATCTGTTCATAAGAGCACCAAACAAGATGGTCAGCCTCTTCTGCAGATGTTTGCCGGAGGCTGGTCAAACTGATTTTGATCCATAACTCTTCCTGAAACTAGCCTACTAAACTGTTCAATATGAACATGACAATATGATGAACTTCTGGCAAGAACAAAGGCGCTCTGAAAGATAAATACCAACAGTGGCGAAATAACTACATAAATCTCCACTCTTTCAGTGTTGCCTGCTCTTTCATGAAAAACAGCAACACAGGGAAAAACAGTGAAATGGGAGGGAAAAAAACCACGAAGAACTTGCCAATTATGTCACCAGCCATTTCGTCTCTTGGATTGGGAGAAGTAAAAGGATATACAGGAATACCTTTAAAACAAAAGAAACAATGAAGTGTATTCGAAATAGACAACAGTTATTTCACTAAAAATCACAACAAACCATGAAGCCATCTCCTGTCAACCCAGAGAGCATGATATTCACATGGCTCTAGTAACCAACTTCAGCTTATCTTGTTCCTAACTGAGAAGAAACGAAGAAACATTTTACTTTTGTTCCCCAATTCGGGTATAAACATCCCTTCACGAAAGAACAAGTATGAAAGGCCAGACGCCATTTGGAAATGGTACCAGGTTGCTTCCCTGCTCCCCACCCTTTTGTACACAAAGCTTTCTCGTGCTAGAGGGTGCCATGAAAGCTCCGTAGTGAGTTATTTCACACTCCCTGCTTCCAGCTGAAGGTCCATCTCCTGCTGTGTGCCGTTGCCACTTACTACCTGAACTGCCAGAATTCATGACATGTACGTTACACCTTGGGAGCTTTTTATTTGAGAATCCTCCAGATTAGGAATGGGAAAGACATCCCAACAAACTTTCCTCCAGTAAGATGGGATCCAAAGTTGATGTGCTACAAACATCAGTGGGACTTAGATCGAGGTCTATCTGAGCTGAACTTACTTAAAAATGCTGGATTACGAACAAGAGGATAAATGAGATGTGATAATCTAGAGTGTGCTGTACGGAGAGGATTTATTCTATCGCAGCCATTGAATTCAAACAGCATTCAATTTTTTTACACTGTTTCTTTGTTTTATGTTGATTTCCCTCCTCTTCCATTTTTATCATGGTACCTCTGTTTTTGTCAGACCTCAAATCTTGCCCCAGAACAACACCTGTTTTGTCAGCTGTCAGAAACACACTTCTCCTGAGGGCACAAAATTCTCCTACCGATGCATTTTTAGAGTCTGATCATGGAATCACAAGCTTTTATGCATCAAACACAATCCTTTTTTCTCAGTTATTTCATATATAACTTGTTTATGGTGAAACCATTTCATTTGCTGAATTCCCAACACTTAATTTTAATCTCTTTATTTTGAAGTAAAAATCTAATTTTCAATTAATCAATAGCATTAGATAGCATTCTGTTACTATTTTCAATAAGCAGAAGCAACTGACATTTGTGTAATATGTTTATTTTCTCTGGATTTACAAACATTTTTCCTTCAACCACTTCTTAAAAACCCTGAAACAAATTTGAACCCTTCCTTTGACCATGGATCTGCACCTACTCGCAGTCCAACAAAAATAAGAGAGCATGGCTGGGAGCCCTATGCTCTGCCAGGACCACCTTTCCAGCATTACCCAGGTGCTATTTTAGAATTATTTTTAACTATTTTAGAATCCACTCACAGCCCATAAGCTTTGTTTATCAGGGAAGCGAGCCTTGATGAAGATGTCTTAAATGAACTCAGAATTGTGAGAATGCAGCACAATCTGTTTGATTTTCAAGTAACCATCATTTCGTAAAATAAACCAGACTCTCTCAGTATTATCACAACTGATTTATCAGAATGTATAAACACGTGAAGCTGAAATGCCAGATGTTTTAACCAAGTCAAGACTCATGAAAATGGCTAATTCTTTAATGCACATTTAAAACACTGGAAAAGAGGCATTTATTTGTATACTTACGGACGCAAAATGGATAATCATAGAATCCATCAGCACAGCGTTCACAGTTTTCTCCCTGGAAATTCTGCTTACAGAAGCAGCGGCCGGACCCTTCCTCGCAGCCCTCTGCGTGCTCCGAGTTACAACTGCAGACTAAGTCAGTATCAGCAATTAGGAGTTTTTTGGAAAATAATTAATTTGCCTTTCCCAGCAGTGCACAATGGCATTACAATAGTGTTCCATTTGAAGTTGTTCTCATTATTTAAAGAATTAATATTTGCTGTTAAGTATTTTCCAAGTATTCTGTATCAACAATTAATATTTGTGGTACCCCTGAGAAGTAAGGCCTATATTATTTTCTCAAAGTGTTTAACTATTTTTTTTTTATTATTTAGAAAGCTGTGGCTTCTGCTCAACTTTCTCCATGACCTAGGCTAAGCACCGCGCTCCATCCACCTTCCCTTGCACACCACCTGCAACACGCCATGGCTCTGTCAACTTCCCGTTCATTTCAATACCCAACCATAGCTTCTTCCTACCTGTCACAAGGCTCCTTCGGCCTGTTTGTAATTCAACTCTTATCTCTTATGTATACCCAGTTCTTCTCTTTTAAATGTTCTAGTAGTAATTATCCTATTGCATTATTTATTAGATGTTAAGTTCAGCACTGCATAAAGTCAGAGTAGTGATCCTCGTGACCTTTTCATAGAATCATAGAATGGTTTGGGTTGGAAGGGACCTTAAAGACCATCAAGTTCCAACCCCCCTGCCATGGGCAGGGACACCTCCCACTAGACCAGGTTGCTCAAAGCCCCATCCAGCCTGGTCTTGAACACTTCAGGGATGGGGCATCCACAACTCCTCTGGGCAACCTGTTCCAGTGTCTCACCACCCACGCAGCAAATAATTTCTTCCTAAGACCTAAGCTAAATCTACTCTCCTTCAGTTTAAAACTGTTACCCCTCATCCTATTGCTACGCTCCCTGATAAAGAGTCCCTCCCCATCTCTCTTGTAGGCCCCCTTTAGGTACTGAAAGGCTGCTATAACATTTTGAGTTGTAGAATAAAGTTTTCAAGGGACCAAGAGCCAAAAGATATCTCATACATGCACCAGAGAGCTAAGAGAAGCAAGGTCATGAGGGCAGGAGATGAGAGTGGCTTCTTAGAGGTGATGGCACCACACTGTGGGGAGTGTAGCAGCACCCCCGGCCTACATGATCCTATCTCCACAGCAGCCTTTTCTGCCTTACTTCCTCCTATTGTCCTGCTGATGGACTGAAGCTTTAGGCTCATATGACACTTAAGTTGAAAAGAAAGGGTCTAAAAGGCTCTAAAGCAGCACAGAAAGACATTTGCAGGTGCGCTCCAGTGTCTTTTGGCCACTCTTTCATTTTTTCTCCCCAAAAGATGTATCCCATGCTCTCAGTATAGCAAAAAGTCCCAAGCCACTACCATGAGAAGATACTTAATAGAAAAGGACTCACGTATACAGCCATCAGGAGATCTCACTGGAACACCAAAAGGACGATAGTAACCTTTCGCACACTTCTCACAGTTAATACCAGCTGTGTTATGCTGTGCAAAATAAAACACAAGGAGAATATGAGATAAAAAGGGGAACTTGGAAAAATTACGAAACAATAACATCCTTTACACTGTTCCTATGTACAATTAAAAAAGGATCAGCACAAGGGAAAAAAGGGGAATACAACTGTACTAAAGACAGCACTCATCATCTGCTGTTTTGTAACCACCTGTTATCTATGGATTTTTGAATCACTGTATTCTCACGTAAAGCAGCTGAATTTTATCTTTAAAGCATGATGAAAAAGAGCTATTTTAACAACAAAAAAAAGTTATTCTAGGAAAAAAAATATCAGTTTTCAGTATCACATGATATTTATCTCTTTTTATACTACTTTCTTATCGTAACATATTAATTGTTCAGGCAACTACATTATTAATCTTTCCTCATATCTCATATTACTTTTTAAAATACCCTATGTAACAGCAACATCAGGAACACCAAAATAAATCAAAACCTGATCAGTCAGGTCAGCACAAAACAGATCTTTCATTGGAAAAGCATACCTCTCTATAAACATGTCTTAAAAGGCACACAGAAAAAAATTCTTAAGTAACTTGAACCACAGCAAAAAAACATAAAACCCCTTTGAACACAGTCCTGAATGTATTTCAACTCATGCAGCAAAGCCGTCTCCTGTGGTGGGGGTGGCATCCGCCAATGGAGTAAGTCACGACCATGGTGATTTACTGGTGGTTCTCATGAGCGGTGAACGGGAGGTGGGGGAGAAGCTTCACTCTGGAGCAACCAAAGCAGCTGCCCCCAGCTCCCACTCGCTGTTTGGTTCCTCCTTAGGGTGTGTTGCAACGCCTGGCTGAGCGGGGACCCAGCACTTAATTGGAGGGACTGGTGGGATGGTTCTTGAGCAGGGTACCCAGGACACTGCTGGGGCTGCTGCTTGCCATTGGCACTCTCAGCTTGCGCAGCAGTTTTGGGTTTTGCTTCCAGCTCTGCCAGAAGCCTCCTCTAGCACTGTCAGATCTGAGCTACTGCTGGGAAAGGCTGATGCAAGATCAGAGAGGGTGATGCTCGCGTTGCACAGCAGAAGGAGATGCAGTGGTTGCTGCAGCAAAGTGTGGCAGGAGCACAGAAGGGTCCAGCATCTCTCTCAAAACTGCGTAGGGCTACTTGGAGATTGTGCAGTGATGGTCCCAACACATTGCAGGACATATTCTTTGGAATCTACTCATGCTAACACCTGTGGCATATCAGAGGCCTTACCTCAGACAGAGCTCCAGGAGATGGATGCCACTGTCCAGGTCTAGGGCTGCAGAGTGTGCCTGGGCTTCTCCCTGGGGCTTGTGCAGGTGATGAACCTGTGCAGAGCTTGTGGGTAAGGATCAGAGGACAGAGTAGCACTGCTGATACTGCAGTAGGTGTCTGCTACAGACCACCTGAACAAGAACGCAGATGAAGCTTTCTTCAGGCAGCTAGAGAAAGCCTTGGTACTCATGGATGACTTTAACCACCTCAATATCTGCCATAAGGACAATGCAGCTGGACACAAACAATCCAGAAGTTATTTCAAATGTATCAAAGAATTTCTGGAGGTAAAGGTTCAGGAACCAGTTAGGGGAGATGCTCAGTTCAAACTGACACCCACTAACAAGGAAGAACATGTGAAGGTTGAGGGCAGCCTTGGCTTCAGCGACGCCAGAACTGGGGATTTTAAGATCCTGAGACAAGTAAACAAGACAAATAGCTGGATTACAGTCCTGGGCTGCAGAAAAGCAGATTTTTGGCTTGTTCAGGTATCCATCTTTGGAGGTGTTCAAGGTTTGACTGAACAAGTCCCTGAGCAATCTGACATAATCAGACCTTCTCCGAGGCGGCGGTTAGACTATGTGATTTCCAGAGCTCCCTTGTTATCAGACTCTGAAGACACTGAATCTATCTTTGTATGCAACATTTCAATCCTATCACTTCAGGCATCCATTCCTAATACTTTTTCTCTGACACAAACAGAAAAAGTAAATTAAAATCCATGTGTTTTATCCATGAAAAAAAAAGAAAAAAGGCTTTAATTAGATTTATGGTAAACTCATTTCATCCAGCATAACTTCCACAATTAATACCAGGACTCATACATTTAGATTAATTTTGCTCTTTTCCATCCTGGAAGTAATATAAGAGAAATGTTGTTTCTTGAGCAAAGAGCTGACAGGAAGGACCAACATGATAAATCTTATCAGACTCCCTGAACAAAGTTCTGCACAGAAATATCATTTGGAAGACCAAGAACATTTCTTCTACTCTAGAGTAAAAATAACTCTACTCTCTTCTGACCGCCTTTCGGACAATATCTGATTATACTGGGGAAATAAGATGGAAAATATACCCTATACATTTTACTGGATATTTCCTTTTTTTGTTGTTGTTGCTTAAATAAAGCCATATTTTAACATGTACAGCATGATAATATATAAATCATGATGCATAAGTTTTGTAGGAACATAGGCTGATGGTAATTTTCCCTCTGAATTACGTTCAGCTGCTTATCATCATACTTCAGATGACATGACAGCAAAAGGAAGACAGATTTCCAAATAACTATGGCCGTATTTAACCCTGAGATCACTGAACCAATGAATAATTTAGGTGCTAAGTGACCTCAGGAGGTCAGGTGGTTCAATCCCACTCAAAGCAGAGATAAATCCAAGATTAGATCAAGTTGATCAGAGCCTTGTATGATCTTTCTTTCCTGATGGTAATTAGCCCAAGTAGAACAAAAGTTACTCAGGATGAGACACATTCTTTCTCTCTCCAAGAATGTATTAATCATTAATGACAGATACAGTGTAAAGCCTCTGTCCTCCAAGTTTACATCTGTTGATTCAATCCACCCTAGCCCTTAAGGCAGTTAAGGTGCTAAAGCACATGGCATGTAAGGAGAAAGTGAGGGAATAGCTTTGGTTGGCTTGGAGAAAAGGTGTTCAAGGTGGGTATGGGTGTCTAATGGCAATTTGCTGCTGCCTAAGAGGGGTTTACGCAGAAGACAGAGCCAACACTTCTCAGACATGCACAGCAAAAGGACAAAAGCCAACTGTGACAAGGTGCAATTGAGGAAATTCCTACTGAATGGTAACAAAAATCTTTCCTATGAGAGTGATTAAGTGCTGTAAAAGATCATCCAGAGCCTGTAATCTCCATCCTCAGACATTTTCAGAACTCAACTGGACACTTCTCTGATCGAATTTTGCATCTAGCCTTGGTTAGAGTGGAGCACTAGTCTAGATGACTTCCAGAGGTCCCTTCTATGATTCTGTGCTTTTTCAATACCTATAAGCTTCCTTCTTGTTAAAGCCAGTGCCCTCCTTTACTCCTGCTGATGAGGGAGAGCCTTCTGTGTTTTGCTGCAGTAAGGAACCAGCTGGCCTGAGTTTGAATTTTATTTGGTTAATTTTACTTCCTTCTGTTAAGCAGGGAAATGGCAGAGTTTGTAATAACAGGAAAGGGAATTTTTTTGTAGTTGATTTAATCGTTGCATTGTGTGGCTGCACTTGAATCACACAGGACTGAGCACAAATACAATTTATGTGTGTCTTTTATACATATATACCAAAGAAATGAAGCTATCCAGGCTGGTCAGCCTCCAAACCATTGGTGTGGACACAGTCCCACTTCAGTAGCCCTTATTCAAATGTAATTTTAAATTTTAAATTGATCAAAACAACCTTTTTACCTGGCAGTTAATGCAGACACCTCCACCTTCATAATGGCCATGGATGTTTAAGCTTTCTTGACGCTGATCAACATCAGCATCATAGTAGCAATCAGTGGCATGTCCATGGCAATTGCAGGCTGCAAAAGTAATATTCCAAGTCAGCTTTCTTTATCATGCTGGAATTCAGTAATGTAGGAGAGGTGAAAAAGCAGCTCAGATTTTTTTTATGTATACATACACTCAGGTATGGTGAAGTATGCTCAAATACATGTATTTACCTATGAACAACTGAATAGGCATACCAGAAGCATGGTAAGGTCATCTAGATATGAAGAAAACATAGGCTGCTAGGCTTACCAGAGGAGGCAACAGTTGTACTATCTCAAAACAATATATTTATGCACAAATGCAGAACTAGGAAGCTCCAGAATAATAGTCTCAGCAGCTTTTTAAAAGTATTGGGAACATGTTCAAATGTTTATTCTATTTTTCCATGTCTAAAAATACAT
>JAOXNO010000013.1:110632705-110643023 GCA_028565335.1 Limnodromus scolopaceus | reverse complement strand
CACGAAATCCTTATTTAAAATAAACAATTATAGATAAGATATACACATTTAAATAAAAACACCTACATCAAGGAACTCTCATACTCAGCTGTAGGTACAGATATACCAACAAAATTAGCTATACCTTTACTCAGCTGCTGTCTTCTGAGTGGATACATTTTAAGTATTAGCTCATTCTACTTCCTTAGAATTGTCGATTCAAAAAGAAGTATGGTTTGAAGAAGTATGGTATGAAGAACAATACTAATAATGACAATAATAATAATATTATTTCCTAGAAAAGGAAATAATTAGGTGACTAAGACAAATCATTTCCCCAGTTTTTTATTTATCAGTTGTGATAGATTTTACTTTGGGTGGTGTGTAGTTAGCTCCTTTCCTGTGTTTTTCCCTTCTGTTAAGCCAAAGAAAGGTAACAGCTAGACTCAGTGACTCTGAATCCATCTCTACATACACGTTCTGCTATACTTTTAGCTCCATCTAACACAATGTTAATATTGCAGTGCTCAGAAGAGATTGAGAGATACCTGCAAGGTTTTGCTTGCAGGCACATCAGCCTCAGTCTAGGAAGTTCACCTACTGAAAACACCTGATAGACATCCACTGATATATCCCTTTGTGTCCCTGTACACCCATCAGCTGGCTTCACCGACTTCCTTACATCAAGGTGGGAGACCTAGATCCTGAAAAGCTTTTGCTGTTTTAACTTTGGCAAAAAGGCCTAGCAATACAAATCCCAGAACCAGTCAATGTTCATGCCTTGCTTGAAGAAGAGAATTAACCCAAAAAATAGCTCCACACTTTGAATAGTTCTTGCAAATAAAGTTTGAGTAAAGGGTGATGGATTTACCCAGAAAATAATTTATATAATTTCCTAGAGATCAGGTATGTGTATCTCATAAGCTTCCCATATAAGTTAGAATCAATCTCTTCCTGTTGGCCATGTAAAGCTCCACCTGTCTTCACTGACATCTTCCAGAACTGTAATATGAATCTGAGTATGACCCAACCATAGTGGTAAGCAAAGAGAATAAATCTAAGGGCAGGACTATGGTTTTGCCATAAACTCATTTTATGTCCTTTTTTTATTCTGATCTGATCTTCTTTCTTTACTTGAGAGGAACAATGGGAGTTTTTTTGAAAGAATGCAGGAAACAAAAAAGGCTTCCCCAGGTGCTAGGTGAGGTTTTAATTACAGATGTTCCAGCACTTCAGGGAAGCCTTCCCAGGAGATTCCTGAAGTTTAGACTTTATAAAGCTATGACTTCATGTTTCAGGAAATCCTTCCTTCATCTGGACCAGGGAATAAGATACTCTAGAAGGTAACAGGTTCTTGAAAGCACCTCAAAACAAGCTAAGGGCCCTGCCCTACTTTCTTCATGATGAGGTAAGCTTATGGGAAATAATCCTTCCAAACTCTATTCCAAGTACAACTCAGGAACAACTGATTCTCCATGCCTTGCTACGTGTTCATACAGACAAGAGAAGGGAAAACGGATCATTCTCTTCACGTCCTCTATGTCTATATATCTGAACAACTTTGGACAAGGAAGACTTTTCCTAGAAACTACCAACAACACAGCTGAGGTGGTGGCCTACCACCAGGTTCCCTCATGGTCTGCTCACAGGAAGCAGACGGGTCAAGACAGGGTTCCCTGGCCAGGTTGTGTGAAGATCTTTGAGGTTTTTTTATTCATATAATTTTTCAAGAAAATAAAACATTGCACAAATGAGATGCTGGTTCAAGATATTAAGTCAGAAATGGAAAGAAGATAACATGCCAAAAAATTTAAAATCTTTACAATGTAAATAAAACCTTCTTGCCTCTAGGGCCAAACTGTCTGTGAGCTACAGCTCACAAGTATGTCTTCTAATAGCAATGGTAAATTATTTGCTCTGATTATATTAACAGGATTTTCTCTCACAGGGGAATAGAAACCCATTCTACCTCACCAAGCATCTTCTTACCACTCTGGGCCATTTGCTGACCCATACAGCACTAGGAAACTCATAGCAGAAGGTTGGGCTTCTCCCTACGAGCTGTCACCAACCTCTTTCAACCAGTTTCTCTCCAGAGACCTCAGGCTTCTGGGAAGCCTAACAAGGTTGCTTTAATTCCTTCACTACTGGCTGCCAGGAAAAGAGGTCTGCACCTGGCAAACACTCTCAACAAATCACCTCAAACTGCTAGAAGCAATCCATACTAAAAAGGGTATTTTTTCAGAGGCAGTTAGAAACAAAGTTGTTTTGGCTCGGAATCTTGTAGATGATCTTCTATAAAGTCATTCTTTAAAAAACATGACATTATTTATGCTCTTTGTCTACCTCTTTCCTGGCAGAAAATGTTTTCCTTTCAAAGAGGGGAATTTAAATGAGGTTTCAAATATTGTCCAAAAACTGTGTCCCAACATGCCTATCTCCTATCAAACATTTTAATAATCTTCCCCACCCCCCACCCCAACACTCAGCCTTAGTACTGCAGTTTTGATTAAACAAGCCATCTCTTTATTCCTCAAACTAATTACACAGGTAAATCTCTTTGGCTTTCAAAAAAGGTTCCCCTGTTAACGGTTTGTACCCACTGGCTACGCTACTCTCAGGAACGGCATGACGAGGAAAATAAATTAGGAAACACAAAGGAAACTCCGGGGTGCCAACACACTGCTCAGAATAGGATGTGCACAGAGATGGGAACACTGCCTATGCCACATTTACTGGTTTCTGGCCTGAAGGATGCAAAACACCCCTGTGTGACAGTACGTACCCCTCCACCAAAAGGGGGGTCCATGTTGTCATTTTCTTTAACAAAACAATGAGACACAGGGGAGGTGGGAGAAAGTCAGTGGCCTTCTCCAACTTGACCACTCAATCTGTGGGGATAAAGCACTCCAAACTCCCAACTACGAGCATGGGAAGGAACACAAGTTGTGGAATTGCCACGGCTCCCCTCCAGGAATGCCTTTGTGCCCGCTTTCACACCCTCACTGAGGGGCAACCACCAGCAGGAGAACAGAGGGCAGCTCAAGTGCCTGTAAGCAGAGGCAGCCTCGAGCAACGTCTCTGCAATCTGAACACCAAGAGGCTGGGTATGGGGAGGCAAACTTTGAAGTTGTACAAGATGCCCATAGCCTCTGCTGTGCTAGTGGCGATCCACAATCTGACAGCAAACAGCTACGACTGAGGAGAGATGTTGACTCAATCTATTACAGGAAGGCTTCCGCTCTTCTCATGTCATATTCTTACACAAATTACTATTTCAATTGTTTAGTATGAGTGAAGCACATAAATAAGATTCACTGCATCATCTGTTCCTTATTGCTGTATGAAAAGAATTTTCTCAGTAAAGAAAAAAGGCGTTAAAACATGCAGTGTACTAGTTGTGCCCCATGTACACATGTGCTACAGCAAATTCCCACCCACTTGTCAATGTCCCTTTTAATCTAGCATCTTTTAGGCTACTCACGTTCGCATAGATTTGTGCTCCCAGCTGTTGCAGGTTGCCACTGCTTTTGATTATATCCAGGGCAGCAGCGATCACAGGTTTCCCCACAAGTATTATGCTGACATTCACATTGAAACCTACAGAAATGAAAGCCTCTTATGCTACTGAAGCCGGACTGAGACATCTTTTCTTAATTTTATTGCAGTCCAAGACTTAAAGATAGTGTGAAAAGGACAGGACATAAGCTTACATGTCAAGAGGTCAAACAGCAACACCGGAACATTTTGAAACTTTCCTAAAATTCTTCACGACTGATTACTTTAATCATGTGATTATGAGTTTATTAGCACAAATTACTCATAGAGAACATTTATAATTGGATTCAACAGACTGGATTATAAAGCTTTATTCCAGAATATTAAATGATATATAACAATTTAGGATATATCCTATTTTAGCTTCATTCCAAGGCTCAAGCTTGTTGACCTACAGTAAATCAAAATATTTATCTCCTTTATATGCAAGCCTTCATCATTTTTTCATTATGTTCTGTTTACAATAAATTTACTAGTGTTTTTAATAATCCAAGATCATAACTTCGTCTTGCTATTTTTAAAATAGTGCACACTATTCATCAAGAAAATGTAGTTCATATTTATTTTGATTTAGCTGAATAGCCTCCTTAAAGGGCAGGTTCTCATTCTGGGCTAGGTCTTACTGTCATGCATAGTAACTGAATCCCAGAAGGCACAAAGAGACCTTGAGACTGGAGAGGCATTTTCCAATGTTCCTCTCTTATCTGTGTAGTATAATAGCCACGGGGGAAAGCAGTTTTCGAATATAATCATCCTATTCCTGTAGATTTCACGTCTTCTAGATTTCATGCCTTCTGTACTTACATTTCTTTAGCATAGACAGTCGGACAAGAGGCACCTATCTGCCCACTTACACTTCATTAAAACACAGCTGAAAACATTGCACTGTCCTGATAAAAGTTTGTTTCAACACCATTATGGATAGGAACAACAGCTGGTTTAAACCAAGCTTTTAAAATATGTTTTAGATGACAGCCCGATTATTCACAGTCACTTCCCTATAGCAGATGAGCCAAGGAACCTTGTCTAATTCCCTGTGAAATCAGGATGGAAAACAAACTTCACAGGGAAAGGGAATAAGTTCATTCTGTTTCTGTTTCATTCCATTTCTGTTTTTATTTTTCTTAGTAATGATCAAGAGCCATCAGATCTTGGCTGAGCTCAGTTATAATGCTCAATAGCTCCAGGAAGTTCACTAACTTTGTTTTTGAATTGGCTTTCTAATTCCTGCTGTTGGGAGGTGGTATCAAGCCATGTTTTCCAAAAAGAATGAGGGGGTTCTTAAAAACTATTGCATCTGCCATACTCTAAGACTTTTTATTATTGTATTTCATATATAATAGCTCTTGACATGTTTTCTTGTCAATCATTATATTTAAAAAAACTAGAATCTGCTAATGTAAAATCCCTGCAAGACTATATTCTTCTATAATAAAAAAAAAGTCATTTGAAAACATTCATATATTGTTTTTCTCATATTAAATTAATGTCATGCTCTGTTTACTTACTGGTACTGGTTTTCAGCACTCTTTGCGTTACATACTTCAGCATGGCCATGGCAAACACATCGACCACCAATACTGATGTCCTTTATACTGTAGTAATACTATGGAACAAGCACAAGAAGTTCATATAGATCTTTCCTTACTTGCATTATGTCAGAAATATCAACATCAGATTATTAAATCTTATCAGAATTGTAAAGAAATGCCTTTACAGAAGGCCAGTGTCAGGCAGCCAATGGTCAAACCTCTGTTGATGTCTGATCTCAGCACGAGTACCAGCAAATCAGAGTCAATACCCATGGGGTGCCTGATAGCAACAGGCTTGTGCAGCTCACACCAAATGCATATTGCTGTAGCTCTCCATTCCACAGCAGCAACATGGCCACCAGTACCCAAGCCCAAAGCTTGTTCAAAGCCAGCTTGAGGATGGAGTTGTAAAGTACTGTCAAAGCATCAGTTTGTGAGACCTTGGTCTGGTCAATAAACCAGACACGCTGGTATGGGCAGTGCAGTTTCCCCATTCAGTCAGACATGATCACTAAATGCTAGAAACAGACTGAAACAACCAGTTTGGTCAAAATCACTCCTAACTCAAGCTAGATTTGAAACTGTGATCTGAAGCTGGACCACTTTGTATCTCATCCTCATGCCTTGCAGGCACCCAGGCAACAGAAGATAAAAATTTAATTGGTTCAACTCAGTGAAAATATCATTAAAGTATACATATCAACAGTAAATTCTGCATACATTTTTGTAGCTCAGAAGTTCTTTCCTTGTCTCCTTAGACAACCAGGCAAAACGGAGAGCTGGTTGTAAATCTTGGTCTCTACGTACCCCCATAAAAAGTTAAAGGGGCAGATTTAAAGCCATGGATGCGGAGAATAAGGGTCATAACATTATGCTGTTATGTCTCCTGTGCTCACGCCATTCACAATACAGCCCCTCTAAGTTGTGTGTATATCCTCTCTGTGGTGATCCCTCCCCTCTACTCAGCACTGGTGAGGCCACAGCTGGAGTGCTGGGTCCAGTTCTGAGCACCCCAGCGCAAGAGAGACATAGACATCATGGAAAAAGTCCAACGAAGGGCCATGAAGATGATGAGGGACTGGAGCATCTCTCCTACGAGGAAGGGCTGAGAGAGCTGGGGCTGTTCAGCCTGGAGAAGAGAAGGCTCAGGAGGGAATTTATCAATGTACGTAAATACCTGAAGAGAGGGTGCAAAGTGGACAGAGCCAGGCTCTTATCAGTAGTGTCCAGTGACAGTGGGCACAAACTGAAACACAGAACGTTCCCTCTGAACACCAGGAAACACTTTTTCACTGAGAGGTTGACTGAACACTCGCACAGGTCACCCAGAGAGGTTGTGGAGTTTCCATCCTTGGAAATACTCAAAAGCTGACTGCACATGGTCCTGGCCAACCAGCTCTAGATGGCCCTGCTGTTGTAGAAAGGGTTGGACTGGATGACCTCCAGAGATCCCTTCCAACCATTGTATGATTCTGTGATTCATTTTGGTTGCTTATACCCACCCTGCTTTTATGTAGGTGGAGTTGGCTGGGCACAGACAAGATGCTTCCCCAAGGCAGAGAGCTTTTCCAACTGGCTCTCTTTGCTCTAAGCAGGTGAAGAACATTAAGTGGGATATACAGACTAGGAATACTTTTTGCCTTCTGAACTATCTCTATTCAAATATGCACATTCATTTCTAACTGTGCCTACCATTTTCATACTGTAAGTAAAACTTTCTAGTAAAAACTTTCAAGTAAAACTTTCAGTGTTTTCAGCACAGCTAGAAATGATCACTGTGATTCACCAACATTTGACAGTGGTTTTTGGTATAAGAGTCTTCACAACCCAGTCTTATAGTTTCATACAGCTTTCCAGAGCTATGCTTTGCTACTAACAGTAATTGTACTGTCACTGGTTAGTAATAAGTCAAACTAGTAATAGCCCAACACAATTAACGGGCCAAACTGCCACACTTCAGACATAAAACATACTCTATATAATTCAATGTGTCACAAACTCAAACAATTAACAGGGGAAGCCAGGAAGTTACTTGGATAGGAGAACAGAACAGGTCTGGTTTTCATCTGTTTCTGTAGTAAGTTTAACACAAAGATTTTCCTTAATATCAACTCTTTTCGAGACTTGGAAGGCCTCTACAATGAAAATTTGTGCTCTCTTTTAACAATTTAATAAAAAAACCAGTCGACATTTTATTCATCTATCCTACATCCCATGCATATGATAACATCAGAAGTTTCTTACACTAAAGCTGTGCTGCTTGCCAAGTAAACTAAATACTGCATTTACATCTGCCTGTAAGCAACATCTTAAAACTTACTTAAGACAATAAAGGTACTTAATAGGAGTGCTATCAAGTAACTGGAATAGTTCTAAGTTTTTCAGTGCAGAAACCCTCACACACATTTGTGCAGTGCCTCACCCCAGCGCTTCCTCCAATTGTTACCAAATCTTCAATTTAAATGAAAAGGTTAAAAATAACAATACAATATGAAGCCTGCAATCTCTCTAAGTATATGAATTTCTATGCAGCGTTCCCTTGAGGGAGCTGAATTTCCTTACATCTCCCCACTGAATGAGAGTGGGACTTTGGCTTTCAAGCTCTTGGACATCCCAAAATCCACTGAAAACATCTAGGTATCTCAAACAATTGGTGGAAAGATAGTAACTTTTGAGTACATCCTTTGATTCCTGCTCCTTCAGAAACTCAGGTACTGTTTCCTGAAAATCTTTCTTTGAACAAATAAGGAAAGTAGTGTCAAATAAAGCTGAAGAGGTTTAGTTCCTCAGCTCTGTGTAAAATAGTTTAGAAGATTTCCGCCTTGGCTCCTTATAGCTCCCTTGACGTGCCCAACTTCCTTCCATATTAAAAAACAGGGAAAGAAGACAGTCTGTTACAAAATCATCAATCATTACTTCCCCTCCGTAAATCTGTGCTGAGCCAGTTACCTTCTGGTCTCAAATGAACCTGGAGAAAATATGAGGATTTAAAGGTGGGTCACTATAAATTTAGATTGTTAGAATGTTGCAAACTTAAAATATTCAGATCATTTTTTTGGTCTCTGACATGCTGAATATGATTACTGAGTATATCTCAGTGAAAACGGTACTTACTCTGCGGGTTACAGTGGGGTCTCTTTGAGCTTTCGATATCAAGTGTCCAAGAAGCGTATTAGTTCTGAGAAAATGAAGGCGGATGTTTGTTGCTTTCGTGAATTCTCGAAGACCAGGGGAGTAAGTGAAGTTTTTTGCTCCTGGGCGGCCATTTACCAAAGATACTACGATCTAATAGAGAAGTAAGCACATTTTTGTTAAAACATATCAACTGCAAGTGTCAGTAGCAGCATAAAGCAAAATTAATAAAGAGTCCAAAAACTCACTAATGTTTCTGAACATATTTGCATTAATAACTACACATTTCATACTGCAGCCAGAACATAGGGAAAAATGGTGGTGTTAGTCTTGGACCCTCCTGGATTCTCATTACCCATATGGCACAATGAAAAAAACCAAGTGCCTCTGTTTTGAAAACAGACATTGAAACACGCAAAAAGTATACATTTTAATAGAAAAAAATTAGTACGAATAGTTGCAAATAGTTACATTAACAGTTGATAGTGTCAATAGGAGTTTTGCCTGAGTAAAAACCATCATGTTCTGGCGCTTTCCCAAAGCACATTTATTTTTGGGTTAAGGCACAAACATTCCTGGAAAATATTATTGTTACCAGGTCCAGTGCCTGGTCTTTTGGAAGAAAGTACACAGTGTTGCTTTAGAAAATCCCCTCACATGAAAGGAGGTTTATCTGACTTTCAAAACAAGGGCTCCGGTACTTTTTTATTTTTTAAAGAAACGGATGCCAGCAGCCTAGCAATCATGAATCTCTATTAAATTAAAAATCCAGTGTGCACATACACTATACATAACCAAGTAAGATAATTTCATTTATTTGTAACCAAACAGATAACAGATTTCTATTTTCAAACGGCTCCTATACTCCAAAGTATCTAACAAGGGAATGGTGACAGTTCTGATTGCAGCACAATTCCTTTAGGAAAAGTCATACAGAACATAATAGGGGATGGTACCAGCAATGTTCCTCTATGGAAATTATTCTTTATAATATTTTATTAGGGAAATTTTACAGATATGTTAATAAACAAATTCTACTTTAATATAAAACTACCACCTCAGATCCATATGCTCAAAAACTCTGGATAACTCCGGAGGAGTTCAGATCTGATTCTAACCACATCAGGCGTAAAGGGAGAATGTCAGCAGGAGCCATGAGCACAGCCAGGACTTTAACATTCATTCAAGTAACACAAGCCACAGTTCCGCCTAGCAAGGAACAACGGCTAAAATCACAGCAATGTTTTTCCAAATACATGTATTCTATTATAAACATGTAGCATTTTATATATTTTTAACTTATTCTTGAATGGTAAATACCTGTTTCTACAGCCCTTACTCGCACGAGCAATCCTGATGCAGTAAGTTCTGCTATGTGCATTGGAACTATTCAGAAAATGCAGTCAACATCTTCAAATGCATGTGGCTAAAGTGAGGCACCTAAATCATAATAAAAATCAGCAGAGGTGGCTCTGAGCAGCCCCTACCTCCACAGGGAACAGTGAAAGTTAGGAGGACCCAGCTCACCCTCCAAAAATCTTACTAGCTACTAGAGTGCTTGGTTATGGACTTATTAATGTAGATTCAAGCAGTCATAGCTGAAAAATTACTTCCAGTTCTGGGTTTCCATTGAAACAGCAAACTTCTGAAACTGATGCTATGTGCTTGTGTCACACGTTACTTTTCGGAAAGCACTTACCTCTCCGTTTTCCAGAGGCAGAATGCGAGAGTATTCTGTGGTGCAAAGAACATCGCTGTCCCTACTCAGCGGAAGATTAGCTTCCTTTCCAAACTGCTCCAAGCAGTCTGCTTTGGAGTCTAGTCAAGTGAGAACAAAATTATTTTTATATGTGAAAACAAACACCGTTGTTCTAATTTAAACTAATGAAGAAGTATCCCCTGTGCTTTTAGGTAAATTCTCCCCTCCCTGTAATTGAATAATAACAACAATTGCTTTGCTTAGTGCAGAAAAATGGAAATTCCTAAAAAAAAAAATAATAATCATTTCTCATCCTAAGCAGTTCAGCAGTGCCTGACATACATAGAATCATAGAATCATTAGGGTTGGAAGGGACCTTAAAGATCATCAAGTTCCAACCCCCCTGCCATGGGCAGGG
>JAOXNO010000013.1:110600144-110613076 GCA_028565335.1 Limnodromus scolopaceus | reverse complement strand
CTCCGCCCCCCCCCCGCTTTTGCAGCACGCGGGTTAATATTTTTAACGGGCCGTGAAGAAGTCTCAGAGCATCCACCCTCATGAGCTGTGACCTGTCACCTCACATACGGGCAGTAAAATTGAGGTTGCCCAGCCTTCTCCTCACACGGGGCTGTCTCCACACGAGGTACAGAATCACAGAATCATACAATGGTTTAGGTTGGAAGGGGGCCTTAAAGATCATCGAGTTCTAACCCCCCTGCCATGGGCAGGGACACCTCCCACCTTGCCTGGTTGCTCTGCAGGTCCTTGGCAAGGCATCCTCCACAGCTGTGCCGCAGAAACGGCAGCTCCTCTTGCCATTTTTGGCGCTCGGAAGCTGCTGGAAACCGTGCAGCCCAGGCCACCCCACTGCAAGGCACAGCCCGTCCTCTCAGCTCCTTGTGAAACGGGTGCTCCTGCTCATCCAGGGCAGACAAGGAGCTTCCTGTCTTTTTTAAGGTATTTGGCACAGGCTTTGTATAACGTAGAAGCTGGTGGGGGGAAGGTTGGGGAGGGAGGAGGAGGTCTAAGAGCGATGTCATCTGTATCAGGAGTTGCACTGCCTAACGGCATTGCTATCCGAAGTTTCATACCCATTCACATTTTCAACCCCCGCCCCCTCACACATCCAGTGCTCCATTTTCTTAACAAAATTTGCCAGATTCAGGCATGAAGATATGGCTAGATACACATACCTCTAATATTTTAATAGTGATTCATGTGAGTTGCAAGGTATTTCACAACTTTATGAGGGCTTTGCTACATGCCACACAGCACTACCAAGGGAGATCCCTGGTATACTGTTTCAGGAAGCACCAGCCGCAAGCTATTGATTTTGTCTGCAAGAAAATATCACCACCCTTGGTTTTGTGCCACTGTGGCTCTAGCACACCATAGAGACATATGGATAGAAGACAATTTCTGTGTCCTCCATAAGCTGACTTTCATAAACATAGCGTACTTCCAATTCAAACATATCAGATTTGGCTTTTCTATCCATAAATGCTTTCAATTTCTAGAGGAACTTAAAAATATTCTCCTTTTTCCACTGTGACAATTTGAAAGGAAATTATCTTATTGTGCATGTGCATCATGTCACCTCCTACAATGGTTTGTACTTCATGAAAACTATGGGAGGTTTGAATACAAACAAGCAACATCATCCTCAAATGTTCCATTAAAGAAAATGCCCCTTATCAGGTAAGATATCCCCTGGTCTCTTCAACCTATTTCTTGAAAACCTGTTAAAACCTAAAACACTTGCAGTACATCCGTTTTTACAAATGGAGATCTGGAAGTATCTGATGTAAGTAAGTGGCCTTTAAGGCCAGGGCAAGCAAGCTCTTACAAAGGCCTGCCATCCATTAACTTGATGAGCATCTTTGTCCTCTTTGCTGTTAAACAAATTAAATAAAATTGAATAAAAGCTGAGCAGAGCATGTTCCTGGTAGAAAAGAAACATTTGGGTACTTTAAGATAAACCCGTTATAAAGTATGAAATTAAGAGGAAACAGTGAAGAGTACAATTATGAAGATTACAAAATCATCACAATCTCTTCCTGAATAGTCAGATTATCTCCAGGCTGGGCACTCGGTCAGCAATCTCTGACAGATGTTGCTTCTATATATAACCAACATGCTGTGGAAAATTTTCTCCTTTTCAACCAAAAAGAAACTTTGTGTCTTGCACAACAGTTACAGAAATTAGTTTGCTCCAGTAACCCTGTACCTTCTTACAGATTGGATTCCACTAGGGGGACTGCTGATTTTAATGACACGGCATCCTTTGCTATGAATGCTTTGAAGTCACATAACTGCAAAAGAAATACCCCTTAGTTACATTGGAGACACTTCTTGCACCTGCCTGTAAACGAGGTTTGAACTCTTCTTCTGCACCTCTGTCTCTGGTCTCCACAATAAACACCTGGGAAGGGTTCTCTGGGAAGCATAAGCCTAGAATAAGATTAAGCAGAACATAAACCAGGTGATTGAAGTACATTTGATGAAGCTTTAAAAAAAAATATCACAGAATGTACTGCGAAAGCATAGAAAATAAGTGTTTATGGTAAGAACTTGAGATGGAGAGCTAAATCCTGTGTCTACTAGAATCTGCTCCAAATGTTCTTTGACTGCACTTGTGTAGAATAATACCTAACACATTTTTCTGGCACAGTTTTGCAGGTAGTTCAGGTAAGGAATCCAGCTTCAGGAGATCCTTTACAATCTCACCTTAAGGAGAAGATCCTTGTGAGCTGTCTGAGAGGTTGCACAGCTCAAAAGGCAGCCCTTGCTCACAAGAGATGTCCTTTCTCAAACACAGAGTATCAGTGAATTTATTGGGAAGTACCACATGAGAAAATGCACCTTATGTGAGCAAGAACCTAATGCTTGACTAAAATAATTACATGCTTTTGGATCTGGTTTCCTAAAAGCTAAAAACAGGGATGAAACTTCGCAAACATTCAGAAAATTACCATATCATAAAAAAAGAGAGGAAGAAATCCTCCTATTCCCTCCCTCATAAAATTATGTGGATTTTGCTTGATGTACAGCTAGATTTAAAAAGATTTTATTGGCCTTCTGGGTGATTTTTCTGTCCTTTTGTTTAACACTTGTGCCAAAGAAACTTTTTTTCTTCAGTGTGTTTCCTAGAAATGGACACTAAAATGCCACCTTTTAGGTTTTCTTGAAAAATCTCTAGAGATACCTAAAGATGTGGGCAGATTTTAGGGAAAAAGTTATGGCAATTTTTGCCTTCAACTCAAAGAAGTTGGAAAAAAAATGTTTATAGCAGCATTCCCAACACGAAACTCAATTCCTTTAAAAAGTCTAAGTGACCAACAATTTTACGCAGAGACCTTGGAGCTGTGTAAAGCCAGAGTGAATCGTGTGTGTGAGGAAGGAGACAGAGGCGGGGCTGTGGGTGTAAATGTGGAGATGACAGAGTGGCCTGTCACTAGCAGAGGGACATTATCAAGCAGACTGGTCCTCCTGTCCCAATAGCAGTGTACAGGCTGCAGTATGTCCATGTGCAGGCCTGAGTCTAGCCTTGCTTCTGCAGGGCTTGGGGACCACGGGAAAGAAGGGTGGAGTAAGGAGAGTAGAGGAGTGACAATTTTTTTTTGAATGCAACTCTCCAAATTTGTAAACTTTGTATCTCTTTTTATTTAATCTATTTGAAGCCAAATCCAAAGCCAGCAGAAACCCACAGAAAAGCACTTGCTGAACTTTGTTGAGCTTCAGCTCATCCTATCTAACGTAGAACTTCATCCTGTAAAAAAGGTCAGTATCAATAATTCATCGTATGATGCTTTATCTTTCCCTCTTGTCATCTTTTGTTGTAATGACAGGCTCCAGAAACACAGATAAGAATTTCTTAGCTGGCAGCTCTCAGGGATCAGCATTTATAAGTCAGTGGGCCTCTGCAGAAAATGGTCTTCTCCAGCTATTTGCCCTTCTTTCCTACCAGTTGGGTCCTCTCCTCCTTTTTCCTTCAGCCTTTAAAAGATATGCTTTCCTTCTTTCTTCCTATCTGCAAAGAGTAGATTTTGTTACTTGACAGATGTTGAGCCTAAGTAAACCACACTTGACCATTCTCCACTATGTTGACTACAAATCCTGATGTATCTTCTTTTTTTTGTTGTTTTTACCTGAAGAAACCTCCTAACGGACAACAGTGAATCAATCCACTTTATAATTTTGCTTCTTAATGGATTTCCTTTTTATTCTTAGCTTTCTGTACTTTTTTGTAGACTTGCTTAGGGACTTAAAGTTCAAAGATAAGAAAATAAGTCTTTGTCACATCATGCCTGATTCTCTGTGCAGAAGCATGTCCTTCTTTTGGTCAGTACCTGATGGCTTGTCTGTCAAACATATGGGGTAAAATTAAATATCTACTTTTTAATATTTTTAACATCATGGATTTCTTTATTTGCTGACATCAGTGCTATTATTGCTGCTTTTGCCATCATAATTGGGGAAAATAGCTATGCACAGACCTCCTGCCACAGCATGCTGAGCAGTTCCTCATGGAAACCACTTCTTTGTAAACTGCTTTTCTTAACAGACTTTCAAACCATTGACTAGGTTAGATTGGTATCTGAATTTCATAGTTTTCTCTACAAGAAATTTCTATGATCTGATCTCTATTAATAAAGGCAGGGCTTTTTCTGGGATCCGTTTCTAGCAAGTTTTTTGTATTTTTAGGTGGTGTTGCTGTAACAAATTTGGACACTGCTTCAGGTTTACTTGAGCCTCAGCTCTAGCATGACCATAGTCTCATCAAGTTCTTAAGTTTTAAATAGAACCTTATGTTTAAATGTGGTAGGAAGCCAGACCTTCAGTGGTATAAATTGAGGGGGCTCCAGTGTTTCATTGGTTTATTCCAGATGAGGATCAGATGACAAATGTCACCAAGAATTCAAACAGATATGGTTCAAGAACATTAAGATTTGCTGATTTTTATTTCTGGAACTTGGAAAAGATAGAAAATTTAGAACAAATCTCTTATCAAAGAAGTGCAGAAAGTGTAATGGAGAATACTTCACTATGTTTTCCTTAAGCACAATTATAGATTTCCATAACACAGAGAGAAAGCACCATCAAAATTCTCTATGGAAGAGAGATTTATATTTATAAGAGTTATGACTCTTAAAAATCTCTATTTTTGGTTAATAACAATTAGTTTCAGCCATGCTAATTATAAGACACCTCATTAGGACATGTGATAGTTCTAGATTCTTGGCACTGCCGCAATATTCTTTTGTCTTTTGGGCATTTATCATACAGTTATACCCTATGTTCTTTAGCCAAGTTCTTTCTTTTCAATTATAGGACTGATTTTTTAACCAGTAGAACATAAGACAGAGAAATTGGAACAGATTGAGCTGTAGCCAGGAACTCAAATAAATTTTGTTTATGTAAGGAATTTCCACCTCACATGTATAGAGATGACTCCTATCAAACTTGCTTATGTCCCATCATCCTTGCCCTCAGCCTGAGGTCTTCAGCCCCTTCCTTTGAGGGCTTCCATTCTCTCCAAGTGAGGATAAAGCCAACTTATCAGGTCAGTTTTACTGAGTGGGGTAAGCTTCTAGGGAGCCACCTCAGAGTGCCTGGACCTTGATAGTTGTGCTCTGCCGTGGCTTGTGTTGTCCTCAGACAGCGGACACAAAAGAAATATCCAAACCCATATGGTTCTGCCATTCAGAATGTCTCATGTTAACAAGATAGAGAGAATCTTGCACTTCTGTGCTAAATACGGAGCAGTTTTGTCATTTTTTTTGCAGCGCTAATGAGGTATGTCCCCCTTTAACAAATCCCTCCCTAGGCCCTCCTTAGGCTTAGGAGGAGAGTTAGAATTTGGCCCAATTTCTTATATTGAACTTTTTTCTATATTTGTTAGTGCAGATACGGAAAACTTCCACTTACAACGATAGGAGTCAATTATATTCTGTGGGGAAAAAAAACCAAAAGCAAACCCTAGATAGTCAATTGTTTTTCCTACCCATATGTGATATATCATATCCTGTTCTCACACTAAGGTAATACATATGTTCTGTCCCACATCACCTCCTACAGTAGAGTTATATAATATAATATACAAGCAATGCCGGGGGAAAATGGCCATGATGTGATTTTGTTTGAATACACCTTTATTTTTTGAGAGCATCACTGTCCATCAAGTTTAGATTCTCCATGGGCCCAGAGAGCAGTTTTCATTGTCTGCAGCAGTATCAGGATGTAGTTAAAAGTGCCCTGCGTGGGGTTAGAAAGCCTGCAAACACCTGAACACAGCAGATGGAAACCAGGTAAACAGTTAACTTCAGACTGAGTCATAAAATCAACATATACAGAGGATAAGCAGGGAAAGAAAAAGGAAATGGTAGACAAAGAAAACATACAGTCACAATCTGTGACTGCCCTAAAGCAATAAAACTTCAGGGGAGCAAAATTCCAAGACTGGAAGGGGAAGGGACAGAATATTTTAAAGCATGATGTACCTGTACAGATGCGAACATACAGCTGTTTAAGTTCAGCTGTTTGAAGGCTGAAAGTCATTTGTACTTAAGTGAGGATGCTATGCTGGTGCTTATACTGGACTGGAAATTGGTCTTAGATGGTCATTGTAGTCCTGTTGTTGACTTTCCTGACATGTCACTTAATCTCTGTGGTTAAAAGCATTTCCTGGGAGCAAATGGAAAAGAGGCAACAAAAGGATGAATGCATATAGTTATGAACATGTTGGGTAAACTATTTCTATTATTAGATGAACTTTTCCTTTTCCAGATCCAGTTTTGTAAATTCTCTGTTCTATTTTTTTAAAGGTTTATGGGATACATAAATATTTGGTACAGCCTTCCTAAGAAGTCTGCAGGATTTATTTCTAAAGTACTTTTTACTATTTCTCTTATTATCACTATTCATTCCTAAGAGTATCTCCCAAAATAAAGAGCAACTCAAAGTACATTCTTTATACACTATTTATAGTAAATTTTTGTAAATATTGTAGAAACAAGCAACACCCCATGTAGCTGGTTATGCTACAGTTTAGAAAGGGAAAGATTAATGTAAATAATAAGCCAGATGGAAAATGTTTTGTTTTATAGACTGCTTTATCAAAGTTATTGCTGATGATTTAAATACATTTTCTTGAACAAGATTCTTGAACAAGAACACTTGACATAGTGCTTAGAGACATAGTTTAGTAATGGGAGGGAGGCGGTTGTATGGTTTTCTTTTGGTTTTTTATCAGAGTTAGGTTGATGGTTGGACTAGATGACCTTAAAGGTCCCTTCCAACCTGGACGATTCTATGATTCTAAGAAAAAATTGAGTTAACTAACAGTGCATAATTGTAAGAAAATTTATTTGCAATATGTTTATGATTTTTCCAGTACATTTACAATTTCTGTCTTTTTTTGGTCATTGTATGGTCGGACTTTCTGATTTCAGTATCTCAAGTATCAGATCTTCCTGAAGTTAAGTTCTTGAAATCTTTGTCCATAGAGTGCTAGCAAGAATAACATTTTGGCTGGAAATGAACAGCATCATTTTTCTTCATAAAGAGATCAAGTCAGAGAATTACATTCCACTTCAGTAGCAAGACTGTGAGGCACCTAGTGCATGTGTGTGTGCCTATGCATTTTCACGGTGACACATTAACGGATGTGTACTGGTGTTTTTATGATCTAAAAGTCACTGTACACAAAAGTGAATGCTGGAAGGAAAATATCAGTTCACCAAACTCATTTACAAACTCCGCCCAGATCTGTCACTATTCCTCTTTCTAAGATTAGTTGTCTAAAAATATATTGGAAGACAGTTGGAATAATAATAATAATAATAATAATACATTGCACTCGAAGTAATATCCACCTCATAATGTCCTAGCATTTTGCAAACAAAACTTAGCTAATTACATGAGCAATAATCCATTTGAGACATGCAGCTGGTCTTATCTCTGCTTGTTCAAGCGTTTCACATGAGATGAGCAGTGCTACTCTCATTTAAAGAAGGGAGCACCCTAAGTGCCTGTGAAGGAGCCAAAGGGCATTAGAAATTGCAACCAGGAAGCAGCTGAGGATTCCCTTTGGGCAGAAGAATTCTCCCAGGTGGTATAGCGTGCTGGTTTAGGAATGATTAATACGTCCAGGCAGAAGATGGGCATGCCCAGGCACTCCAGGGTGTATCACTCTTGTTGCACAGGTACAAGCTGATGACATGAGCTGTGATTAGTAGATACAGCATGCTTGGAAAGTATCACATTTGTTGTGCATGCTCTGTACCATTAATTTGGCTTTGAGCAACCTGATCAAGTGAAAGATGTCTCTGCCCCAGGCAGGATGTTTGGAACTAGATGATCTTTAAGGTCCCTTCTGGCTGTAACCATTCTATGATTCAACAGTTCTACAATTTGCCTATGCACAGTGCACCCTGAAAAGGTGGAGTTTGCTGTGTCTGTGTAGAGGGTTGGTGGAGCACACCTACGTGAAGTCTACAGTAAATCACAGTACACAGGCTTAGGATTTCCAGATGTCTTGTGGCCCGCTTGTAGGTACTGCAAGACATCTATAAGTGCTGGGCAAATAATGAGACTTCCCAAATTCTCACTGGATGCAAGAACACACACAGGGTAAGGACCAGTAACACAAGGCTTTGGCTACTTTTCAGGGAGAAGAATGGGCCAACATGGCTGTACCAGCCAGCTTATTATAACATATTTTTTCTACACCAAAGACTGCATTGTAGTGTGGAGTTATCTAAGCTACTTGCGGTAGCAGTAGCAATCTACTGTGGACAACACAGGCTGTCTGCATTTGCAAGTAGTGCAGACCAACAGAAGTAGATCTGTAGAGCAAACAGCTGGTGCTGAGAACCTGAAATCTACACTGTACCTATTTCATGTTGGGTTTGTGTGGGGTTTTTTTCATTCAGACTGGTTGTCATTCAGTCCCAGGACACAAATACCTATTTGCGGCTGCAGTGCACTAAGTTTGCTCCTGGAAAAATTCTTTGAGTTTAGATCAAAAATTGGTCCAGTTTCCATAGGACAAGATCCCTCCACCATGAGAACAACAGCACAGCAAAGGGAGACAACTGGGAGATTCACTTCAGAAGCGTGCTCCAGATCCACAGTAAAACACTACAGTAGACATTCCCAGAGAGATCAGCACGAGATGATTTAGCTAACCCAGCAGTTGGATTTGCTGGTCTACTCAGACGTCCAAGGTGGCCCAGCAGAATGGCTGGTGGTGTCCGAGCTGGCCAACTCAGTTCAATCCCCAGCACAGGGCAGGCTTGAGCCAAGAACAAGAGTGTTTTTAGAAATAGAAAAGGTCTAAAGATCAGGGACAGAGAAAGAAGTTTTAGAGCTGCTGTCTTATTGTGTGCTGATTGATAGTGAATCTTGCTGGCAAGAAGTGATGTGCAAAAACCTTAGGTTGATGCTTTCAAAAGTAGGCTTTGTCCTAGGCATCTGCATTTTGAGTTACAAAGCAAGAAAATGTAAGGAAGCCAAAATGAGAGGCCATTTTTGGAGACTTTGGCACAAAAGACTTGCCCAAATCCACACAGGAGGTCATAGGCAGAAACACCCAATAGCTCTCTAAAAGGCAATGATCCGGGATTTTGAAATTATACAGAAAGAACTAGAATAGTAAAGAGGTTTTATACCTTTAGTAAAATAGAAATACAATCTGCTCTTCGCAGTAGCCAGGGATATTACTGTTGTTGTCTGGGCAAAATTAGGTTTCAAAAATTGTAATTGAAACTTCTGAAGATTGCTCCAATGTACATTTTAAATTACCTTTTCCTTACCTTTATCTTTTTACCTTTTTATATTTGGATAAAGTAGCTTATTTCTGGAAAAGCATAAAAGCCTATTTAAATTTTTTGAATATTTAAATAACTACATGCTTATGGAAGACAATGTCCCAGGAAAGAAGACAGTGCAGATACAGCTGAAATCACCAACATTCTAGCTAGATCTCTACCTTATATAAAACTTGAGAAAAAAAGTAAGTTACAGTCAGAGAACAAATGTCACAGGTTCCCATCAATTGTCTTTATACAGGTGATATTGGAAGCAAATGCATCAACACTATGGCCATACAGCCATATGGGAAATGAGAAAAATTATTGCAGAAACGTATTTGTCAATGCAGTACCTCCCAAGGTACAGAGATGCAGCATGTGATACAACCCACAGTAAAGAATTCTGAAGTCTAGGAGTTATCAGTCAAATTTGGCAATAGGTTCTTGAGATGGCAGCAGAATCCCATGTCAGAGCTCAGTGAAGTTACAAAACATACACTTACCATTGTACCCTGCTGAAATGTATTTATCTGTTTACATACACAGCAAGCAAATATTGCCTTTCTCTGAGATTTCTAAATGTGTATTTGCTTGTTGATCACTATTTTTAAAAGCAAATAGAAATGAATGCATGTGTTTGCATAAAAACTTGAAGGTCTCCAAATGAATGTTCTGGCTAATCCAAAATTTTTTGCCACTTCTTTTAATCCTCCATATATAACCATGCCTGCACTGCTCTGGCTTAGATGAGGTTTGTCTGTGACTTACACGGAATGGTTGCATCAGCCTTTAAAAGCAATAGTTTCATTTGTTCCAGCAATTTGTTTTAGATATCCTTCCCATTTGAACAAAACAACATGACTAAAGATATTTGAAATAATCACTGTGATGAAATATTAGGTGGTGGGAATGCAGCCTGCTGCCCTGCAGATAAATTGTGCCAAACAGGTAACAAATCCCAACCAGTTCAAACATCCTGCAATCTTAAATATCTTGCCAAGAATCAAGACTGGGGGAGATGCGTAACCACAGAGCCCTAAAATACCTTGTTCTCACTGCTAGTAATAGGCACTGAGTTTGCAAGGCCTCAGGACTGAGGCTCACCAGGTTTGCTCTTTTCAAGTTGACCTCCTCTTTTTTTATTGAACTCCCACAGAATCACAGAATGATATGGGGTTGGAAGGGACCTCTGGAGATCATCTAGTCCCCCCTGCCCCCCCTGCCAAAGCAGGTCCACCTAGAGCAGGTTGCACAGGAACGTGCCCAGGCAGGTTTTGAATGTCTCCAGAGAAAGAGACTCCACCACCTCCCTGGGCAGCCTGTTCCAGTGCTCTGCCAGCTTTGTTTTGCATTGTTTAGTTGTAACAGCAGTTTTTCAAATTGACAACATCTCTATGAGTGATTTGTTTTACTTTTATTTACCTTAGTGCACTGCCACCATGGCTTTATGACTCTAACATAATGACACAGAGTAGACAAATGCGGACCTGGTGTGACTGAGGAGTGGTGACAGAGGGTGCAGGGTACCTGAGCGTGGGCACGGGATGATAAGAGGTGGGACACAAGCTTGCACAAGTGGCCGCAGGAGTATAAACAACTTGCCAATAGTCAGGTACATAAAAGCAGACCCAGAGCTGGACAAAACTGGATTTAGGATTAACAAAAGGAATGAAAAACTAGTATTGAACAAACATAAAAGCCACCATGTGTAGTAAGTTTGGTTGTAATGTGGAGCTGCAGATCGGTGAAGAAAAAGTGAGATGTGAAAGTGTGTTAGCAAATGTATAAAATGACCCTATGCGGATCCAAGATGGAGGAAGAAGGAGCCATCAACACAAACATCATATTCCCTGCAGCGACCAGCTCCGGATGCTGACACCTCACCGTACCACCCCAAACAACCACCAGCAGAACAAAACCACCAACGTTAGGACCTAGCAGAGCGGGGGAAAGGTGAGGGAAATATCAGGAAGAGGAGTAAAATCTAGGAAGTGTGTATGTGTTTTAACTGTCGTATTATTTATATTGATTTTTTTTCTGGATAGACTTATTTTTTTCTTTTTCTGCAATAATTATATCTGCCCTAATAATGATTAGACTGCAAAGATTTAGTCATCCTAATTACAAAATCTTGATTTTATGTATATATGATGTGTGCCTCCTCTTTGCCTGTGAAGAAGATTTTGAGTATAACGATAGACAGAGATATACAGCAAAAAAATAAAGTTTCTAAGTGCTTTCTGGGATAAACTTTCAAAGGGTCACCAAAGAAGAACATAACATATCTATGCTTTTCTGTATTCAAAGGTTCTGGCAAATTATTGCACCTGAATATGAATATGAAAACAGCATATGTAAAAGAGACTATGTAAAATTGAAAATAAGGTGCAGTTTCAGATTTTGTGGGCAAATTAAGAAAAGTACTTCAAAATCTGTCCCTTGACATCTAAAATAAATACAAACCCCACAAAACTCCCTGTATTGTATTAGTCTCTTTTTTGTTGTTGTTCAACCAGAGAATTGTTTTTTCTTTGTCAGAAAATATAACATTTTGGCTGATGAATGTGAACAGATTGGCATGTTATTCACAAAAGATTGAATAGATACAGGGATTTTCCAGGGGTGAGGCAGGGAGTGTGTACGGATTACTAATATTTTCTTCTATCAGTGGGCAAGCACCACTGTGCAACGGGATCAGAGCAAGGACGACTCTTAACTATGCAATCTACTGAGTTTATTCAGGATATTTAAGTCTAAGGGAAAATCAGAATGATCATTCATGTTTGTGTCATCTTCTCAGTAATTAAGGTGAGGTTCACACTGGGCCATACATTCTGAGATGAGCTTATGCTATTAGCGGCTTTCATCTGCATGCCTACAGTTTGTTTTACTGTGTGCACAGATGAATATTGCCGCAGGAAAAAAACCTGCAGAAAACCCTCCACTTCCAGTTTTGCAGAATAAACTATTTGGATTTTAGCGCAAGTATTTTCTCTCAATGCACACGCGTAATTTTCTTGTGAATGGGATTTATGTGCGCACATCAAAAGAAGAAAATCCCTAAGGGCTCAGTTTAAACCAACAATAGCAAAGAAATTCAGGAATCTCCCACCAGAGCGTGCCCTGTTTTGCCTACTTTATATCACGCAGACTTTGAATGAAATCTGCGGCAGCCAGGCAAAACAGGACATGCATTGACTTTATGGCTGTTCATGTTTAAGGGCTTAAAATTAAGCCCTGAAGAACTTGCTGTCTTCCTAAAGAGAGCACATCACCTGTGGGAGACAGAGTTGGTGATAGCTGGGTACATGCAAAGCGAGGGAACGCTCCCCACCACATGCTGGTGGGGCGGCAGCGTGGGGATGTTCACAACGATACCTTTGGATGTTTTGGTTTTTTCCTAGATAGGAAGGGAAAAGGTTGTGAAACCCAAAAGAGATGCTGTGGAGGTGGCATTAGCTCCCTGAGGAGACCTCAGCTGGAGTACTGTGTGCAGGTCTGGAGCACTCAATATAAGAAGGACATGGACCTGATGGAGCGGGTCCAGAGGAGGGCCACGAAAATGATCAGGGGGTTGGAGCACCTCTGCTACGAGGA
>JAOXNO010000013.1:110586458-110599854 GCA_028565335.1 Limnodromus scolopaceus | reverse complement strand
GGCCCCGCGCAGCCCCGCGCAGCCCCGCGCCGCCCCGGGGCGCGGATCGGCGCGGAGCTGCGCGGATCGGCGTGGAGCTGCGCGGAGGCGGGGCGCTGCGATGTGCAGGATGTCGTTCAAGGTGAGCCGGGCGCCGGGGAGAGGGGGGGTTAGGGGGGAGATGCCCGTTTGGTGCTCGCCGTGCCGGCATCCCGCGAAATGCTCCCTTATATTCTTGGATCTGGGGACGGATTGGATTTATTTATATATATGTGTATATATATATATATAAGGAAAAAACGGAGGTGGTTTAGGGCGGAAGGAAAGAAAACAGAAGCCTCCTTCCCGGGCTATGGGGTGCCCCGGGAGTGCTGCGGTAGCAGCTGATGGAGCGGGGGCTTCCCACAGCTGACGTCCCCAAAAGGCTGCATGGTTGGTGTTACATAAACTGCAGAGCTCCATCAAGCTTCACGCCGGCTTCAGGGTGGCCGGGCTCAGCACCGTGGGGTTTGGTGCAGTCAGGAGCCTCCTCTCCACTTTTCCGATCATCTCTGCCGGTGCTGGTTGTGTAATAGTTAGGAGGCAGCATCTATCCCTGCTCTTCTCTTCAGGCTGTGGCGGCCACTGAAGCCAGGCTGTTCCTTCCCTTTTCTGTCCATGTTTCCTGCCACTTTTCGTGCTTCCTCCATCCAAAACCATGCAAGAGCAGTGATTTTCAAAAGATCGCCTAAAGTATTTTTTTTTTAATCTGAGGACAGGGTTAATAAGACCAAATGGCAAAGAGGGAAACAAGTAGCAATTTGCTGATGCTAACGGATAATATTTATGCTAGATGTCCGTCTTCTCCTCACTTATGCACTTTCTGGATGCTGTGCTTGCCCTTCTCTTATTGATCACCAGCTCTGTGCCAGTCCTTTGCCATGTTGCTTGTGTTGCATTGCTTTATTTGATGGATTATTCCCTGTACTCGTCTCTCACTCCTGTCAAGGTGCCTCCCCCACCCCAGGGAGTGCTGGTGCTGTGGTGGCACCATGTTGGTTGGATGGTGGTGGTGCAGCAGGTGGCTTCCACCTGCAGTTAAAGCTCTGGTGTGGCAAGGAGCAGGGTACCTTTGCTCACAGCTCAGCCTTACACTGGGTGGTGAACTCTCTGTGGTCATGCCCTTTTTGGTCCTGCATTGGTCTCATACCTGCTTTTTTTTTTTCTTCTTAGTTTTAGTCTATTCTGTCCCTCCATTCTGTCTGAGTTTTTTCCCACCTGCATTTCTCACAAGCGTCCATCCTAACAGATACTAACTCTATGTTCTTGGTGGTGCCAGCCCCTTCTTCTTGCCACTTTCTCCTTTTTTGGCCTCCTTGGTTTACCTAGTCCTTCAGGTCTTCTTTTCTGTTCTGTTCCTATCAGCTCCTTTTCTGTGCCCTATTTCTCACTTTCTCTTCCCTCAAGTACTCCTGAACAAGGTAGCTCACTACCTGCTCCCTCTCCCTCTGGAGAACTGCAGCTCCCTGTCTACTCATGTTTTCCATCTTACCATCCTACTTACCCACAAGGCAGCATTTATCTTTCTTTCTCACCATCTGTACACATGAATATCCTCTCTTCTTCTACCAGCTCTTGCCTCTATAAGCTTATATTTATATCTTGGAGGACCTTTCTTTTTTATCAGGATCCTTCATGTCTCTGTCCATGGCAGGGGGGTTGGAAGTAGAGGATCTTTAAGGTCGCTTCTAACCTAAACCATTCCATGATTCTATTATTCTATGTAGGATGTATTGCTAGCTAATAAAGTCCTCTCTTTCCTCCTAAGTCCGACTAGTATTTCCCATTGTATCATGCTTGATCCTGGTTTGCAGTTCTACTTCTTAAAACTTTTTATGCAATTCTTTCTTTCAATTAGGACTAGTTTAGAAACTGGGAAAGAAAAGGGAATTTCCTTGGTTTGTTGACAGTACAAGGCACAAGTGTTTTCTTTCTCCTCACTTTTCTTTCTCTTTCCCTATCGCCTCTTTTCTTTCATCTTCAAGACCATGGTTTAAGAACTGCACTCTTCTTCCTCAACTGTTACCCCACTGTGGCCCATCTCTTCTCTGCAAGTCAGAGGTTGGGCAGGGAGCGGGAGGTGCTCATCACAGCATTCAAATTATACTTTTCCCCTCGATATTCCTATGATGACACGTACAGATATATTATCACATTTTATGTTTTTTCTGTATTCCTGCACAGAAATGGTCTTGTCAGATATATAACATATTTTCCTCTAGGCCATTTTTTAATAAGTATTTTTGCTTGATGTCAATACAGCATGAATATAACGCCAGTTTTTCATCTCGTAAAAGCATATAAACAATTGAAATGAATAGCACAGCCAGAGTTTGAAATAATGCTTTAGAGGTCTTGATGAAGTGAAGGAAATTGTATCCCAAAAGTTGCTGATGCTGGAGCAAGTGACATAATGAAACATGTCATTTTCACCAAAGCTATTAGCTAATCACTTTTTCAAGTGTTTATTACATTTTGTTCCCAGACTGTCAATGCTGAGGGTCAGTTGTTTACTTTAAGGAGTTTTTAGAACCAGACTAGCTTTAGAATAAGAATTTCATTAAAACTGCATCCAGGTAAGCTCTTTAAATTCCACATTACCTCTCCCTAAGAAGTATCTGATGAGACAAGATTGATTTCATAACTGAACAGCAGTCAAGGTTTATGTCATATCCTGCAGTTTAAAACCCCTTTACTGCTCAAAAATTGTTCAATTAATCAGATTATTAATCCTGAAGTAGCGTCTTACATTTTGCTTGCTCATGATGTCAGTACTGCTGATATCACCTGAAAATGAACAGCACAGAGGTATAAATCCTTAGTTTGAAAGCAGAAGAGAAATTGCCAGATGGTAGTCCTTGAGGCTGTCCTTGCAGGGTGCCCAGATCATCTGAATGATTTTGCACATTCCATTCATCTTAGCTGGTAAAATAGTTCATATTTGTGTTTGCTTTTTTAATCTAATCACTACATGGTTGATGGTGTGAGTGTACTGTATACTCTTATATGAGGAATCCCCAGCAACGTGGAGGCACGAGGGGAAGTACAAGTACTGATAGCAGTTATTCCTAATTGGGTCAAAAACACTACTGGGAAAAACCTGGTTTTGTGTCCTTGATGCACTGGAGAATTCTTCCATTCCTTGGGTCTGATCCAAAATATGAGGACAACTTTGCTGGAGGGCTACTATAGGAACTACAAGGGGGAAAGAGAGGTTAGGCATTTATGACTCATAAGGCTAAAGACTTTGGACTTCTAGTTTCAGACGAGGGTAACACTGGCAACTTAGTTCTCTTCTCTCCTCGTGTAAACTGATGAAAGCAAGTAAAGAGTTCCTGAATATTGATTCTGGTTCCTGCCTACCTGATCGATAAAGGCGTTGTCGTATGGTAGGCATAATAAAATGCAGTCACGTTGCTGCTGTGTCCTCATACTGAAAGCCGGGCCAGATAAAATAAATCTTTCCCTGTATGGATATA
Organism: Limnodromus scolopaceus; assembly: GCA_028565335.1. Lineage (NCBI taxonomy): Eukaryota > Metazoa > Chordata > Aves > Charadriiformes > Scolopacidae > Limnodromus > Limnodromus scolopaceus. The sequence continues at coordinate 110,596,357 of JAOXNO010000013.1, read as the reverse complement.
TTGACATACCCCAAAGCTTTCTAAAAATTTAAGGAGTAGAGTGAGACAATAAAAGGTAAGGAATTTGAATTTCCATTCTGTGACGTCTGAACATTATTCTTTTGCAGTAGCTTTCTGCTGAGTATCACAATAATAAAGACAATCAGACAATATTCCTAACTACCAGCTCTGTAAGGAAGTATCTGCCTAATAAATCAGAGCAAAAAGGGCAACATGAGTTACTGAGTGCTTAGGTCAAATGTTTGCTTTTACATAAAATTTTAGTGTTTGTAAGGGTAAAGATAGGAAAACACTACTGCATTGCCAGCAAGGAGGGTATAAACATCTAGCGCTACTTTGATCAACGTTATCTACAGATTCACCAGGGAAAATGTATTAGCTCTAAAAGGAAGGTCAGAATTTAGCCTACTGTGCTTGCTAAATTTTTCAGACTCCTGTCCCTGCGTGTGCTGGTTCAAGAAATACCACTATCAATTTATAGGGATTGCTTATAATTTATTGAATGTTGGAAACTCTTCTCAACTCAAACAGCTGCCAGTTTTCCAACCAATGAATACTAAAAATGCAACCCGTGGAAAGCGCTCAGTGTGACGGGTCTGGGATAGATTCCCACAGGATCGGTCTTGTGTCTGCTGGTTTCTGCGAGGTTAATCACCCGCGTGTCAGTGAAGGAAGCAATTTAAACTCTGTGTTATGTGTGCATTTTAAGTACCAGCCATAAAACCATTCAGTCCTGATTCTCTATCACATTAGACGTGCCCATTGACATTTAGACATGGAGATGTGTGTATTGCATTTTCTGAAGCAGAAAGATTGACTTCTGTATCCACTCTGCACTCTCTTTGGGTTGTCCTGAAGGCAGGATTCACTGGAGAGCAAGGCCCTCGGATGTTTTTGGCACTGTTTTGGTCTAAGATGACTATCAGTGAAACGATGCTTTACTGAGCTCTTGGTGCTTTTGGGCCTTATTCAAAAATGAGCGCAATGCTTACCTGTCAGGGCAGCATTTTGGCGGCTGCCCGCATGGGTCACATAGTGGGGGGGTCAGCAACAAAGTCTGTGGTTTTTCCTGCTGTCCTCCTCCTATGCTGGGGCAGTGATAACTTGCTCCTACCCAGGAGAAGTCACACTGTGGCATTGTTTCTAGGAGTAAGAAAGCCTCAAAGTATTATATTACTACCAATTTGGTTAACAGTGGCCTGTGTTATCTAGATTTCAGAGTTTCCTAATTTTGCCTTACATATTGCCTTGTATTCCTAGTAAATGAATCCATAAGCATGTAGACAGCAAGATTTTAGCCCTTTTTTTTTTCATATCATCACCCAGGAGATAGCTCATGTGGCCACAGTGAGAGGGTGTTAATTCCAGGGAGGAGGCAGGCCAAACAGTATGGGAGATGCATGAACAATATTTTTCCTGTATTGGGACTTTATGTGCAGAAAAGAAGGAGACGGCAGAGAGCTAACCTGAAACCCAGGAGGATGTCCTGCAGCAGGACATGTCAGCAGGATGACTCAGCCTCTCTAACTGTGCCCAGCCCCACCACAGAAGCAGACAATACAGGTACCCGTTAGCATGTTGTCTTCCGTGATGTTTCCCTGTGGATCTGGACTAGCGTTCTTGTCTCTCATTACAGAAAAAGCTAAGAGTCATAGGCTGCCACGGACACAGGGAAGACCTGAAACAACATGCCGTAGCACAGGGAGACCGATCTCTTTAATCACACAAAGAAATTAAATTAGCTTTCCCTTCCATGCTCTGGTTTTGAAAGAACAGCACACTAAGATGAATCTTGCCTGGCTTGAAAGCAGAATTTGCATGTGTGTGTTCGTCCAATGCATCTTCCAAAGTGTCTTATTGCAGATTTTTTTTTTCTTTTTTTTTTTTTTTTTTCCCCCCACCAGAAAGAAACACCGCTCGCCAATGCTGCGTTTTGGGCTGCGAGAAAAGGAAACCTGGCTCTCCTCCAGCTGCTGCTGAACAGTGGGCGAGTAGACGTGGACTGCAAAGACAGCGTATGCGCACAGTGCCCCTGCACCCACAGCACTGATTTTACATCCCTTCCCAGAGCCCGCTCCGCCGAGGGTGGGGCAGGGACACCTGAGAGCCTGATGGCACTTAGGGGTGATTTAAAACCTTCTCTTGTCAGGAAGCAAGTTTGAAACTCAAGATAAAATAGCGTGATGATTTACATCGGTGGCAAGGGGTTAGGAATTTGCCAGCACTCAAAAATGTGTCTTACACAGTTATTTGTGGCGCTGACATTAAAAACACAGATCCTAGCACCTCGGGCTTCTCTTTGCAAGGAAATGTCAGTGTAGTAATAGATCACAGTGAAGAGTCAACTCAACTGAGCCCAAGCAGCAATGATTCTGTCAGCTAGCAGACCTCTTCATAATTAGTTTTCAAGAAAATAACCCTGGACCACAGTTTTCGTTTTGACAATTTGATGTGCAGCCATTCCCACCCTGTGTGGCACGCAGCATCCTACACCCGGCGGTGCTGTCAGAAGGACTGCTGGCCTCCTAACTTCCTCCTCCCCCCTACCCCAGTATCTCCTGGGCCTGGCACCAACATGAAGGCACAGTACAATTTCCAAGCAAAGAGGAGCCCAGACACATGACAGAAAGATTTCTTGGGGATTTCCTAACTGTAATCGGCACGGGTTGAAATAAGTCCTGAGATTAGAAATGGGTTGAAAACACAGATAATGGGTATGTCTTGCTATTCTGCCTACAACATATGGAGAGATTCTTGATTGTACTGAGCTATGGCAAAGAGCAGGAAAATCCAAGGTTGAGAAGTTACCAGGTTTCTTTGGTGCTGGAATGACTTACTGAGAGTCGTGCCTGTGTTGTACAGGATTAGTGCCACTTTCAGCCTGAAACATGAACTTGCTGCACCTTCTCTCACTTTGAATACCTTCAAAGTGCAAGAGATTTTCTAAGCCCATTGACTTTAACCTATCTTTTCATTTTCATTTCATTTTTGCCCTGTAGGCAAGTTTTCGTCCCGCAGTACTTCTGGAGTGATGCTATGAGTGTCTGACAGGGAGGGAAGGATGTTCAGATGAGGGCATGAAGCAGGACAGAGATCAATGTAAAGAAATAATGTCCACTACTGCTCATTTTTCCTCAAAATAAGGCTAACCTTAATCAAGAATTTTTACAATACATTATAAAATATCCTGACTTGTTAATTATATTAGGCATATGCATTTTCTAGAGTAAAATACTTTTGTACAATTAAGGTTGCATGCGTCTGAGTGCATCACACATTCCTTCTTTAGATTGAAGTGGTGTCTGTGAATGTTTTAGAAGGATGAATTTTGTCCTTATGCATGTGGTTCCTTTATATTGTCCATACATCACATACATATAACCTGAATTTTATTTGCTTCACTGCAGCAGTGACCTTATGGGGTACTGAGGGAGCCTGAACACGTAGTTCTGGTATGGAAAGTTCTCTCATATAATGTGGAGAGTCACTGAGTGAGTTTGCTCTCCTCATTTGGATAGGGAATCAGTATTAAATCACCCGGACCTTACTCCTGACTATGACTCACAATTAAGTGACTCAGCTAAGTCACTCAGCTCCTGTGTCTAAGGTTGCTTAAGGTTATTCTTCTGGAAATGGTGCAAAGATCTTTGAGATTCTCTGATAAAGTGCTGTGCATAAATCAAAAATATTGTTGATATTTTTGTTGCGCTTATTTTGGGACAATAAGGAGAAGTCATTGCACTCACATGTTGAATGGTCAGGCTTTAGCACTGCAGGCAAGCCTGTAATGTTTTTGCTTTAACACCTGCTAATTGTTTATTTCCAAAGTATTCTTGATAGTAAATTTTAAACCTGATAGCAGGTTTTCCAATGATCATAAGCTTCTTTCAGCTTTCAGAGGAAGTGCTGTCTTTTCCAGACAGCTGGAGGTGTCTGTTGAAGGTACTGACTTGTTTTTCCTTACTCCCAGCTTGGCACAACAGCTCTGATGGTAGCATCTTACTATGGCCACATAGATTGTGTACGGGAATTGGTGTTGCAAGGAGCAGATATCAATCTGCAGAGAGAGGTAGGAGAAGTTCTGCATTCCAAACAGGGATTGATTAAGTGACGGTTTATTAGAAATAATAAAAGTGTTGTCTTCTGCTTTTTACCAGCTGCTTATTTGTCACTTGCTGTGCAGCGCATATATAAACAGGTTCTGTTCTCCTGAAGATGTCAAGGAATAAGATGTCTGGAGTTTATAAAGGAAAATGAGGTGCCAGTGATACATTTATAAATAATTCATCAAATATTTCCAGCACATCTGGTTGGTGAGGGTCAGTTACATCTGAGATGTAACCCCCCCCCCCAGGATTACACCATATATGCATCTGCAATTTTACTTATTCGCACAGTAATTTACAACTCTCTGTATGTGATAGCTGATAAGGAGAAGTCCTTTACCTTTTGATTTGTAGAATCTGGTCATTAAAATAGAGTGGATGCCATTGCTAGCCCAGGGATTGCTTTGAGTCTGTATGCTTTAGAGTTTCTGCCTCTTAGTCTGACCCAACTCATCTCTAAGAATCACACAGCTTAATCACCCATACTCTTCCCTGCATCTTTGCTTTGCATTAGAGACATGCTCTCACACCATGACATGCTTGTTTGTGGAAGGGATGTCAGCGGCTGGTTTGGGGAGAGTGCCTTCCCCTCATACTCCATGCAGATGGTTGTAAGGAGCACCTGCAGCCCCTCTGGTCTGTGTACAAAGAGAGCAGAATTGCTCTGGGACAACAACAGTTGGACTGGTCCTGAGAGAAGAGCAGTCTAAGGAGGGCATGCAGGAACACGGGATGGCAGCAGGCAGTGCAGGACAGCAGTATGCTCATTGCTTTAACAGTGCAAGCCAATGTTTCTCACTTTCCTGGGTTACCTGGAACTAGAGCATTAATCTCATGCTGACATCTGCAAGTTACTGAGTCAGTGAATGCCATATTTGATGATATAAGTGTCTTTGCACTTACTGGCCTAAACTTGCTCTAACCATGATTGTCGGTGTCTTTCACTGGGGTCTTGTTGCAACAAAACTTGTATTTAACGTGTCCCTTCCCTTAGGTAAACATTGCTTGAAAAGCAGTAACAAAAGGAAAAGCTCAGAACAGCTTTATGGAGCTGCTCTTGAGCATCACTCGGGACATACTGATTAAGCAAGCCAACAAAAAGAGAAACACTGAAATCCTCCAAAACCACTCTGTTGCAGAGAGGAAGCAAAACAGAAGAAGTTTAAGCCCTAAAGACCACCAGCACTGTTCTGAAACTAAATCCACATACTCAAACCAGTGAGTGCTCTTGTACTCTGAAGTTGTTGTGAGGGGTGGAGAAGTGAGAGCCCCGTACATCAGTCTGGGAGAGGGGGCTCTGCAGTGGTCTCAAGGGACCATGTGCTGTTGTAAAGACTTAGGGCACTGGAGTCAATTTCACATGTAGCTCCCCTTTCCTGCACCTTCTACATGGGATGAGAGAGCCCCAAGTCAGGAAAACCTGCTTGTCTTTCCCTCTTTCCCCCTTTCTCTCCTTCTCTCCTTCCTCCCTTCTCTCTCTTTCTCTCTCTCTCTCTCTTTCTTTCTCACTCATTTTCTCTCTTTCTCCCTTTCTCCCTTCCTTCCTTTCCTCTTTCCTTCTGCCCACCCATTAAAATCTTACATCTTCCTTTTTTGGTCCAGATTTACTCACATGTTAATGACAGTATTTTATCCAGGTAGAATAAAATCTGAGGTTTCAGTTCTTCAGTGAGGTTAAGGGAAAGCAGGAGTTGTGGGGCGGGTAATAGTTGCTTGAAGGCTGCTTGGCTGGATGGGGAGCTACTGCTGCAAGAGACGGGGATGACTTGCGCTTACAGCGATCACATTTTGTCAGTGGAGAGTCAAGGCAGGTGGAGCTCTGCTCTACCAAGTAACCACCTCCCTGGAATTTCCACACCCTGATCCAAATCCATCCCGTGCTCCTGTTTCTCTCAGGTTGTAGCAGCAGGTGAAATAGGGGTTGGTTTCAAATTGGCTGTTTCTCTATTGAGCAAGACTCTTCTTTTCTCACCATGGGCTTTGCTTTCCCTGTCTGGTGACTGGGTAGAAATGAGTGAATCCTAAGTCTATGTTAGAAACCCTGTGCAGAAGCCCCTTGTGAAATTTGGGATTGACTCAAATGTGTGATGTTAGACAGATTTCTCAGTGCAATCAGAAGACAACTGACCTAAGATACCTGGTATCCTCTGGAGTCCTCAAAATCATTGTGTCTTTTCAGCTGATATTCAAGTGATTGTGCTCAATACTTTTAAATTTGAAATGTATATACTTCAGTCAAGTGTGTTACATGTTTGGGTTTTTTTTAATCCCTTTTTTTCCTTACAGTCAGGTGCAACTCCTCTGTTCTTTGCTGCACAGCAAGGCCACAATGATGTAGTGAAGTTTCTCTTTGAATTTGGAGCCTCCACTGAATTTAAGAATAAAGTAAGATGATGGGTCTATTTTTGCATGCTGGTGCATTCTGACAACCAAGGCTGGTTTTTCGTATTCACATGAAACATGCCATGGCAGCAGGAAGATGATAAAAGGATTTCCTCGCTTGAACGTTTTCTGAGTAATACAACATATTATGAAAATATTAGCTTGGGAGTAGCTTGATACTGATATCAGTCTTTCCTCTTAAGCCATCCTCCAATACAAGAACTAATGGTCTTTTTGTACATGTTAGGTGGGATCCCATGTTAGGTATGTCCTTCACTTGCATAGACTAAAGTTCTGTCTACATTGGGAAATCTCTGCATACCATGATAGGATACACAAGAGTATAATGACTGCAGTCCTCCCTAAATTCCCATTTACTCCATCTGAAATACGCCTCAGAGCTTCTATTTCTTTGTTCAGGCGGGTCCTTTTGCAAAATCTTCTTAGAATAGCCAAAAACACAGATGGCAGATCCTGGATCTGGTTTGGGGATCCAAACACTTAGAGCTTTGAGACTGGGCTTTGGTAACCTACTGAACTTCTAGGTTGAGTATGGGTGGGAAACCACCTTTAACTTTATGCAGCAGTGTGTACCTGAGCAGAAGGCACCACTGAGAACCAACTGCATTGACAGTACATATCTTCCATTGGCCACCTAGAGTGTTTTTGTGTCTGTTCCATTTTCTGATTTAATAATATGGGTTTTGTAGCTTGGAATTACTCCACCAAACCATCATTTTGTTAGCAGGCAGCTAAGATAATAGGCTTCTCTACACATAACCCCCCAAGGCCCAGAAACAATATAGTTGACAAAATGTGCCTTTTCAGGTCAGCAATAAGGCATTTTCTGATTAAGGCACACAGCTGGGAGCAGCAATGGAAAAGATATGGCTGATCCTGCCTGTTTTTAAAGGGCACTGGAAAATTAATCAATTTACAAAGAACTTTATATTAGAAGTGAAAATGTGGAACTGAAATAAGAAAACAAATTGAATGTATCCTAGGAAACAGAGCCTTTAAAGCAAGGAAATGCAACGTCCAACACCTTCTTTTTCATGTACCTCTCTGTAAATTGTAATTACTACATTTGTTACTCATATATATGAGTGTACATTTGTTACTCATACATGTGAGTGATGGAGAACTATCTTAATATAGGCATTCAACTCTTGTCACACCTTGTATCATTAGAGTTTATATTCTCTACAGCAGACAAAGCAAACGTTCTAAAACAGTGTAATAAAGTAACTAGCAATAATTGCTGCTGTTGTAAAGAGAACAAATAGTATTACTGAAGGTTATTATAGATATATTATAAAAATACGTATTATTCAATAATATTATTCTGCATTGTCTGACATCCCTAGAAGCATGCATCGTGAATTGAAACACGTTATCTTTTCTTCCTCTGAGACACGTTATAAGCATGTGGGTTCTTGAAAGGGTTTGCATGGGGGCATGTTTTCTGAGCAACGCTGCAGGTCAAATGGTGTGTCAGAGGCTATTTTTCAGCAGGTAGTGACTGCAGAAGATCGGTTCCCCTGCCTTGTCATGTTATTTCAGAGATCACAAAACAGCGTGTAATTGTAAGCTAATTGTAAGGTGATGATGACAGGGGTGCAGGAGGAGGTAGGCGAATAGACAGGGAAGTCTACACTGGATTGCCTGGTCTTACTGGGTGTTGCTGTTCCAAGTGTTCCCATGGGAGACTGGCAGCTACTGGATGTACCACCAGTACAGGGAGGACAGACCATGTGGGGGTCGAGAAAACTGGTTTCAGAGGAAGAACTGCAGAGGTAGCTGAGAGAACCGGCTCCTATCTGAGCTGGAAGGGTTTGCAGGGAGGGACTAATAGGAGCTACATGGTGTCAGGAAAACAGGATATGAGCAAGGAATCAACCCAAGGCAACGTGCTGTCTGTCAGCTGCACCTCCGGCTGCCCGCCCGCCCTGGCCCTCGAAGGACCTCTCTGGTTGCTCACACATCCCTGCTCCTGCTTGCTGCCCTCCTCAGAGTTTCCAAGAGGCTTGCCAATACCAAAGGTGCTTCTTCAGCTTTTTAGTCACCTCAGATGAAGCTAAAAAGGAAAGAAAGAATCACATGGCTGAAGGGAATTTTAAAACTCATGTTCATTTACTTCTTTTTTTTTTGTTGTTCCTTTTTTTTTTCCCTCATAACTCACCTGCCTTCCCAATGGCCTGTAGAACACCGGGATCTCCAGCTACAGCTGCTGGAGAAAAGGCTGGCAAAAGGGAAGAAAGTGTAAGAGAAAGCAAGACAGGAGCTCAATAGGGATTGGAGGGGGCTGAGTTTTTCTCTTCCTAAGAAACCATGGCCCTTCACACTGTTTGACAGTTCCTCAGTTGAATTAAGTGCCATCTTACTGTACGGTCGTTTCAGTGAAAAAGATTTCTGCTCCCAACTTTGCTTTTCTTACAGCAAGACCTGTCTCTATCAGAGCATTCAAATGAATCTGAGGCTCTTCTTTTGAATATATTCAACTTCATAGGAGATGCAGTAGAGCAGGTCTTAGAGCCCAGCTGTCTTCCTGATCAGGGTCCAAATCTTTGGGACGGGGAGTTGTTATCCATATCTCTCTGGCCAAGTAAATATTTGATTCAGGGTCAGCAGCTGGAATTGGGGGTGACCAAATGTTTTCTTTCTGATCCCTAGACTCTGATCAGGGTGATCTAGGAAACTTGGTCACTCTAGTCTGAAAGATGTATATCATATATCTTGGAAATGTGTTAGTCATTCCGAAAACGTATCTGTCTCAACCTGTTCACTGGATTCAACCAAACACTTGGTCAGGATCCCCATTTCAAGACACTTGGAGATAACCTGCAAGAAGTGTCTCCCTTCTTAAACCTCAAGCTATGACATCTCCCGAGGTGGGATCCCACAGCTGTACTCCAAGCGTTGAGTGTCAGCTCTACTGTGCTAACTGCGGTTAGCTTTGCAGGCCTGCCTTTGATTTGGGACCTGTCGTTTGGTTCCCTTCAGAAATTATGTTAATAACCAGACAAAAATAACTGGAGTTTGTTAAGAACACAAGAATTTTAGAAGAAAAAACAAACAGCAAAACCCAAAAAACAGACCATAAAGCAATAAACAAACTATTCCCGTATACAGCTAACCGAACGTGTCTATTCACCCACCATACAGGGAACCTCAGTGTTTTTAAGCTTCCTAAATCTCGTCCTTCCCTGCCTCTCCATAGAGGATCTCCAATCTGGATAGCACAGTTTCTCTTCTTAACTCATTAACCTTTCTCTCTCATGTTTCCTTCAGGGAAAGAGTCTTTAAAAATGTCTCTGTTTTTTGTTTGTAGCCTTTTGATCTGGTAACTCAGTAATCGAGCAAAATGGCTTTCAGCTGGTTGGAGACAGGAAATAGGTTTCACAGAGCTAA
>JAOXNO010000013.1:110575862-110586358 GCA_028565335.1 Limnodromus scolopaceus | reverse complement strand
AACACAAGAATTTTAGAAGAAAAAACAAACAGCAAAACCCAAAAAACAGACCATAAAGCAATAAACAAACTATTCCCATATACAGCTAACTGAACATGTCTATTCACCCACCATACAGGGAACCTCAATGTTTTTAAGCTTCCTAAATCTTGTCCTTCCCTGCCTCTCCATAGAGGACGTCCAATCTGGATAGCACATTTTCTCTTCTTAACTCATTAACCTTTCTCTCTCTTGTTTCCTTCAGGGAAAGAGTCTTTAAAAATGTCTCTGTTTTTTGTTTGTAGCCCTTTGATCTGGTAACTCAGTAATCGAGCAAAATGGCTTTCAGCTGGTTGGAGACAGGAAATAGGTTTCACAGAGCTAATAGCTTTTGCCATTTTCTGTTAAGTGTGTGTAAGGTGTTTTTTAATCCAGGAACCATTGTGGTTGCTTTTGTGTTTTGTTCCAGCAGTTCCTATTAAATTAGGGTTGTTTAATTTGACAGGAAAGTCTAATGACTCATTGTAGCTATAGAGTAACTTAATTCCACTGAACCTGATTACGCACTATATTTACTCAAATGATCCAGAATTAATATGCAATTCCTAGACTATCACAGAACAGCTTCACATCTGTGACTTTGCTGACACTCAAACCTTGTTTGCTTTTCAGTAGGGAGAAAGGGTGAATATGAGGAGGTGAGAGCAGCTATAGACAGTCTCTGTGGGTTGTTTCAGTTCATGTCAGAGCTTGAATTTTCATGAGGTTATTTTAGGCATGAAATAGCACCACAGATTAATAAAATTGATTGGCACTTCCCATTGTAAAAGATCCATTTGGCTATTCAAGCTGTAACTTCTCTTGTGGATATCTGTCTGTGGAAAATCTCAGACAAAACTTTGGAGCTGTTTCAGAGGACAAGGCTGAGCGAAAACACAATCTTTTGCCCACATTAATAACATCTCTAGAAGCCATTTATCTGAAATACTTTAGATAGCGTATCTTGCGGAGGAGGGGCTTGCGACTGGGAGAAGGCAGGGAAGGAGAGAGAAGACCTGTGGTGTGAATGACTTGGGGTATGTGTCATCCTTGCACGATGGCATGGTGCCATCCCAAGCAGAAGATAAAAACTTCCTCTCTGTATCAGCGTTAGAAATAATGGTAATTTTTGAGTGGGGCATAGTGCATTTACTATGATGGCAAGACCCACGTTTGCTATCTTAGTTGTTTCAGCTGGCTTGGAGTCAATTGCCAGTGACACTGTGGTGTTTCCCTTCTGAGACGGCGCCCAGGGGAGCATTTCTACATGCAGGGTTTGATGCACGTGCCTACGTCTCCCTTTAGTGGCGATGTGCAGTAACTATAACTGCCTGGGATTGCTGCTACCTGCAGGGATCACTTCTTCAGCAGAAGTAATGGGGTTTTCACTGATGGTCTTGGGTTTGGTCTGATGCACACTTCCACAGTTAGCTAGCATAGTTCAAAATGCATCCTCCCTGCTCTTTTTCAGGCCAACAATCAACAGGTGAGAGGCAGGGCATCAACAGGGCATGAAGTTCTGGCCAAAGAAGAGTAGATGATCCTTTTTGGAACCGGCTTTGGAGCAGGGGAAAGGTGTGCTGTCCTTCAATAAGTGAAAGAGCTTGGCAAGGGTGGGAGATTTGGCTGAAAAGGGAAGAGACACGGAGGAGCTTGGCGTTATGAAGGGAACAAAGCTTCTAGAGGGAAGGCAGAAGATGAGGCACAAATAGCACAATTTTCTTGGTTCCTGTCCCTCGCTAAAAAAGCCACAGGAGAAAAATGTTTATAGTGACAGAGCCAAGTTTAAAGATTTATGGGGCAAGACTTTGTACTAAAATTATGAAAGATTCAGTAGCTAGTCTCTACAGAGCTGCTGTGAGCCAAATGCCGAAGAGCATTAAAATTTGCTTATGTTTTATGGTGATGTTCAGTCCTGCACCTTCCCTCTCACCTGACTGTGCCCATTCTTTGCTTTTTCACAGGATGGAGGTACTGCTCTTCTGGCTGCTTGTCAATACGGACATGCAAAAGTAGTGGACACTCTGCTGAAGCACGGTGCCAACATTCACGATCAACTTTATGTGAGTTATTTGACACAGATAATAATGACAACACTGGTGGTGGAACAAATGTGCTGTTGGTTGGACAACAGCGGATTCTTTGGCTCCAGCACACAGAGGTGTTTGCCAAACATTGTGGTTTTATAGTACTCTGCTCTTCTAAGATGTGAATTTTGTTAACTGTCTGCTTTTCATAACCCTGGGAGAAGTAGCACAAAATCAGAAAAGATGATTTGGCTGCCTTTTGGTTCGTTACCTGTATGACGGATATGTACCAAATCTGGATCAGATTTGTGCTGTCCATCACCTTTGAAGAAAAGACCGTGTCATGTTCTACCATGATTTGCACTGCAGACAGACGAGTGAACAGCTACAAAGCCACTGATGTACTTGAGAATCAGTTTATTGGTTTTCTGCCAGAAAGAGTAGTAAAAGTTGTGTTGTCTTTAAAACCTTTTTTAAAAATGACAGTTAAAATGATGTCGTTTGGTATTTGTGCATCTCTACCTTGTCAGTGCTGTGGGCAAAGAATGGTTAAAATGGCTGAACTGAGATTGTTTAGTTGACTTTTCAGAAAGCTGGATTGAGCCGGTGAAGCACTGGATTTAATTTACTTCAACAGAGACACAAATAAGTTGAGCTTTTCAGCATTCAGCAGAAATGAGTGGCAGATTTTCTCTCCACTTCCCATCACTCTTTCCTACCCCAGGGCAGTCCAGACTGACAAAAAGGAAGTTGTTCCCCAGGGATATTTGGCTTTTTTTGAGCCTTTTCCATGGGGTTTGGATCTGCAGGGTGCTGTCACGCTCAGCTGCTATGAGCGCGGGTGGGAACCGAGGGCTGGTGACCACCAGGGTGCTAGGAGCTGTGCGCTGGTTGCACAGGGGGTCCCCACCTCTGTGCTGCCCTCAGCCTGTGTTGGTAAAGAAGGGTGTCCCACCCTCGCTACTGCACAAATAGCAATTGCCTTTCTCATCTGAGGGCAGTGAGTCATACCTCTGGATGGTAATCCCAGGGGTTACCACTGGGTTTAAAAATAGCCGTGCTGCCACACCTGCAGACACATATCTAGAAATGAAGGCTGTAAAATAATTTCCTTGTTGTCTCTCCTGGAAATGAGCAATATTTGCAATTGGATTCAGAAATGTATTTTTATTGCTCCCAGCCATTGGGCAAAACCAGTCAGAAACAAGTGCTTAATAAAGTAAGAACGCAATCTCTTGAAAAAGAGTGTTAAACTGGCTCCTTTTGTGGGACGTGGCCAAGCTGTGTTTGCGAGGTGGTAAGTGGCTGGCAGTTTCACTGGCTGGCAGCCAAATGAGGGGGATTTTGGGCCTGCATTTAGGTAGTCCTCCCCAAACCACCAAGAGATGTTTTAATCTTAAATTGACTGCCATGAGGGGTAGAGGAGAAGACGAGAGAACACCCTGGCTAAAGAGTATTTCTTGCAGAAATATTTTCTAGCCCTTAAAACAGTTTTCTCATTGCAGCAGCAATTCCAATCAAGTACAAAAAAATAATAGTTATTTTTTTTTAATAGTTGGATGATAGGGAAACCAAGATTCTCCGTCTTGATTGATGTTATAATAAAGAGGTCTTTTACTATTACACAACCTTGTTTGCTTTCTAAATGGAAGTGTCTCTGGAGGAAGCCTGCAAAGGACCTGGTACCATCACCCTGTTCCATGTGCTCGCATAGCAACCAGAGAAAACAGCCCATCAGAGGGCCCAGGGGTATGCATTTGTAGCGCCAGCAGGCACCTCTCTTGTTTACCAGGACATTTGTCTTGAAATCAAGGTCAAACATTTTAGATTCAGTCCCCGGGGCACTATATTCAGCTTATGCTTCACTGGGCCCGTGCTGAGTTTTGCACGAAGAGGGGTAGCTAAGCAGTGTCTCTTTGCAGACAACAGCATTCTGTCCCAACATACTGATACGCCAGCAAGGTCAACAACAGGCTTCCACTAAAATGCCCTGTATTTTGTGATAAGCATATGCATAAATTGGTTAGATGTGTACTTGGGCATCTGAGATGCAGTGAGGGGATTCATTCGTGTCTCAATTTAAACTAAAAGAATTTTACCTCCTGGGAAAACTTGGCCTGGCATGTTCTGTGCTGAGCTGGGGATACAGGATGGGTAAACACCTTTCCCATCCTCATTGCAGATTTCCACTTCCAGTTGGTTGGATGGATTCTAATGCAGTTTGAAGACTTTTCATCAAAAAAAAAAAAGAATGAAATATGATTTCTAATTTTTTTACCTAAGGAAAAGCTTCTGTAAAGCCAAATGCTGAAGAACATCTGCGCAGGAGAGACATGTTGAGGAAAAAAAAAAATCCCATATTTGTTCATTTCTTTCGTAAGCTTTTTGCAGGAAAATGCTGGTTTCTGACAGGGCTTTGAGGTAGTCTGTCTTGCATGTGCTACTTTACATGATTATATTACAGGTCGAGTCTTTTCTGCGAGAGCAGTGCCACGGTAGTTGCTGGGGCAGCACAGTACTTACTCCTTCAGCCTAAAGGGCAGATTTCAATGCTGGAGCCTCCAGGTCTGCGACTTACTTGGGACACATTTTCATTATGTGTGTCTATGGTTGAACATGTAAAAGCTAAATTAACCTAAATAAATATATTTTGCTATATAGGAATGAATTCCTTGTTATATGGTTCAATGTTTCGATGAACTAGACTCTTAGAATTCCAGACCTGGATTTAATGCTCAGTTTGGTATATAATGGGAGCCAGTACTCATGCATGCTGAGTGAAAAATGTTAGCATACTTTGTCATGAACTTGACTTTGGATTTCGTTAATTATTTCTTGAGCTTGGCTACATAGATGCTCTTACACTGCATAATGGCTTAGGAAAAGCTTGATTCAGTTTGGTTTGGTTTTATATGGCAAAAAAATGGCATAATTTCAACACGGTGTATTTGTTATTAGGATGGAGCTTCTGCAATTTTCCTGGCGGCACAAGGAGGCTATCTGGATGTCATCCGACTGCTGCTTTCTTCAGGAGCAAAGGTGAACCAGCCACGGCAGGTAAGCTCAACACTTCAAGGAAGAGCTGGCGTCTAATTCCTAGATTTTACAGTTATGGAAAATTTACACCGGGTTAAAGAGATTTCCTATGTGCTAGGCTGACTGAGGGATACGTAAGCATACGTGATGCACACAGACATATATAAAAGCTCTCTTGGTTTTCTAAAAAGGATTTCTTTATTGTATAGCTGTTTCTTGACTCTCAAATCAGTGCTTAAACAGCACATTTAGCTGCTGCTTTGAGTAGCCAGATGTGGGAGTGGCAAAACTAGCTTTACTCCCAGCGCTTAGAAATGTCAGGTTAGAGACAGGGCTGCCCAGGAATCTTTGCCTGCTTTGAGAGAGCCTCCCCTGTGGTCTGCTGACACCCTGCAGGCAAGGTAGCTGTCCTGCGGCTTCACTCCACATTTTGAAATTGATGGGCTGAGGTCTTGTCCCTGCAATCGGTCATGTAAGGCTGCCAGGTGGCTGTGATCACTGACTGCAGCAAGTTAAAAAAGTCAGCAGGCATGTGAAAACTCTAACGACAGTGGACAACGTGGCATGTGACGAGCTTTGCCAGGTATTTTGTGTATTTCCTTTCATCTACACCAAAAAGCCTGCCGAATCATAGCCTGGCAGCAGAGATTGATCTATATGATGCCTGCTGCATCTGTAGGTCTGCGTAGCCTCCCTGCTGCTCCTGTAGTGTAAGGAAACTGGATTAGCATTTTATGTGCTGAAACTAAAGCAATTTTCCTGCTGCCTCTCCCCCCAACTCTCCAGCACCAGAGCTGTGCTGGCAGCTACTCCCTGGACTGGTGCTTTAGTTGCTCCTAGGCTATCTCCACACTGTCTCTCAAGATCAAGATTAAGAAAGGTTGTTAAAAGCTGTTAATTAACGCAGTCTGAAAGATGAGTGCAGAAGAACAGACCAAGGCCTTTAGAGTGGGCCAAAATAGCGGTGAGTAGCATTCAATTTGGCTCCACCATGCTGCCATAAAACCTGCATTCTGCTAACCATAATTACAATGCCCCAGCTAATTCTTTCTGACAGTATTTTTTTAGCTCTCTAATCCAATTTCTACAACACAATGTTTCGTGACGCATGTTTAAATCTTGGTTGAGGCAAGGGCTTGACTCTGTGTGAATGTTCCTCCTGGGTCTGTCTCATCTCTGGCAGGATGGGCTTTGCTTCAGGGTACCTCCGATCCCTGCTAAGATTATGCCTGGATAAGTCCGTGGCATCTGTATTTGGGCCCACTGTAATCTGAAACATTTCCTTAACAAATGGAACATTTTTACTGTTTAATTAGTAAAGCAATGGTTGGATAGACTTCAGTCTCTTTCTTACTAACAAATTTGTACTTTGTTCGAAGGTGGCACGTTGGTCACGAGGAATGTAGCTCTAGATGGGGCCGTTTCGATGTCAGATGACTTTTACTGTCAGTTACAAACTACACTGCGCTCACTGCTGCAGGAAACTTTTCTAAGCAATGTAACATCAAATAGAGGGCTGCAAAGTCCCAGGTGTGAGTTCATGCTTCTTCCTCATGGTGTCCAGGTTTTCCCCCCTACCTTGTGCGTTCCTGGGGCTTGATTCACATGCCTGAGTGTGTGCGTCTGCCTTGTATGTCTCCTCCGGCTGTTGCAGTGGGTATAAGTTCCCCTTTGGTCTTGTGCCCCATCTCGCAGTCCCACAGGGATGCTTCTGACACCAAAAAGCATCTCTGATGGCTCTGGCCACCCGGGTGCAGGCCCTCCAGCTCAGCTCTCACAAGACCGAATAGTGAAGATTCCTGGCGAGTTTCTTCCTTGGCAATGACATTTATCTTGGATTTTAGCCACCTTCTGTTCTTTCTGATATTGCAGAGCTGGGCAGGAATTCTTTTGTCATCTTTTTGTCTAGACAGAGCTGGGGGCAGTGTCTGAAGCCTGATGTGGGAGATGTTTCTTTGCTTCTCCAACTCAAAAACAAAGCAAGAAGATAATTTGCCAATGAATTTTGCACTCCTTTTGGCAGCCTGTGTCCCAGCAGGCTTAAGCCTGACTGCCTAAGCAGATTCAAAATACTCTGAGAAGTAATGATTTTTCTTAACACAAATATGTAAGCCAGTAAACCTATATAGAGTATAGGCTTTAGACATGCTAGCAATTTGTTACTAGCAAGAATTCAGCTGGTGTAGTGGTGTGAGTGGAGTGATGGGCAGAACAGTGAAGGAGGTGATGCTGAGTAGCCTGAGGGTAGGGGGTCTCTGTCCCTGGAAGTCCTTACTGGGAATTCAAGGGGTATTTCACCTCCCACTCTAATCTGACCTTTTCTAAAACTCCAAGCCACAAGCAAATGCTGAGATTTGAAGTTGCAAAGCAAAGTCATTAGTTAATGGGTAAGAGAAAGAGCATCAGAAATTTCAGTCAGAATATGTTTGGAACTGCTGGCTGCTGGATAAAACAAGATATAGTCTGTATATACTTGTAATCAAATATACAGTATATATTTGTAATCAAATATGAAAATAAACACAGCTTAAACACATGGTGTATTTGGCACTGCAGTCTGCTGGGTGGGCAGAGGGACAAGGAAAGGAAAGTAGTTTTTGAACTGCATCCTTCCCTTTTCTTGCTTTCATCTTGACTCATCTCCAAACTTTAACATCTGTTCACATGGTAATTCTTATGTGGCCCGTTAGTACAATGTAATAGCTCTTTTGCACCATACACCAACATGAAAATGGACAGAAATCTCATCTACTCTATATAAATATTATATGCATTTGCATAAACCTGCATGTTAGATGCTGTTTGCTTAAGAGAGAGAAGCTGACAATAGTCAATGTGAGCCCACCATCAGCTTCATCACCTTTCTTCTCTTCAGGCTAAGTGCTCCAAGACAGTCAGTCTTTCTCACAATGTATTTTTGCCTCTACCCTGTAACTCAGCTACTGAGTCTAACAGCAATTCTATTAAGGACAGTTTATGGTAACAGGGATGTTACACAACCCTTGTATTTCTTTCTGCTCCTTTGCCTGAAAATAAGAGTTATTCTTACAAACTTCACTGTAAGTATAAGAAAGCTGCTGTGTTCCCTGTGTTGTGATCGTGCTTGCATTTCTTGTGTAAATAGAAGCGTGGATTTTCATAGCATTGGTTCTTCATGCAAATTAAATTGCGTAGGCTGCTCTCAGATAGTTCCCAAGCTTTATGGACTTTTTCAGTGTCTCTATTGCTATTTTCTAGAGCCCTCTGGTGGGGGGAAATTAGAAAAAAAAGAAAATGAAGTGTCAGTTTATTGGTAGGGAAAACACTAGAAATTGGAGACGGACAGTTTTGGCCATCATGCTAACATCACATATGCTGTATACAAGAGAGCCTTTGTTATTTTTGAATTACAAAGAACACTCATTGTATTAACAGGATATATACTAGAATGAGGTCAGTCACAGATGTCAATGTGTTAATTTATAGAGAAATGGTACAAGGGTGGGTAAAGATCTTGCTCCTCACCATTTGAGAAGACTGAAGATCTCAGGATGTGCATTTGCTCTTTCTCAGAATCAGAAAAAAAGGGAAGCCCAGAATATTATATCAGAGGAATAAACTTTTCTGTTTATTTCAAAGAATTCTAAGTCACTAGCCCATAGAAAACAGAGAATTGGTTCAACAATAGTTTTTTTGGATTGCACAAGCAAGTCATATGAATCTTCAGCTGGCACTGAGGAGAGAGATTGCTTCTTTGATCAAGGTGGAGGTATCTAATTTAAAGTAAAAAGTTGCTTTCTGAAACTTCTCATTAAGGCTCTTTTAGAAGCCCCAGGATATTTTGTCTTCCTTTTCCTGCCAAGTCTTCAGGCTGCTGAGGGTGGCTGAGGGGAACTGGCAAAAGCCCTGAAGGCAGAAGCAGACACCCTGCTATGTAAGGGCTCACTTTTATGTTGAAGTCCATCCAGGCAAAGCCTTTTGTGAAAGGCCCACGAGAATCAGTTTGGCACCACATAACTGCTGGAGTCCTCCTGTTGTCTGGAGAATCAGGCCATTTAGAAGTAAAAGGAGAAAAAGACACAAAACTAAATTCTAATTACGGTGACAAATACTTCTGGTGCTTCAAATCACCTTTGCCTTTGGGATGGAAATCCATCACAAAATTTAGATTATACTAAATGTGCATTTTATTTTCTGAGGTTTTCTGCTCAAATAATGATTGGATAGGGGATTTTTTTCTAAATCAGATTGTTTCGTGCTGGATTCCTTGGTAATTGCCTTGTTTTCTAGCTGAGTTCTTGAAGGTAAAATTTGTGGAATACTTTCCATCACTGTAAAGCAGTTTTTACCAGATTCCCTGAGGGTGGATAATGTCACTTATCATTGAAGGTTGGTGATCATCTTGCATTGCTCCTTAGCTTCTCTAACCAACTTCCAGTCCACATGTACAGAGACCAGGCTGCAGAATCAGTCCCTGCGTGCTGAGATTTACCTGTATCTTCTGTCATATCTAGCCACCTAGAGCTCAAAGCACACAGGATACCTTTGGCCTTTACATTTCAGACTTCCCTATGTATTTTAGGCACGACTGGTAAGCCGAAGAGGGCTTTAACTGTTTGCACAGCAAAGCACTTTTCAGGCCAACTATGGAACAGAAAGCAGCTAAGGAAGGGTAGCCCTACTCCATAACTGGAATGATTCTGACTTGATTTGACTTGATACGCCGACCTACCAAGTGCTTTCGGAAGTGACTTCGCATATGTCTATCTGCGATGCAGTATTTAATTAAGAAATCGAAGTACGTCCATTCCAGTAAGAAGACTTGAGTGGTAAAATATCCTTGAAGTGAAACCTTTAGCAGTCTTATTTTGTTTGCAGGATGGGACGGCTCCCTTGTGGATTGCGTCGCAGATGGGTCACAGTGAAGTGGTGCGAGTAATGCTGCTCCGGGGAGCGGAGCGAGACGCCGCGCGGGATGTGAGTAGCACTTCTTCCTGCGCTCCGTCTCCAGCTCAGCACCTCCTAGCTTCTTTTGAGGCTGCAAGGCTGCCTGAATGGAGGCCCGGTGTCCCCAGAGTCTGCCTTGTTTGCCAGGTTGTAAAGTCCCACTGCAGGTTCCCTTTTTCCTCTTGTGTCTGGGACAGTTTCTTAGAGGGACCTTCTGGAATAAGGGAATGGAAATCACAGAATCACAGAATCTTCATAGGTGGAAGGGACATTTAAGATCGCCGAGTCCAACAAAAAAAAAACCAACAAACAACCCCCCCAAAAAAACCCCACCCATCACCACAACAATCGCCACACCCAACAATCCCAGGCACTAGAGCATGCCCTGAAGTGCCTCATCTACACGTTTCTAAAATACCTCCAGGGATGGTGACTCCACCACCTCCCTGGGCAGGCTGTTCCAGTGCCTGACCACCCTCTCAGGAAAGT
>JAOXNO010000013.1:110561637-110575762 GCA_028565335.1 Limnodromus scolopaceus | reverse complement strand
CTCAGCCTCTCCTCATAGGACTTGTTCTCTAGACCCCTCACCAGCTTGGTGGCTCTCCTCTGGACACGCTCCAGCACAATGTCCATATAGATAAGGGACAAAGATGGTACATGGTGTCATGGGTTCATTTCACTCTGAAGTTTTCACCTGCCAGGGGAACAATTCTCCAGCTGCCCTAAAACCAGTAGCATAGGTGGAGGTGCCTCCTCAAAGACGATGAGCAGAGGAGACCCTGCTCTCAGAGGTGTGGGGGAGAGCTGGCCGAGTGGAATGCAGGTAAAGCATTGGTGATAACTGAACTGAACTTCTTCTCTCTTTTCAAGGATGGTACGACTGCTTTACTGAAGGCTGCCATTAAAGGGTACAACAATGTGATAGAAGAGCTGCTGAAATTCTCTCCCACACTTGGCCTGCTGAAGGTCAGTAGCAAAACACACAGATTTTTAGGCAGAAACTCAAGAAGGCAAAGGGTCTGATGAAAGACCTGATTTTTATGATCATGACAGTGGAAGACAATAAGGAGCTTAAGCCCCCCAAAAAGTAGAGAAAAATTAAATTATCCTGTGTAGCCTTTAACACTACACAGAAATGAATCTTTTCAAATGAAATTGTGAATTTTATTTTTGGAAGGAGAAGCCCATTTTTTCGTAGATAGAATTCTCCTGCTTTTTGTCATCTGATTTTATTTCTACTGTAAATGGATTTCTCTCGATGGTGCATTTTTTAGCATTAAACCCTGCCCTCTATTGCATTTAGTCAGCAAAATATTATCCTAAGAGATGTTGTGACCAGATTCTCTACTTGATTTTGTTTTCAAATTCAAAAAGGCTTGAAAAATAACAGATATTTGGAAAATGCTTTTTAATAGCTGATCTAATTTTATGTGCCTATAAATCACATACTTTGATAGCATCTGTGCATGCAACTAATTGGCAATTTTGATGTACTTGAAATTCTGAGTCATGTTAACTTTGTTGTTAATTACAAGTACAAAATAGCTTCCACACTTATTTGAACTGTCAGTTTGCAGCCACAAACAAAAGGCCAGCCATGGAAAAAAAAAAAACCCACCATTCAGCTGTTTGACATTGAGACTATTAATCATCAGAGAAAGAAGATAAAATGCACAGATGGTTTCTGTTACTGCTTGTGCTCCTGTTTCACTTGCTAATGGCTGATTTTGCCAGGCAGAAGCAAGTGCTGTGTTCATTTCACCTCTAATCTATTGACAGGGGTAATTTTTAAAAGGAAATATTGCTGCAGTAAAGTGAACTTGACTCTCATTTTTATTAAAGCATTTAAAATCACATCCTTCATAGCCCACTAGCCTTTGATTCCATGTTATTTCTTTCTTGTTTGTAGGCTTGTTCTTTGCAAATATTTGTGTTTCACTGCCTTTTGATTTCTTCCCATGCATGGTACAAACGTCTCCATTGGTATTTTCTAGAATGGGACCTCTGCTCTCCACGCGGCTGTCCTGAGTGGCAACGTGAGGACGGTGGCGCTGCTCCTTGAAGCAGGAGCAGACCCTTGCCTGAGGAACAAGGTACACCATCCTGGGCGAGGAGGGGTTGTGTGCCACATGCGTGGTGGCAGTCCGTGTTTGTCTATTGGTCCATGGTTGCCTCTTGATCCTCTCCTGAAGCACCACAATTCGGTCCATCCGTTTCTGTCTACGAGCATCTATAAGGGTGCTAGGCAGTGCTGCTGGTGGTGCTGGTGGTTGTGAAGTTAGGTCAATCTGAGAATAAGCAACCACGCACTCACGTAAGCACCACAGGTTAAACTGTTCACTATAGCTCGTCATGGGCTAGCTAGGTTGCGTTTTAGGGAAACAGTAGTCTGTTACTGGTTTTAATAAGTCATAATTTACATTTGTGCCTTGTGACAAAGATGCAACGAAGACATTTCAGCAGCAAGAGAAATATATATCTGTGCGCTTTTGGTAAGAAAACTTGGTTAGGATTCAGGACGTTGCTAACACAAAAAATATCTCAAATTACGTGCATCTTTCCCATATCTTACTACAAGTCTGTTAGTTTATTGAAATAGTTTCATATTGATTTTATGGCAGCAACTTTTCTGCAGAAAACTTGTCTTTTTGTTCTGTAAATTGTTTTAACATTACACATTTGATAATTTCCATGAAGATATCTTCCTCAGAGGTGTGTTTATGAATTACTTGCCACTAGTATTTGATATCTAGCTGGGTTTGTTAAGCTGTGAATGGGTGGTCTGGTATTTACTTCTGTTTTATGATTGGTTGAATGAAAGTTTGTAATACAAGTAATCTAGCATATGCCTTCTAAATGTTTTGGTCATTCACTATAAAATCTGTGCCTGTTAGTTCTGTATCTTTCCACTTGATGGCAGCAGAGTTAATGGCGTTCATACTGTAGTTCCTATTAATAGGCATTTTGGTTTGATACTATCATACAATGAATGTGCAAGATTTTCCTGCTGCTGACGGTGATTTGCAGCAGCAGGGTGTGCAGTATAAGAAAGTCTGCGGCTGCAACCTCTCCTACTGATTTATTATGTTTTTTTTAACACCACGCAATTTGGCACAACAGAGTACATTTGCAGGACAGAGACAGAATTACTGATTTTCAGTAGTAGCTTTATTATAAATACTTCATGTTACCAAAATTGTATTCAATAAATACAGAAGACCAAACTCTGATGGTCTGTTACCAATCCTACAGAATAGCACTGACTATTTCATGGCAATTGAAGTCTTCCCTTGGATTTTTATGGACTTTGGCACTTAAAGACCTGCTTCACGTCCCCCAAAAAATCAGCAGCTATGTTCTCTTTTAATTTTGTGGCAGTAGCACAGGGAGGTTATCCATTCAGCTTGGACAGTCAGCACAAAATGAGCTGACCACTCAAATCCCATGCTAGGATTATTTTGAAGACTTTCGTGAAATTTGCACACTGTTTGGAAAGGAGACTTCTTAAGATATCTCCAACAGTGGTGGAAACAACACTGGAATAGGCACATCATTATAATGCCTAGTACCATCTTATTTAGAGCTTAATGCTTTTAAAATGTGATTTGGAAATATTCATTAATTTTTGCTAACCTGAAGGTTTTTTGTTCCAGGCAAACGAGCTGCCAGCAGAACTAACAAAAAATGAACGCATCCTCCGACTCCTCCGTATGAAGGAAAAGCAAAGGAAAAGCTAATGCAGCCCTGCAGTAAATGGGGTTTGACAGAGATGCGCACTGACCACAGCAGCATGACAGTAACCCTAGGTTGCCTGAGAAGGGCTTGTTGGAACAGTTTGCAGAACTGATTAGCCTCTCCAGTACACGCTCCCTGACTGCACGAGGCCCTTGCCACAGGGTGACCACGGGCTAGGACCTCTGCCTGGCATCGCTGAGCGCAGAAGGACTGCGACGAGAGCAGGGTTTGGCCTGGGAGCTGTGTTTGCACTGCAGCCCTGCCTGCACTCCAGGGTCCCACCGGTCCCTGCACCCACGTTTGCTCCTCTGTGCCTGCAGCACACGCATCTCCACACTTGCTCCTGCCGTTTCAGATACGCGTCCCCGTACTGGCATGGCCACACACCTGTAACGGGTACCTCGGGACACACGTGTGGGTGGGGAGCAGTCAGCCCTTGTGCCAAAAGATGCCCAGATCTCACAGCTGTTTGGATGCAGTCAGTCCTGGAGCAGCCCCATGGTGCTGCTGCTCTCCCTTTGCTGGCAGAGCTAGCTCAGACCATTCCTCTTTACCTCCAAGTGCCACATGGGGCTAGGGGTGACATCCCAACAGGAAAAATCTCCTGCTTTGGTAACATTTTGATACGACATGAAGCTCCATAAAAATGATCCAGAGTGTTACAAATTACGCCAAAAGCTACCAACCAAACAATAAGCGAGGGGATGTCCTCAGTGGTAGCATCTTCATCTGTCAGCCTGCCCAGCAGCAGAAACGCGGCAGAGCCGGTGGTGGCATTTTGCGGTGTGTACGCAGCGCTATGGGGATCCGTCCCCAACCCTACAGTCTACGTACATGCATTTTTGTGGGCAGGGGAGGACCGGTTACTGAGCAAACCAACCAGGGCATATCACTCACTGGCGCAAGTTCATCAGAAATTCAGCTGTCGGGCGCAACAGCCCAGATGCTATGCAAGTGGTATACGTATGTTCTGCACACGCATAGATGTGAAACTATGGTCTAGTACCCACAGCTACTATGCAATGCACCCATTCCCCAGGTCTGTGATGGGAATTAAGGGAGAAATGCGCAGTGTCCAGGTGTTTCAACAGCTGATGAAAGGGTTACAGGTAGCCACACTCAAATTGGACCACTAATTAATGTGGGCATGGAAAAGGAGCGCTCAACAGCAATTTTGGCCTTTGTTGTGGTTGAGACGCTCAGGCGTGCTACTAGTGCCTGCGTGGGGAAGGCGGTGCAAATTGGAGACGGTTTGTGAAGAGCTGTTTTAACCATGTTGCTGGAAGACACTCCATTAAAACCCAGTCATTTTTGCTGTATAAACAGTATATATACTAAGTCCTGGTATCAACAAGAACATTAGAGAATATTTAACAGTGAGTGGAGGTATAGGGTTAATTCAGTACATAAATCCAGGCACTTCACCTGCCTTCAAACCTTAACAAATTACTGAAAAATTCTATAAAAACTTGAGGACAGAGAAGACTGTAAGGAAACAAAATGTTCCCCCCTTAAAAAATGTCTGCCTAGGATTCAACTGAATTGTTCCACTTTTGGTTCAGTGAGTTAAAAAAAAAACCTTTTAGTGAGCTAGCACAGATGAATGTAGTTTACTTAGTGCAAATTAGCCATATATATTACCAAATCATAAGGTTATTCTTTTTATGAGTAAGTTAGGTAAGAAGTGAAGAGAACAGAAGTGGGCATAACTTTGCTTGTGAGCTAGAATTGCTGTTCAATTTCTATTCAGCATTAGAAAGGAAAGCTTTAGGTTTTCCAACAATATAAGAAGACACCAGGAAAATCTATTTGTTTAGGTAATTCTTGCTGCTGTATTTTTAAATTAAAATAATGTTGTGCCTAACAGAAACTTGCAGACAAACTGGTACTGAACCAAAGAATTATGCAAGATGCTTAGAGGATGATTGTATCTAGGGTTAAAGTCTGCAAAAGACTGAAAAATGCTGAGCATGCAGAAATCTCAAGAGCCTTATTGGGAACTTAAGTTGCACAGCGTTGCATGGGACTGGACTCTATTCTTTAACAAGCAGCACTGGAGAGGATAGGTTTATCTGGAGCCCCCAGTGGGTTGAAGATGAACATACTGTTCTGAAGAACGCTAGAGGGACTCTAGGCAGCCTAGCCCCAATGTTGATCTTTCTCCCTGAAATTTCTTCAGGTCAACAGCTGGGAACAGCCACACTCTTAAGATGAAAAGCCCTTTCATAGTTGTAAAGGAAGAGGATAATCATTAGGTCTTCAGCAGTCGTGCTGGGTGAGCAGTAAATACTCTTAATATCAGACAGCCTGTAATGATCAAGCAGTCTTCCTAAAAAATGTGGACCCTCCCCACTGTTGGTGAGGGTCTCCTATTTTTTCCTGACAGCAGAGCATAGGAGAGAGAACAGGGCAAGCCAACAGTGGTCCTGTGACAGCTGAAGTAAGCAAGCTGAGACAACCTGCAGGTGTCCAGTATTTGCAGGTGGCCTCTCCTTTCTGCTAGGTGTATTTTCTTGTGAGAGTGGTCTCACCCCAAAGTGGGCAGCTACTCACCAAAGAGCTTCTTGAACTCTGCCTGTCCATGGGAAGATGCATGTCTGCTCCCCACCATTTAGAGTAGGACTTTCCAAGTTGTGTGTCCGGCTGCCTCCATGGCGGCCACCACAGCTGGAGCTCTTGTGCAACAAGCGAAGAACACCTGGGACGCTGCATCCCATACAGAGCATCCGCTGACCACCTTCTGAGAGGATGCAGTTACCAGGCCCTCTTTTTTTGAGTGATACTGGGCTATAACTGGCTTTTCTTCTTTCTAAAGAGAATCTGAAATGTGGGGCTTGCACAGGTTGAAGGGAGAGGCTTGTGGCTCCCTCCCCGCTCTCATTAGGGCTGGCTGACAGGGCACACAGGCTGTGTGTGTGCGGGGGGCACTCCGTGGTGAAGAACTGGCAGTGAAGTCTCTCTCTGCCCCGTTCAGGCTGAAGTTGAATCTAGCTTCAGTGAAGACGTTATTCAGCCAACATGGGATTTTCAGGCATGGAAGCATTCTCGTTGGGAGCATCTGTTTCATCTTGGAGCCTTTGGAGAGAGGGCTGGTTTTAGTTTTGGGTTCCCTGTAACCAAAAGGTGCTTATTCTGCCTGCAGATGGGCTCGGAAGCTGCAATACTGTTTCTCACCATGCAATTAACCTTTTCACAAAGAAACCTTAATAATTCTTAGTATTTATGTAACTGCTGTTATCTTTAAAGCGCTCAGTAAATACTGCTGTGGTTTGTTTGTTGTTCTAAAAGGGAAACCTGTTGTCCCTTCCTGGCTGAAGTGATTCGCTAATATTGACAGTAGTTCTTTGCATAGTTGTCGTGCCTTTTGTGCAAGGCTTTCCAAGTGCTCTGTGGACGCTATTACCTTTGTGAGTTCCAAAAATGCACTGCTGGGGGAGACAGGGAAATAGATGATTTCGTTCACACACCAGTGAAATGCAGCAGCTCTTCAGCAGTTCATGTCAATAGACAAGGGTAAGTTTGGACTAGAAATGAAGGGGCACCAGATCCATTTCATAGATGGCAGGATGAAGGTAGGTGAAATAATATTAAAAAAAATATATATATATACATATATAATGACGTGAAATAGAACTGGAACAGGATAACAGGCCAAATTGGGTTTTGGGTTGGGTTTTGGGGTTTCTTTCACCCAAAAAGTGCCATATATATATATATATATATATATCCATCTTACATCCCAAAAAAATCAGCTCCACCAGCACACTGCTTTTAGGCTTGCCTCTCTGCACATTCAGATCTGGGGGCCCTGCTTGCTGTCCTCTCCACCTGGGATTTATGCAGGTGCTACATCCTGGTGACTTCCCATCAGCTGCAAGCAAGCACAGAGGATGTGCAACCAAGAACAGGCTGCACAAATGAGTCAAGGAAAAGCATAGGGCATCTTTCTTTTATTTCACCAGTATCAAGCCATGGGGATGAGCACAAGGAAAAGTCCACGGCATATGGAGAGAAGTGGCATCTCACCAGTGACATGACAGTGGTGCAGCCTCAGAGGTCCCAAATACATGGAGCAATTAATTAAAGATGATTGCTGCAATGCAGTGTGCAGGGAGATCTATTTAGTAATGGTACAAAAGGCAATGTTGTACCTCCTGATTTGCACGCGCTGTTTTTCCCTTGGAGCAAAACCATCTCACGATTGATCCACCCACCTTTGTTTAGTTTAGAAGAGCTGAGAGGATTAGAGTATCAGATCAAACACCTGCAGGTCACATTTAATGCACTTTAACAATTACGATTATTTGCCTCAGAGTCAGAGCCTAATTGCAAGAATAATTCACGCTCTTTATTCAGCCAGTCCTGGTGACTACTGGGAAATCCATAAGTCAGCCAAATCGCATGTTGTCTCAGAAATTTCAGAACTGTTGCGCAGAAAATGAGGTAGCACAAACCCCAGCCCATTTGTACTTCATTTAACAGGAACACTGAACAGACATAAATTACCGCCTTTGTCTGGAACCCTTGAGTCAGTGGCATTAAAATGTTAACGTTTGCCATGAGCCCAAACCAAGATTATGCACAAGGCTCTTTTTTCCAGCAACAGAACATCGTACTGCATGCAACGGGACTAAATGGAGTTGTGCCTTCTCACAGCATTTGGTCTTTGGGAATGTCATGATAGTTTCATACTTTTCTGAATTCCACAGTTTATTTTGAGCTGCCCTTTTAGGCATTTGATAAAACCTATATAAATTTATGTAACTCCATGTAAGACTAATAGTCTGCAACAGGAATGTTGCTTTGCTAGAACACATTTTTCCATACCATCATTTCAATAAAAAATAATATACTACTGGGATTACCTTGTCTTCATACTTCATTATTGCTTTCTTTTCTTCTGTATGCTACTGATTCTCTTTGCAGAATACCAGAATTAATTTCCTATTTATGTAAAGACCACTTTGCTCTATTCCATTTGATTGATTAGACTTTTATTATTTTCCAGGTCTTTACAGATGAGATAGCATTCACAAAACAAATAAAGCCAATGCCATGGTTTGAGAAACAGGAAAACTTAATTTAGCATAACATAACAAGGTTTGTTTCAAAGATCCAGACATCACTGACAGACTCCCCTTGATATTAACATCCATTAGATCAGATCTGAAGGGAAGATTATAAAAAGCAACTTAGGAACAGAGGAATAAGACTATAGTTTTATTCAGTGAGTCAAGCATATCTTGGTTGTTCTGTTACTATTCCTAAATGTAAAACTGGTCCTTACACTGACCTACTTCAGTTTAAAAAAAAAAAGTCTACACCCTCCTGATATGCTTATTATGGTATGCAATGGATTATAAACGTTATCAATGGGGAAAACAGTCAACACTGAAAACCATATTTTTCACCTTGTGTTTTACATTCCAGGTTTTTTGCCTCATTCCTACGATTTTCTATTGTAGTGAGCTACATTTTAAATCATCATCAAAAATTTCTACAGCCACAACTCAGTAAAGCATCTCCATCTATTCAGAGAATATCAAGAGAAAGTGCTGTGACATTTTCATGGCTTAAATCAGTTCAAAGGATGATTTCTGGTAAGGGAAGTCTCCGTAATTTTGCACATGAAAGCATAACAAAACAGGGTCAAGAGACTGAAACTAGAAAAATTCAAACTTCAAGATGTGGATTTTCAAGAGTGAGGATAATTATCCATTGAAGAAAATTGCTGTGATGATTCCTTCGTCATTCGACTTTAAAAAAAAAACCACAAAAAAGCCAAACCAACAATTACTTTTCATTCTGAAAGATGTGTTTCACCTGAAACACTCTGTGTTTGATTCAGGAATTACTGGATGAAATTATGTGATATGCAGGAACTAACATTATGTGATCATAATAGTCTCCTTGATCTTAAAATATATGAATCAATACATTGTTTGCTTTATTGCCTTGGTGATTTAAAGAGATGCTAACTCTCATGAAATCAATAACAAGACCATATGCCTAGCAACTGTGGCTCTAGCCGCACGGCAAAATGAAATATGAGACACATACCTAAGATGTCTCTAAATAATCCATTTCGCTCTCTCAATGTTGACAAGGCATTTTAACTGGACTAATGCTTTAATGTCCTGCTTTTAACATCGAGTCAGTTCATTCAGAGCTGGCACAAGGGCTGTGTAGTGCTGCACCCTTCCAGGGAGCAGGGATCAGCAGAGTAATCTGGGATGTGCCAGAGGGGAACACAGTGAAGTCAGGAAGGAACAAGGGATGCAACTTTTTGCTGTGGCAAATGTTTCACTGGCTCGGATGCCCAGATGGAGCATGGCACTAACCTACTACACAGACTTGAAGCAGACTGCAATTTTATATGTACCGCACAGATGTGTTCTTGGGTGGTATACACGTATACATGTATGCATACATACTTCGTATCCAGCATATGGGTATAGGCTCCTATAATCACCTTGGAAAAGTGATACCAGAACCTTGTGGTCTGCTTATTCTGACTACATCGCATGAAGAGGCAAAAGAACTATTCCACTTTCTGGCGGTCCCTTGGCCATGCTACTGCATCGGACCCTACTCACTGGGACAAACTGTTATAAAACTGACAAAATGTCTTTCAGTCCAGCCATACACAGCCTGTTCCTCAGGTGAATTGTGGCTCATAAACCCGTCTCCCGTTCCTCCTGCCAAGTCTGATTTTGGTAGTGCCCTCAGGGACTGCCCTCTGATAATTTTGCCCATATTCTCCACTTCGACAGCAAATCCTGACTTACTCACCAAGTGGCAGCATGGTGCTCGCAGGGACTCAGTAAACTGACATTAATGCAAAGCAGGAGCCATACGCAGCCATTAATAGGTCAAATCTTGAATTTGTTAGCATATCGGTGCTTATGCACAGTATTTGGCATGAGTACAAACTGCAGCTCTTTGCTCACAGTAACAAGTGCAGCATGTCTCCAGACTCTGTTGCAATACTAAGCTGCATTTCTACAGTGTTTTCCTTCAACAGCTCACTGGTTGACACTTGGTTTTGGAGTTCTTAGGCCACACGTCACCATACAACTGGCACAACTTTACAGAAGAGGAAACTGCACTGAAGAGGTTGAGACCTGCCCAGATCATCCAGCAAGCTTGTAGCAAAACTGGAACAAACTTTGCATTGTTTGAATTCAAGTGCCAAGCTTTTGATACTAGGCAATAAATAACTTCACCTAATTGTATTAAAATTAACAAGTTGCAATGACTTCAGTGCTAAATTCGGAAAGGATGCGATCTTAAAGAGTACCTAACTACAGGACTTTCTAAGGTTAGACAGGGACACACCGGTGCATGTTGGTAGAGAAGCCATCAAAATACACTAGGGCAGATACAAAGATGAGAAGATAAAAAGACTTGATTCAGCATCACCTGACATACTACATGCATATTTAAGTGAGTACTGGCAGCACCAGGCAGACTGCTGTCAGCCTCCTCAGTCTGATTTGATCCCACATGGGAAGTCCGAAGACAAGAGCACCTGAGCAAAGTAATAGGTACATTGAGGCAGGTATAATTAAAGGGCGAGCAGGTTGCCACAGGTGAGGAAGGCTGACAAATGACAGCTGACGAAAAGAACATGATTTGCTTACAACACCAAATAGGAAACACCAGCTTTGTTTAGTACAAGTATTATTCTGGTTTAGCTGGAAAAACAGTCCTGGAACAAGCTATAGTGGTTTGGGCTGGGTCTACAGAAAAATGGAGGTGTGAGAAACTGGGTGAAACTTCTCACTCACCTGTTGCAGCTTGTCTTTACACGGATTGCAAGATGTCCAAGGAAAATATCCTGCTTTCCCATGTGCTTGTGCAGAGTGTTGCTTAACGTAGCTCCCACTTCTTGCAAGTGCCTCTGGGTGCTATCGCAATAGAAATAATAAAGGCTTGTAATAAATTATGGAGAATAAACAGTGATGGACATTTTAACTGATTTTGCTGCAAAGCAATCACGTACTGTGTTTCCACTTGTATGCGCAAGTAATTCTTCAGAGAGATTGCCAACTAGAAATTGCAAGGTCGTTATTACCATTAGGCGCTTGAGTTTCTGGTGGAAGCGGCAACACAGGTTTCATTTCTGCATTGAGCAAAGCGGTGGAACCAAATTGGAGGCCACACCTCTGAAAGCAATGTTCAGGGTTTTCCATCAAAGATGTAGAACAGAACAAAGCAGGCAGCTGTTTTACACGAGCTTCCTGGCAAGCACCTTTACACCATCCAGGGTATGCAGTGAGGGAAAGAGCTTATTTGACCCTAACAAGCGATTAAAGGATTTGTTGGATGTGATGTAGGCACCAAGTGACACCTTACACTGTGAATTAATACTAGCCTCTTCTTCCAGGCAGCAAAATTTAGTTTTGTATATGCTGCCAAGAACCAGAATAAGTATTCCCCATTAGCCTTCCAAGCAGATAGTCCCTAAGAGCTATGCATAATCCTGGGTTTAAAAGGGAACCTTAGAAGACATAACTTGATAAATATCCTTCAATGAGAGCAGCTGGGAGTGGGGATGGTCTCTCCTGGGCCATGCATACCACAGACAAGGCAATGAGCTGCTGGCAGAATTGGTCTGGGTTAAGTAGTCGGGGCTACTTTTTCTCTGCCCGGAAGGAAAGAGGTAAGTTTAAGATGACACACTCAACGGTGCCAACTTTATCATCGATAACACTCATGCAACTACACTTAAATGTCTGGAAGCTGCTCGGGACAGCTCAGCATCCTCACCCCCTGAATACGGCACGCAGCGCTGATGAAGACCGAAGGCTGCAGCAGGACTAAAGGAAGACCCTGCTCTGCTCTGCTGGCGGCCAGTGTACAGAGGCAACACAGAAACAGATGTGTGTTTGGGTTTCTGCATCTGCCATTATGCAAGATTTCACAAGTCTCTATGACCAAAGATAGGCTTAGTCTGATTAGTGTTTATTGCCCAGTCTTCACATCTATACCACTTCCCTTCAGCTTTGTGAGTGCAAAAAGGCAGCGCTCTCTGAGGGATGGCACTGGAATAAGTGTGAATTTAGATAGCTGTCTCAATATAGATATCCATCTGAAATTCAGATAGGTGTTAAAAATACTACCTCTTTTCTCTGTTTATACTGTAGGTGGTAGACAAGTGTGATGTTATGGACTTAATTAGTTTATGGTGGAAGCTGTCCCTGCAATAGATTCCCTTTTGTTTGTTTTGCAACATTATAAATCCATTCTTTCTCACCTGTGATTCCTGAATCACTTCTGCTCTATGTAATTCATTCAGAAAGGAAAAGCCATTTCCGTTTAGTCACTTTTGCTATCCTTCACCTTTTTCACAAGCACTGAAACAAGGTTCTTGCGTTTTTTTAACTTGTAGTAGCTATGCAAGCTATGCGCACTGCATCCTCCGCTTACGTAGAGTGCCTAGAAAATGTGGCAACTCGGTCCCCTCCTTTTAGGATCACACTGCATAGTGCTGAAAAAACGTTTTTTTATTTATGACACCACAATTAAAACACAATGTAACTTTAGCTACTCTCTAGCCTTGTTCAGCACCTCCCAAATGCCAAATCCCGCATCTGGGATGGAATAACTCCATGGAAAAGTACAAGCTGGGCAGTGACTGGACAGAAAGCAATTTTGCAGAAAAGAACAGGGTGTTTGGACTGGGCACCACGGTGAACATGAGTCAGCGGGCTGGATCAGCAAGGGAGTAGACAGTAGGTCGAATGCTGCGGCTATTCCTCTCTCTTTGAGACTTGTAAAGCCACCATCTGGAGTCCTGTGTCCAGGTTTGGGCTCCCTAGAATAAAAAAAAAAGCCGAAACACTGTCATACTGGAGCAAGTCCAGTTTACTGCCACCACAACGGCTGGAGCTGCTGGAGCATGAGCTGTGTTTGTTTAGCAGAAAGCTGGCTCTGGGGACATCTTACTGCTCAGACAGCTACCAAATGGGAGGACGCAGAGAAGGGGGAGGCAGGCACAGTGACAGCCCAGGAAGACACAGGCTCAAGCTGCAACATGGGAAAATCTCTTCATACCGAGGAGAACACCACTTTACTGGAAGTGTGGTCAAAGAGTGGAACAGTTTGTCCAAGGAGGCTGTGGAATCTATTCAAAACACAACCAGGGTAATTCCCTGTGCCACCCGATCTAACTGGATTCCGCTTTCAGCACAAAGTTGGGATGACCTGACCCTCCAGCGGTCCCCGGCCAACATGTTACCTCGTGAAGCCACAACACCACGACTAGTCTGTGCCTTTGTCAGCAGATGGCAATATCAGCTAAATTACACATTTTATTCCAGCGGAGCAGTGTTCCCGGCCGCCAAGGCAATGGAGTGGCGGCGAAATCACTGAGCGGCCGCAGGGGGAATGCCTCATAACCCCGGCTTTTGGCGTGCCTCCCGCCAGCAAGGGCCCAAACCAGTCCCAAGCAAACCGGCCCCAGGCAAACAGCGCGTCAGAGTGCCGTCGGTGCCGCCAAACCCGCCGAACGCAACACCGGCCAGGCCACCCGGTGCCATCCTCCGCCGGCACCCCGCGCCCCGGGACAGCCATTTCCCACCCGGCGGCCGGGCCTGCCGCGCTGGGGCCTCCTGCTTACGGCAGCGGCACGGGACCGTGAGACTTAACGCTTGGGAAGCCGTGAATTGCTAACTCCGAAGCACACAGTTAAGCCGCTTTTGCCAAAGCCGGGATTTTTAAAGCGATTTCGACGTTTACGCGCCGGATCAACGCGCCCACGCTCAGCCGCTGACCGGGCTTCCCGCTCCGGAGGGAGGCGCAGCTTCGCTCCGGCACCACATCGACCTCCCCCGCCGCTTCGGGCCGGGCCGGGCCGGGCCGGGCCGCCACCTCTCTCCGCCCGCCGCCTCCTGAGGCGCGTCCCACCCGTGGCGTGAGGCGCGCCCCCGCCC
>JAOXNO010000013.1:110504846-110561547 GCA_028565335.1 Limnodromus scolopaceus | reverse complement strand
GGCGCAGCCCAACACCCCCCCTCTCCGCTCGTCCTCCGCCCCGCCAAGGGGCCGGCAGCGGCGGTGGCGGCGGGGCCGCGCCCGGCCTGGCGAGAGCGGCTCTTCCGGACCTGCGCGGACGCCGCCGCTCCGCCTCCTTCGCTTCTGCCTCCGCCTCTTTCTCCTCCCGCCTCATCTCCACCGCCTCTCGGTGTCTGCGGCTGAGAGCCCCGCCGGCTCCCCGCGCCCCCTACCCGCGCCTCCATGGGGAGCCCGCAAGGCAGCCCCGGGCGGGGCGGCCTCGGCCTGCTCGTCCTTCTCTTCCTTCTGCTTCTGTCGCCTGTGCGGGTGAGTCCCTCCTGGGGGAGGCCGGGCCTCCTGGCTCTGTCGGGAGGAGAGGAACCGACAGGATTCCCCCCCCTCCCTAGCCTCCCCTCGGGTGTTGCTTCGTGCCGGGCGGGGGGGGGAGCTGCGGTGGCTGCCTGAAGGCGAGGGTACCCCGGGTGGGGAAGCGGGCTGAGGGGGGTGGCTGTCCCGTCAAGCCGGTGGGCTCGGGGGCGGCGCGAAGCTCAAAGCGTGGTACCGGGGTGTCTGTCCCCCCCTCCTTGTCCCCGGTGGGGCTCTCCCTTTCCCTTCTCCCTCGCTCCGTGACTCGGTGCCGGGCGGGACGGCGCGGTGACACAGCAGGCCCGCCCCAGCGGGCGTGCTCGGGCTGTAGCAAACTCCAACTCCTGCCCGGTGCCCGTCCCCTGCTGTTACTGCGGGCGGCAGCTGGCCGGGGGTGCCGCGGCCCTGTGGTGTGCCCGGGTTATGCAATGGCCTGGGCATGTGAGTAGCCGTCCATCCAGTCACATGTTCCTGCAGGGGCTTGCATGGGTCCTCAGTGCCTGGTTGGGTTCCCTCCGAGCTTCTCTTATGATCGGTGACAGCCCCTGGAAGCAATAGGCGGTGCGTAGCAAGGGCTGCTGTTTATTGATGTGCCAATATTAAGGCTAGGCGTTCTCTTAAAACTGAGGACTAGAATAAGTTGCGCTTCTTGATACTTAAGGAAAAAACCAACAATAGCATAAAACCTTCGCTCCTGTCTTCTCAGACACCTTTTGTTTATGCTGGAGTTCAAGATAGGCATGAGATACTCCGCATTCCTCTGGAGGAACAAGGAGTGTCTTGTAAGCCTGAGTGGCTTGTATTTTGTTTTGGTGGTTGTTTTTTTTTTTTTTTCTCTCTAACCTATTTGGAAACATGCTTTCTAGGTCCAGTTTTATGCTTAGCCCTTTTTAAACTTACAAGTTTGTTATCCTGTGTGTGTGTTGAGGTTCTCCTATCCTCTTCAAACAATCTTTAAAGAGCTTGAACAGAAAACTAGGAATTAATTCTTTTATTACTACTGGAGAAGCTGATTGTTTACTAATGACTCATGATCTTCAGGTGGGTAGGTAATGGACTTCACACCTTATCAGCACTCCTTTATGTAATGTTCTTGGAGGAAGGTACCCTCTTGTAGCACTATGTCGCAGGCTGGTAAGGAAACAACAGGATGCTTTCCTTTAGGTGACAGAAGGATGTTGAACTAGAGGAGCTTGAAACAAGTTCCCCTAAAATTTAGGGGATCCTTGTTGCGGATGTGGCTTTGTGGTCGATAAGAAGTAAACATTACAAAGTTACTTTAACCATGCAGGCTTCAGTTTTGTAAGAAGGCAAAACTTAAATTTTTTTGCCGTTAACTCTTATTTACAGCCTGACACTCCACAAAGCAGACCTTAACATCTTTCAAAGAGAAGCTGGTCCATCAGTTAAACTGAGCCTATGTAGTGTTAGATGGTTGCAGAAGAGAAGCATTGTGAAGGTGGACCTGTTCTCTCCCTCGGGTATACTGGTAGTGTAATGTTTTCATGCTTTTGGTTTTGTGGTGTGCATAAACCAAAGTGCCATGTGTCATGTTTCCTCTTTTTAAAGAAGTCAGTGGACTAGAGTGACATTTCAGTTTGCGATCCTTCCATTACATACGTTTTTATAAAGAACTTGAAGCGTTCAGCCTGTGTAGGATGCATCTTCAACTCTGAACAGTGCATGGTACAAGACTCGTGCCAGCTAACTTGTTAGTAGTTGATAGTTAACTACCCATTATTGCCATCTAAGAACTACGTTGAAAATCATAGCTCCTATGATTTTCCATTTCTGAATGTGAACTTACAGGAGGGTGAAGGCTTGCAATTGTTCTTGTTCTCTTATGAAGATCCTAACGTACTGGGTGGCATCTTGTGTGCTTAATGGCAGCTGGTTGTGTTGATCCTTATATAATTATACTAAAACACAGGCTGTCAAATTAGTGGCTAAGCAAGGTTGGACACAGGTTTCCTATCAGCAGCTGAGATCCCAAGCTGTAGGATATATTTGAGTTTCTGAAATCCTATGGGAAGATGTTAATGGCAGGTGCTGCTCTGTTTCAAACTTGCCAAGTGGCCTGCTGTGCGATGTTACCTGACCTTGGGCACAAAGTCCTGAAATGCCTGTGGAGCAACTTGTTTGGCAGGGATGGCAGTGTGGCTTCAGAACAAGACAGTAACCTCTTAAGTCACTTCCCGGAAAATCAGGAGTGACTTGTTCATAGTCTTTCTGGGTGGAAAGTGAGGATGCCTTCTTAGAAGGGGAGAGGTGACTGAAGGGGATGGCTGGTAGAAGTGAGAAGTTCTTTGCTGGGTAGTAGACAAAGCAATCTGTGTTGTGCAGTATTATTGCCATTCCCCTGCAAGGGCACCAGAGGTATTTTGGTGCAGATGGCCTTAGTTGCAGACAGCTGCTAGTTTGGGACCCTGTGCTCTCTGATCGTGCATGCAGTAAATGTGCATTTTCCCAATAAATCATTGTCAACTAACACCAGCTTGCTCCCAGAGATACTGAGCTATTACCATTATTGCAACTTTCCCTTTCTACTTGACCTAGACTTCCCTGTGAGATGTGAAGTGTGCTTGGATAGCTCTCGAATTTGGGCTTGCTTTGCCTGACCAGGAGTAGCTAATGATTTTTCTGTCTGAAAGGGAACAGTCCATTACCTATGAGCAAAGGAACAAGAGGAGCTTGGCAGGCAAAGCTAGTCTCTGAATTGATTGTCTCTGAACAAGTTACTGAAAGACACAAAATAAGAGTAAGAATAAAGCCTGTAAAATTTCCTTTAGTCCATAGATCTCCTCCTCTCATAGGGAAGGCTGTGAGGTAATGTGCAACTTCTGGGGCAGATCTGCAAACTTGACCTGGTCACCTATTTCCATAAACAAGTCTTGCCATTTATTAAGGGTAAAGTGGTATTGTTTTTCCCTAAAACTCAATTTCTCAGCCTAGTGGGCAGTATCAGCTGTTAGGTGTGATGTGGACTAGATATTAGGGGGTGGGTGTTATGCTGTTTTCTGGAATCTTTCTTCTTGCCCTGCAAGATCCTAGATGAAGGAAGGGGAAACAGCTGTATCTTATGCTGTTGCCTTTTCCATGCATTAGTAATCTTAATTTGGAGAGCCAAACAATGCTCACTTGTCATCTGGTATTTGCAGGACTACAAATGGTTGCTGTTGCTGTGTACAACATCATCATTGTTCTTCGCTTAACAACTACATATTCATTGTTGGTGATGGCTAATGTTGCTGGAAGCATTAAAGATTATTGATTTGTTTCAGCATGCAGTTGAAGAAACTTCTGCTGAAGTAAATGTGTTTATGATCCGTTGGAACATTAGTTTTATTACAAGCAAATGATAATGCCTGGGAACCTGAAAGCTGTAACAGAACCTTTGTAGAATGCTGGTAGTCATGAAATGGTCATACTTGCTCATGTGCAAGTTTTTTATTAGGGCTTCTGGAGCTCTGACCTGAAGTGAAATTTCTCTTCAAACAGAACTTGTCTATCAGAAGTAGGAATACACTTTTCTTTTTCTGAACTCTGGGGATCTAACTGAAAGCTAACGTTTGTGTACTGCCAGATGGTTTCTATGCTGTGCTGGGGCAGGAGGGAACAGCCTTAATTTAAGGTTGTGTTGCTATTGCTTTGTAAAGCATCTAGGAAAGTCCCATTTTAAAATATGGAACACCTAGCAATGTACTATTTAAAAAAAAAAAGCCAAAACCCAACCCTGTGTTAGTCTTATGGAGTATCTCACCTTGTTTAGAAGGCAGTTGTATTCAATACAAACATTTCTCTGTTAATACTGGGGCTAGGAGGTCTTTCACCCATTTAAGAAAGATGATTGTACACCCAAATCTTAAGTGACTTGGAAGTCTGACTCTGCAAGCAGTAGCTTTGTTAACTGTGAGTTGTTTACGACCACACTGACTCACCCCTATCTATCTCTGCCTAGCAGTGTAGGAATGTTCTTCTGAAAGAATGGGAAGAGCAAAGTACTTGTCTTTTTCTGTCACTTTAGCTTTTACTAGAGGGTTATGGGGGGAAGAACTTCAACCTAGATCTTATCAGTGGTAATGGAGTAGTTACTTAGTTACTAGTAGTATCCCTGAATACTCTCTGAAGCCTAGGAGACCAGCCTGCTCACATATTTTGTGGCTGACTTGGTGATGAGTGTGCTATTGACTTGATCGTGTCTGAGAGCTATGCTGGTGACTTTAGGCTGCTGACTTTAAGTAATTTGGTGATCTGTGATTTACAACGGTTGTACCTTTGTTCAACCACTGTAAATCAAGGATCACCAAAGCTTACTGATTCAGGGAACAAATTCAGACTTATTAGTGAGATCCTGATAAGTCATGGCATAAATAGCTAATCTGAGATTGCCTCTGAAATTGAATTCTTGGTGTTAATACTGAAATAGGGTATTCAAACTTGCAGTTCTAGGTCTAAGTGCTTTTCTAGTAGTTAAGAGTAATTGATCTGTCTGGCTTTTCTAAACAGGCTGAAAGTTTGAGTAAAAAACATGTTGGTTTTTCCATTGTAGGTTTTATTGATATAGAACTTCAGCAATACGGTTCTAAATTCTTCACTCAAATTACAAATGTAAACTAATACTAGTCCAAAACATCTCCTCTTGCTTTTTCTTGTGTGTTTAGCTGAATATTTTTTCATGCATGACCAAGTGTCATGTGCAAGTAAGTTGCTTGATGTTCTGTCCTGAAAACAATGGCAAAAAGCCTTGTAGGTAAATTTATAGACATAATACAGCTTGTATTTTATTTTTTATTTGTGTAGTTATAACCAAGGAAGTGTTACCTTGAAATACAGATAGTGTTTTTAAAACAATAGAACTGTCAGTCAGCTGTTGTAGCTGAAATATACTTCAAGTTTTTCAGTGTAAGAAAGTGTAAGTGCCCTGATAAGTGGTGTTTTGGGGTTTGGTTTGGTTTTTTTTGTAGCTAGTAACTGCGTTACTAGTATTACCTCACTTTCCACTCTGCAAGAAGCTATGTCTTTCTGAAAAGAGTAGATTGATAATTTTGGGGGGTTTAAAAATTAAGAAGTGTTAGATAACAAGACTTAAGCATAGAAAATGTTTTCTTAGAAAGTGTTCATAGAAAGTACGATTACAAACAAGTCTAGACTAAACATGGAAATGAGCCTGATACTGAAAAAATACCTAATTCTGTTCTCATGGTCAGAAGTAAGCAGCTCAAAATTCTTTGCACTTTTGCAAGAATAGCAGTGAATCCGTGCTGCTTCTTGAAGAGATGATTAATTCGCTTCTAACACTAGCACATACAAACACTAAACCATCTTCTTTCCCCACCAGTAGAGTTTTTGCTATTAAAACTGGGGTATACAGGTGTGAGGAAGCAGAGATGAAGATAGTAATGTCTGAATTTACATCAAATAAGTGTTGACTAAGATTAATTTGATGCATGAAAAATTTACAATGTAGTTTCTGTAAATAGTTTCCAAGTTACGGGAATTTAACTTTTTGGCTTATGCTGGTGCTAAACATTCAGTGTTTACAGGTGCAGTCTTAAGGGGTGCTTTCCAACTTGTATGTAAAAATATAGTAATACTTAGTGATCTGGATGAGTGGTACTTAAAGTGACTTTTGGAGCTGGCTTTTAGTGAGTAACATTGAATTGGACCATGTTGCCTAGGTTAAGTTAAAGGAAAACCAATTCTAACAGGGTCTGGTAAATTGGTTATGGTTATTGTCCCTGATTTAAAACAAACAAACAAAACCCAACTAATTACTGACTTACTTTTTGAAGAACTGTCAGTGTTGTTCAGCACAAAAAATGGATGTTAGGGAGGCATTGTAATTCTGGGTAGCTGTTGGGTAGTATGAATACAGCCTTTCAGGGGCCTCTCTGGTCAGTAAATAATATTATTCATGGTCAAGCACAAAGCACAGCAGTCTGTCCTTGCAGTGTAAGCATATGGTGTTTCTAAAAATGCTAGGTCAAGGTTGTTCAGGAGATGAAAATAGGTCAGTTATCTCTCAAACTGTACAATGCAAACTTCTGATCCGAGCTGGCAGAAGTGTCGAAAATGTTTGTGCAGTCTGCTTTCCTCTGGCAGCCCAGGTGCATGGGAAAACCTTGGAGCTGTCTTAAAACTTTTGCAGTAAATAACTTTTGTTGTTGCAAGTGTTAATTTTCAGAATAAATATTTTGGTTTAGCGTTTCAGATGTCTCAGTGTCAGTATCGCTGAACAGAAGTATGAGGCTTGCAAAGTGCCATTGTCCTCTTTCATTTTTCTTTATTTTTTGCACATAAAGAACTGATTTCTGAATTTTTCAATCCTCCCTTAAATCGAAACCTCTTTAAAATGAGACTTGAAGCATTTTTCTTAGCACTGTAAGCCTATTTAAATGTTGCATGCTTAGGCTCAAAGGTGGTGAAGGAGAGCATCCTTTGACAACACGC
Source organism: Limnodromus scolopaceus (assembly GCA_028565335.1). NCBI lineage: Eukaryota > Metazoa > Chordata > Aves > Charadriiformes > Scolopacidae > Limnodromus > Limnodromus scolopaceus. Next base: position 110,554,731 of record JAOXNO010000013.1, on the reverse strand, counting down.
AGCATTCTATGGCGAGTGTGGAGCTGTGACATTCTTCTTCAGGACTCTCTCTACGCTGCTACTTCCTCAGTCTGTCACTGACTGAGTTTGCAAGAAGGATTAAAAGATGGCAGGAGGAACTGAAATATTGCATATAAGCAATACACTTCTCTCCATGTACACTGACTCATGTGCTCTAAAGTGACAATTCAGCCCACTAATCATGTGTTTTATCTTGCATGAACAAATTATTTTCTACATTGCCTCCTATTTGGAGATGCTTTTCAAGTATTGATTCAGGTTTTTCCTAAGTAACTCTTATACTTTTGTCTTAACTATAGCCAGTGTACTTCCTTTTTCTAAACTAGGCAAGGAAGGGTGGGGAGCTGAGCTGGAGATCAGTAGTGATGTGCACCGTGTCAAAAACATGTGCTTTTGTTAATGTGTGTTTTATGCAGTATATGCTGATGTTTAAATTGGCAGGAAGTGATCTAATCTGGATTGTAAGTGGCTTTTGGAATGGTAGCACATAAACTGTACAATAGCTGAAAAATTTGGTAACTGTTCCTTGCAGTTAATCAATTACCTTGTGTTGACTAGGTACTTCCACAGTCATGTGTCTGGTATGGGGAATGTGGAGTTGCTTCTGAAGACAAAAGATACAACTGTGCATATGATGGACCACCAATAGCGCTACCAGAGGATGGCTATGACTTAATGCAGGTGAGCTTCTTTTGGAGGTCTGCTGCTAAAACATAATTCTCCTACACTTTAGAGTTCTATCTTGAGCTCTGTTGGACCTGCACTGTAACCTTAAGCTTTCTTGTCCCAGCTTCATGAGAAAAGGAAGAGATTATTTCTGATTTCTGAGGTATAGCTTGTATCCCCAACTGTGTGAAGGTAATATACCTCAGTTTCTATTCAGAGATAGTAGAAGTCTCCAACACATGTGATTGCAGGCTGTCGCAAACGTAACCTTAAATATAAGGTTGCTTTGCTTTCCTGCATATTTTCCTCACTGGTTCGAGCACTCTTTAGTCAAACTGGGGTGGGTTTTTTTTCAGAACTCTTCCAAACTACGATAAGTTCTGCAGTTATGCACTTCTGATCTCTCAAGGATGAGACTAAACTATGTTTTCCATCAAATGATTCCTGATCTCTCCTTTACGTAGCAAGGCAGTAACTGGTACTCATTCAAATGGAGCAAACTTGGTCTAAGTTCTCTCCTTAACTGTACCTGGTGTGAGACCTTATTTCTGTATCTTGGTCTTAGCTGTCAAAGTGAGCAAAATCAAAGTCAAAATAGAGTTTGTGGATTTAATACTCAATATAGGATGATATTGCCAGACTTGCCTTCTGGCAGATGATAGTTCAAAGCTTTAAAGTGTGAAATAGCTTTAGAGTTAAACCATGGTTTGGCTGGTGGCAGGAATGCCTTAAATATGGAGGCGAGCTAGCTACTGTGTTGTACTGTTTCTGAAAAGTTAATGTACAGTTCTTGTATGTTACTATCAGTTATATTTGCATTAAATGCATTTGTCTCTTCTATAAACTGAACATGAAATAGTTCTTCCAGGTAATCAATGATTTTGTGGTTGGTAGCTTGCCTGCTGAGACTTTAGAATCTGATACCATCCAGAAGGCATACTAGAGGATAAGCTGTGAGAATACTTTCAACTTCGATAAATGTGTGTTGTCCTCTTACCAATAGACTCTCAAATACCATTATCATTCTATATATAGAACCTGGTGACTAAAGATCATCTGAAGGAGCTTTTTAAAAGGAAGTGATGCCTTGAATAAAAGAAGTGATTCTTCTCTCCATTCTCTAAATAATCTCATTGGCTAGACTGATTTGATTTTTTTTTCCTATGCATCTCCCGCAGCAACAGCTACTGTCTTCTGAAATATGCTGAAGCAGAACCCATATGAGTTCTGAAGTCTCAAACATGTTTTTCCTTCCTGCCCCCTGATAATCAATACTGTTTTTATTTAAGGAACTCTGTCCGGGTTTATTCTTCGGCAATGTTAGCACTTGCTGTGATGTTCATCAGCTTCAGACTTTGAAAAACAACTTGCAGCTGCCTCTGCAGTTTCTCTCCAGGTATGCTAAGGAATAGCAAAACAACTAGAGATTTGTAACATAGTAAGAAAGCACATTAAGACTCTACTGTTCAAGTGGACTGTAGGAAAGATGGTAGTTTCATTTAAATGCTTATTGAAGCAAGCTCTTGGAGACGCTTCCTCATCCATATCAGGAGACTTGAATTTCATGAAACAGCTACTTGGGGTCTGGATTGAGTTAGTTGATAGAATAAACATTATCTCTGTTTGTCTCAAGCTACTGTGTTTGTAATGAAGCCTGCAGAAGAGGGTGAGACAAAGTACAGTTCAGTCATCTTGTTCTAACAGAAGTTCTTCCTGCTAACAGCAGATAAGTTTTCTGTCAAATTCTGCTTGTATGTGCTATTTGAGGTAGGCAGTGTTGCTAGTGAATTACGTTGATGCTACTGATGAGTATTAAGCAATTTTAAGCACCAACTAAAGTTGTATTGCTAATGAAAATATTGCAGAATTTAAATACTTTGTTTTGTAACTCTGAGCAGAATGTTCATACTTGCTGTGTAGGTCAAATCAAATATGCCTTGTATTTTTACCTCTTAACCTGATTGTTTTTCATTGACTTTCCTATCCAGATGTCCATCGTGTTTTTACAACTTGATAAACCTTTTCTGTGAACTGACTTGCAGTCCCTATCAGTCTGACTTCTTGAATGTTACAAGCACCATACCATATCATGACCCAATTTCAAAAGAGAACAAAAGTAGCATTACAGAGCTGCAGTATTTTATTGGAGAAAGCTTTGCAAATGGTGAGTAAACAGTGTGTTAACTTACCTAGGCTTTTGTCAAGTTAACAATACGAGTGCTTTCTCAGGAAGAATTGGGAGGGTGAAACATCTTTGACCGTGTTGTGCATTTTGAGGTATCAAATAGCTACTAGTAGGTCCCCCTGGAAACTGCTGGAATACTAGCTTCTGCCTGGGTAGGAGACATTACATTGATGCTATTATTAACAGGGGTTTTGAAGGCTCAGCTAAGACTGGAAATCTATACAAATGGGTAATAGCTGATAACTTTGGCTTGAACTTCAGAAAAACAGTTATTGACAAATACTAGATGTCCAAAACCTACCTGATACTGAAACTGTCTGGCAAGTGTGACAAAGTTTGTACACAATGCACTACACTGGTTCTCTAAGAGGCACTTGGTCCTCATGAAATGGACTGCTCTAGTCCTTTATCAAATCCAAAGATTTTTTTTCCTAAGAAGAAACAAATTTTGGTTCGATTTTGGTTTTTATAGTAAGCTTGAAGCATTAATTCAGTCTTTGTACGTTTTGTGCAGTAACACCTAATCAAGTTGAGACACTTGAAAGTCATATATGGCCTAGGTTAATAGTACCTTAAATATTTGTCATAAAGTTCCTTTTGGGGAAAGTTATATTAAGTTTTTTTCCCTCTTAAACAGTAAAGTATGTTCTAGCGTAATGTAGATAAAGGTGGCCGACTTGGAGTAACATAGCTGTAACAAAGCATTGCAACCTTGAATACTGTAAATACAGATGAAAGCATTATCTCACTATCTTAAGATGTTTCCTCCTGAAAGCTATAAGTGTGTTCTTTGAACTTGGTGAGTCTTTGATTATTGGAAATACTTGGAATGCTCACTCAAATAATAGCATTGGTTTAATGACCCTTCTGTCTTCATGCATTCTTCCTAGCAATGTATAATGCCTGCAAAGATGTGGAGGCTCCATCAAGTAATGTTAAAGCACTGGGGCTGCTGTGTGGGAAGGATGTCAAGGACTGCAATGCAACCAACTGGATTGAGTACTTGTTTAGTAAAGACAATGGACAAACTCCTTTCAGCATTATTCCTATCTTTTCAGGTAAGAAACTGAATAGTTGTTGCCTTTGAAGCCTCTGTCAAAGGCTGTGTGCTATAGCTAGTATACCGACTTGTTAAACAGCTGCCCAGCAATGAATGTCTGCAGTCATTTCAAAGAAGTGTAAGATAAACTTACTATCTTTTTTTTGGTTTCTGTTTGGAAGTCATACTTTGCACTTGCTTTGTATGCAGCTTCTTGCTATATATATATCCATAAAACTCATTAAGGGATGGACTGAACTCAGGCAACTGGATAGCTTGTATTCCTTGGCAGTATCCCGGTTCTTTAGGATTTCTTTGAAAGGAAATTGTTACACATTTCACGATCTGAACAGATGAGAGGGATGACAAATCATTGCTGGGATGATAGAAGTGTGTGCTTATTAATTTTACCAACTGAACTGTTCTAAAACATGACCAATCAGTTAGTAGACAACTGTAAGCAGTTGGTACCTGCTATGGAAGAGGCGGTGGCTTCTTCAGCTGTAAGTCCAAGCAAAGCTACTCTATAGAGGCTAGGGGCTTCCATATGAAGGGTTAACTCATTTAACTGGAAAGCTTGTGTTGGGAAGGTCTGAATTTTTACCTGGTAATAAGCTGGCTCTGCAACTTGTGATTTTTTTATAGATGTTCCTGTCCATGGGATGAATCCTATGAACAATGCTACCAAAGGCTGTAATGAGTCTGTGGATGATTCGACAGGACCATGCAGCTGTCAGGACTGTTCAATTGTTTGTGGTCCAAAACCTCAACCCCCTCCATTGCCTCCTCCTTGGCTTTTGTTTGGTTTGGATGCTGTGTATGTCATCATGTGGATCTCCTACATGGGATTTCTACTCATATTTTTTGCACTGGTTTTTGGAGTCTGGTGTTACAGGTAAAGCATTCAAAAAAGCTCAGCTCTGAAAGTTAGTTGCATTTTTCCTGAAAACGTCCTTTGCCCAGGACAGAATGCTTATGTCTCTACTTCTTCGCACAGCCAAAAGTCATGTTCTGTGGCAGATGCTTATACTTACAGGCTAAACCTAAAACCACATGGTAGAAAGTTGAGTGCAGAAGTTGGTTTGGTTGATGCACAACTATCATCTTTAGCTACAGGATCAAATACACAAATCTATAACTTTCATAAGCAAGAACTTGAGAGTATGCAAAAGTCTGAGGAAATGCATGTATCTGCTTCATCTGATTGACATTAAGCCTTTGTGGTAAAGTCTCAGTTCAGCTGTGTCTGTTCCTTGGGTGGAATGCATTAAGATACCAGAGCACTGCCTTCCAGGAGCAATGAACTGCCTTCATGTTCAAATGTCAATCTTCTCTGGAAGCTGTGGCGTTTTACAATGCTTAAGACTAGGTCAGTAGACCAATAAACTAATAACTTGAAGAACACATATGACTAAGTAAAAATACAGTCCTGTTCTTTTCCTCATATCACTTGTTCCTTTAGTTGTAATTGGAATGCTGGAAAATTCCAGGAATGGAGAAGCCTGTTTACAACATGCAGCATTTTTGTCAAAGTCTCCATTACATGTGTCTATTTTTAAACACTATTGGATGTGTAACACACCGTACTTTTGTCAGGAGATGTGGCTGAGGTTGAAAGGATCACTATAAGTTTGACTTAAAGATGATGGGATTGTAGGAACTCCGTTCCCCATCAGTGGGAGAGAGCAAGATCTAGTACTGGCAACAACATGAAATCATAACATAGTTTTCCTGCAGACTAATATTCATGACAAAACAATCACTGGCCTATTGCAAATTAAGTCATGAATACTTTTCCTTAATCCTTTGGAAAAAAAACTAAAGAGAAGCTGAGCTTCTAGTAATTATAGCATTATAGCATGTAAGGGGCAGCAAGCCAGCTTCTCTGTGCTATGTGATACTCACCAGTAAAGTGCACAAATAACTGTAGCTGTAAATACTTTGGTGTGGGTGTGCTGGCAGTCTGGAGCAGTGGAAACCTCTTAATAACATTTTCCAGAGGCTTACGCTATCTAATATCCTTAAGCATGGAGGTACCTTTCAGTACAACTTTAATGTTGTTCAATTATGACCAGGAATCTGAAATTGCTTTATAATAAGAATTAAATCTGTGTGAAAATGGGTACAACAAACTTATGACATGCTCAGCAGCCTTATCTTACTGGGCAACATGCACAGTAAACTACACATAATGGTAAGGGTGTTTGGGCTGTCTGGTTCACAGCCCAAAACATCCTGCCATAATTGGAGGTCTGATTAGATTACCATGAGGAGCCTGTTGAACTTATCTCCTGTTTTGAGTATCAGAAATGAGTATAAGCAATATAGGTCTATCATGACTGTTCTGTGCTATAACATGCTTGTCTTCAGGACAGGAACAAAGTACCCTTACTCTTTTCTTTTTTTTCCTCACTTCACCCATTCTTCAGGCTAAGTAGGTGTAACTTAAGCAGTTTGACTAATGAAGTGAAATATTTCTAATATAGAACTCTCTTGCAAATGTATATCGCTCTAATTTATGATCACTTTAAGGGGATTCTCTGTGCTGTTAATGCTGTTGATCTTCTAAATATGTGTGAAGAACCTGTGTTTCATCCAAGCTGGAAGAGTTTATTAAGGCAGTCAATACGACTAAGTTGTTCCAAAGAATCATAACGCTGGAGATAGCTGTTCTTCAGTGGATAGGTGCAGGGGGAACATGGTACCTATAGGTTTTGGAGGAGTCAAGTATCAGATTTATTACTAGTGTTGGACTCTATTCTTACTGTACAAACCCCAGAAGATACCTCTTTAGAGGAGCAAGGTAACATATCTTTTTGTCTTGCAGGAGGCGGCACTTTGTCTCAGAGTACACACCAATTGACAGCAATGTAGCCTTTTCTGTGAATTCCCATCGTGACAATGGTATGTCTTGGATAAGAGTAATAGATTTATTAGAAACTCAGCTTAAGTGTTCCCCTTCTTCTGGATGGGCTCTGGAATTTTAGCTTTGTTAGGCCATATAATCCAGTCTTACAGGACTATATTTCAGTCTTTTGGCTGGTGTCTCTCTTCTCTTAAAGCAGCACTTAACCATGTTTTGCTGGATGTTGAAAGCCCTGGTTGCACAGCTTATGGGTCCATCTATACTAATAGGAATTTCTGGAGTGCTTTGTAGCTGGTGGTGAAGGGGTCAACGTGATGCTAAAATCAGTTTGATCATGATCTGAGCCATACATGTATCCATTCAAAGCATGCTGTGAAAGAACCATAGTTTAATTTGTGTAGCAGCTGAGGTAGCTCATTTTAATGCTTATCTATCTTTTAACTGCTTCCTGCCTTTATTTGCTGTGCCTACTGCTGTCAAAGATAATTTTGCATTAGAAGGAGCGATGTTAGGTACAAGCTGGTTTCTGCCCCCTCGACCTCAATCACCGATTGGTCCCTGGGTCTGACTGTCAGTGTAGACATAGCTTCTGGTGCTTACTACAAAGGGAACTAGAATAAAACTTCATCTTTCCTAGTGGACTTCAAGAAAATGCTGCTTAACTGATTTCTCAAACATTTACTGTTTACTTCTTGCTTTTACAGGAAAAATTACCTGTGGTGAAAGGCTTGGTGAAAGGTTTGAGAATGGTCTAAGGATGACATTCACATCATGGGGGGCTTTCTGTGTCAGAAATCCACGTCCTGTTATCCTCTTCTCTGTGGTCTTCATTGCAATGTGCTGCTCGGGTTTTGTGTATATTAAAGCAACTACAAACCCTGTAGATCTCTGGTCAGCCCCAAGCAGCCAAGCTCGCAAGGAGAAGGAGTACTTTGACACACACTTCGGGCCTTTCTTTCGTACTGAACAACTTATTATTCAAGCGCCAAAGAGTCATCCGGACACCTATTCACCTTACCCATCAGGAGCAGATGTACCTTTTGGGCCTCCGCTTAACAAAGACATTCTTCATCAGGTAATTGGGACTTCCCAAGAGCAAAGACCTAAACATACCTAACAGGTAGAACTATATGGGGTTGGCTTCCATCTGTAATGCCATGCGTCCATCAAAACAATTACTAGATACTCATATTAAAAATCCTAGTCTTACTAGTAAAACTTTTTGCTGAAAATCTTGTCTTTTGACCTCTTCTGTTAGAGGTAGACTTGCAAGCTAAGTCCCAGTAAGTATTCTTAGTGTGAACACAAAAATAATGAGATTTAGTCATGTGTTGGAGACTTACAGGAATATAGTGTGCATGTAAGTCCTGTCTTGCAAGGGAAATGTTTTCTTGTGCTGCTCCTAAACTATGGTTTGGTTTGTTTGTTGTTTTTTTTTCCCAAGGTGCTGGATTTGCAGGATGCTATTGTCAACATAACTGCTTCTTTTGACAATGAAACTGTAATGCTGAAAGACATTTGCCTGGCTCCTCTTGCTCCCTACAACAACAACTGCACTATACTGAGTGTACTCAACTACTTTCAGAACAGTCATTCTGTACTAGATCACACTATTGGGGATGAGTTCTTTGTCTATGCTGACTACCACACTCACTTCTTGTACTGTGTTCGGTAAGCAGTATGATTATGTGTTTTTCTAAGCCAACTAGGTCTTTGTCTTGCTGGCAAACAAAACCAGCTAGTTCTTGCTGTCCCCTTGAACCTTTTCTTACTCCTTTTTAAACTCTCAATACTATGTGGAACTGCAGATCAGCATAGATTGCTTCTGGTTTTTTATCTTGGTACTTCAGCAGGAGTTGCATTTTAATCAGTTTTCAGGTTAAGCATGGCTTGGTGCAGATGCTGACTCTGTTCTACCTTAACCACGTTTCAAAGACTTCTGAGAAGTAGAATTCTGATACAGATGACAGTTTCTCAGCTTTCACTTCAGTTTATAGTTCAGTTGGGTAGAAGCCATTCCTTGTTTTGGACATTATAAGGAAGACACCTTTAAATCTGTATCTAAATTCAAAGCAAACATAGCACAAGAGCAGTGTCTGTCTAGCAGTCTTATCTCACTTAGTTCTTTAGTCAATTGTAATACAACAGCTTTTCACTTTTTTTGTCCTGTGATGATGTCCCTAGTTGTCAAGCAAAAGATAATGATTATTATTGGTGATCTCTTTAGGGCTCCAGCATCACTGAATGACACAAGCTTGCTTCACGATCCCTGCTTAGGAACATTTGGCGGACCTGTATTTCCGTGGCTGGTGTTGGGAGGATATGATGGTAGGTGGCAAAAGAGTGTTGCAGTTTGTCTTGAAAGTACATACTGGTGTGTTGCCTCTGGCACCAAAGGTGCGTTCTCATTCAACACGTTTAAATGCACTTCAGAGAAACTGGAGTTTTGTTAAACTTTCAGTAAGTAAGGATATTTTAATTAACTTTTCAGTAGATCAGTGCTGAGGTTGGAGGTAGACTGCTTGCATTTGACACTTCCAGAGTAGTCTATTACTGGAACATACTTGTTTTGTTGATAGGCATGCAGGTGTTCAGTCTACTTTGGGCCTGCTAAAGGATCTTTAGTTTTTGGAGACTAGCTGAAGATATAAAGTATCTCGTGTTGACATGCTAAGATATGCATATGTTTTGCTTTTGAGTTAGAATAAAGTTTTGTTACTGATCTGACAAAGCAGTTAAGAATAGGTTAAGATGTTGACAAAGGAAATCCTTTTATAATAATTCTGAAGCCAGAATTTTGTTAAAGCAATTTATCCAATTAAATGTAATTTGATAGATATAACAAATATACTAAAACAGCCTTTGAAGCAAGCACTTGATTAAACTGTAGACTTTTGTGCTTGCTTTGAGTAAAACCTAAGTATGCAAAGGGTGCTATGTTTAAGAAACCACATTCTATTATCTCACCAGATGGAAAGTCATAAGCAGTAGTGATGTAGTAGCCCATTGTCTAACCATGCAACAATTTAACGTTGGGGTGCCATGACCACGCAGTACTTACCAACTTCCATTCTTATTTCAGTAGGTTTTTTTGAGGACTCAGTGTTGTTAACCAGAATGCATTTTATGGAGTTGTGAGATGGGTTTGCTTTGTCCAATATTAAGTTTAAACTTAACTTACATTCCAGTACAGGCAGGTACGATTTGCTTTTGTAATGCCTAATAGTATTTTTCCTACTCCATAGGTGATAACTATAATAATGCTACAGCTCTTGTTATTACTCTTCCTGTCAACAACTACTACAACGACTCAAAAAAGCTAATGAAAGCTTTGGCATGGGAAAAAGAGTAAGTAGGGTTCCTGTATTCTGAAATGCATACATTACTTAGAGCAACCTTTAAATGTAGATACATGAAAAACACCTGTACTGCACTGCCAGTTTCTCAGTATAACTACAGGGATGTTTTGAGAAGCAGCAAAACCTGTTAATGACAGACTATATTGGTCATAACACTTTCACTTTATCTGGCATACTTCACTTGCTTTGAGGAGATAGGTTCTAGTCTTGTTAGTGGCCATCTAGTCCAGTAGTACTTGCTGATAAGTAACTTCAGAAAGGGTTTTATGTATTTCACTTTGGCTAGAATTTCACAGGTAGGCTCGCCAATCCACTAGACGATTTCTGCCAGTGGAAAGGTCTAGCATTATCCTGTGACTCTTAAACTGTAATTTTTATAGAAGTCCTCAAGATGAGGATCTAAAGCTTTCATCTTTTTCACCAGCTTGAAGAGCTGATGTTGGCTTATACAGGCTAACTGCTCTGGCTGACAGTTCAGATAAAAACTACTATAAAGTCTGAGACTAAGTACAAATATAACTAGTTTATTCATGTCACAAGCACCTCCCTTCAATTAGGGAAACTGAAATAAGGGCTAATAAATTGCTCAAGTACTGTAAGCAAGCTGTAGTCATATTTCATGTGTGTACTTTTAGGCCTAGCTTTGAGGGAAGACTGCACTTTGGCTTTGAAATAGTTTATGCTTATGTGAGATCTTTTTGTCCTCAAACTCTGGAGACAACATGGAAGGTATTTCAGCATAGTGTATTTCTAGTGCTTGGAGTAGAGTTCTAGGGATGTGTAGTCAGGATCCTGCTTTTAAAAATGAGGGATGTCCCTCAAAGTTCTGTTAGGCCACATTGTACTCTCGTACCACACAGGTGATTGAAATTTGCCTTCAGCTGACTTTTAAGTGTTTCTAATACAAGATGTTTTATCCTTTAAAGTGTGACTGAGTTGTTTTTTTTTTTTTCTCTTAGGTTTATTAACTTTTTGAAGAACTACAATAATCCAAACTTAACTATATCATTTTCTGCGGAACGGAGTATTGAAGATGAAATCAATCGTGAAAGTGACAGTGATATTAGCACTGTATTGATAAGCTATATTGTAATGTTTGTATACATCTCCATAGCTTTGGGACGTATCCAGAGCTTTAGAAGACTGCTGGTATGTGTATAATTCTCATTGCTGCAGCTTGCTGACTAGTTTTCTCAGCTTGAGGTGACTGAAATATTTTTAGCAGGCTGTTTACATTCAATCTTGTCTTAAAGCATTGAGTCCTTGAGCAGGAGCTAGGGGGAGCATGTCATTCTTGTCAAACTTGACAGTATGTGTGCTTCAGCCTCAATATTTTCACTTGAGGTTTGCAGTTAACTTAAGCTTTAGGGCTTGTAGCCTCAAGTTGATTTTTTTAATATCTGGATCTTCAAAAGAGCTAGAAAATTAAGCTTTCTACTAGCTACACTAAATATAAAAATGTTTTTTATCTTTGCTATAACCTGTTCTGTGTGATAATGCTGGTTTGTTTGACGGTCATTGTAACTCTTTTTAGGTGGATTCAAAGATTTCCCTGGGCATTGCAGGAATCCTGATTGTACTGAGCTCGGTGGCATGTTCTATAGGCATTTTCAGCTACTTTGGAGTCCCACTGACACTGATTGTCATAGAAGTAATTCCCTTCTTGGTGCTGGCTATTGGGGTGGACAACATTTTCATCATAGTCCAGACACTTCAGGTATGTGTTCTTTCATACAGACTTTCCTAAACGTGCCTGTTTTCTTTAAAGGCTTGGAGCAGAAAGTCTTCTGCGTTCCAGTACTCAGCCCAGTCTGAGCAGCTCTGGAGTCTCACAGGATGTCTAATGGTCTTGAAGGGAAACAAGATTATACAGGCATTGATATCCCCCTAAAAATTAAAGCATCTGCTTTTTTTTTTTTACTGCTGGCTGATATCAGGCTCATTTAACATAGTTTCTAGTCCACATACTAATGAATAATATTTTAAACATGCTTCTCTGGTAATTTTAGAACTTGACCGTTTTGATCACTTGTAATTTTAGTGTATTGTGAGCAGTAATCATGGAATAAACTACAGGCTTCAGACCAGGGACTTCTGACAAAGTTTTAGTGGGTAATCGGCTTTTTAATTTGACAGGCTTAATAGCCCACTGAAACTGGCACTGCCTCTGGCAAGTGTGTGGTTTTGGCTGAAGCACTGAACTTATTACTGTATTTTAAGTTAACTTTGAAGCAAGGCAACAGGGAATGCTTATGCTGCTTTTGTATTAGAGAATTTCTGCTTTTTTTTATCTAACTCATGTTAAGCCAGTGGAAACAATAAAAAATTGGTTTAGCTGATTAAAAATTGGTGGGTTTTTTAAGCCATATGAAAGCACTTTCTAAAGTGCATGATTCCTAATTATAATCAATTCTTACCTTAAAACAGAGAGATGAGCGCCTCCAGGGTGAAACTCTGGATAAACAGATTGGCAGAGTCTTGGGAGATGTGGCACCCAGTATGTTTCTCTCATCTTTTTCGGAGACTGTGGCATTCTTTCTTGGTAAGACTTCCTTAATATTTGAAGATAAGAGTTGAGAAACTGCATGTTACAAGAATGAATGCAAAACTAAAATATAAAAACAAAGGAAGAATTTGTAGAGAAAGTTGCTAAACTTGCTATAATCAAGTTTAACTTGACTTCTGCTGAGGATAGGCGTTGTTGTACTCTAGAAGACTGGCAGAGTTAAAAAGATGTAATTCTGAATCCATCAAGCTCTTCAGCTTGAAAGGCTGGAGCTTTTTACTGATTTGTAGTGACTGACAAGACTAAATTTGACCTTAGTAATGTATCAAATGTCAGGGTGTACTAACTCCTATATTACATTTGGTCATCTTGACACTGCTTGGAAAAATGCCCCTGTGGCAGATTGTTCGAGGTTCACTCTTACAGTAGATGTTAGAGGCATATCTTATGTTGTTACCCTTCAAGTATAAATTGGCTTGCTTTCATAATGAACTTCTTTACTCTGAGTATAATTTGCCATTCGTTCAACTTGCATTGAGTGGCTTAATATTGAAGCAAGACCTTGCTTGATAGCACTCCTTAACTATCCTCTTACGCAGCCTGCACAAGACTAGTAACTTTGGAATTGAGAAATGTCTTAAAGCTCGTCACTTTGCACAGCCTTAATGCTGTCAAACAGGTCAAAGACAGCAGTTACGGCCAGGCTTAAATCAGCTGTTTTCTTTACTCTGAAGAGAAAGGCTCTTTGTCCTGCTATAAGGCTAGCACTTTAATTGGGTATCTGTTTAGAATATGCTCATGAATTTCTAAGAGAAAGGAGCTTGCTTAACGAACTGGGTCACTTCCTTCAGGGACACTGTCTACGATGCCAGCGGTTCGCACATTCTCCCTTTTTGCTGGAATGGCTGTGCTCATAGACTTTATTCTTCAAGTCACTTGCTTTGTAAGTCTCCTGGGCTTGGATATTAAGCGTCAAGAGGTGAGTATAAATGCACGTGTAACTGCAGTGTAATAGGGGTGGCATCTTCTGCAGAACTGTACTAAATCCAGCATTTAATCCATTTTCAGAGGAACAGACTGGATATTCTGTGTTGCATCAAAAGCAATGAAGAAACGAGTGGAGTCCAGCGTTCGGAGAGCATGTTATTTCTGTTCTTCAAAAATCTGTATTCTCCGTATCTGCTTAAGGATTGGATGAGACCAATAGTAGTATGTATACTCTGTTTGAAGTAAGCAGTTATCTAAACTTGAGCCTGAAGGTCTAAATACTGAAGAAAAATCTTCCAACACAATAAAACAAATTAGGCTTTTGATGTTCTTGCTTTCAGCATTGGTATTGGAATAAGCTTTTGTAACTGCAAGAGTGTTTCTAGTAAATAGAAGCTTGACCTTGGACTGTCAAAAGCCCAGATTTAAGAGTTGTGTTACTGACAGTCAAAACATCACATGTTGGCTCCTACAGTGCATTAATCTAGAGCGGTGTTGCTGAATCTGTGACTCAGTTTGAGGTTACTATGCTTGTTTCCAGAAGGTGTTTGGCATATCTTTCATTGATGCCTTCTAGGTTTAAACTTTCCCTTACAGCTCCAAAAGGAACTTTGAGTAGCTAGGTTTTAGGCTTGTACTAAACCTGGGTAGCATACTTAAACTTAGAGCCTCTTTGCATGGTTCCTATTAACTTTAGTTAATTACTTCTACTGCTTCTTGTTTCTCCCTGGTTCTCACTTCCATGAATTTGCTTTTCTTGCAGGTAGCAGTGTTTGTGGGTGTTCTCTCATTCAGTACAGCAGTTATCCACAATGTAGAGATTGGACTGGATCAGTCTCTCTCAATGCCAGATGTAAGTCTTAAGATCATGTTGCTCTTCAGCAATTGTGGCTGAATTGAAACTTTGATACCTTGTTGTGCTATGTCAACATTATGTCATAGTAACTCAAAACTTTCCCTTTAAGGACTCCTATGTAATGGATTACTTCAACCAGCTCAGCAAGTACCTGCATGCAGGTCCTCCTGTCTACTTTGTCCTAGAGGAAGGGCACAACTACACCTCTTTGGAAGGGCAGAACATGGTGTGTGGTGGAATGGGATGTAATAATGATTCACTTGTCCAGCAAGTCTTCAATGCTGCAGAAATTGGTAGCTAGTAAGTTTTTCATGCTTTTCTCTGCATAATCACATGGAAGAGATGTAGCTGACTGGTGTGTCTATTTAATTTAGTTCAGGCTCAGCTGCTGATTGTACAACTGACGCTATTGTACTGGCTTTATACTGTGGTTTGAGGTGGGGGGGGCAGGGAAGAAGCTGTGGCAATCTCCTAGAATGAGGATAAAACCTGTCTGGACTGGTGGGATATATTGGTTTACTTGGGTCTAGAAAAGGGGCTTTATCCTCCAAGGCATCTGAGAAAGGTACAATGAAAAACTCATGAATACCTCTCAGTATGGTTAAGATCTCCTAGAAAATTACTTGCATGCCCAGCTTCTAAGCTTGGTGGATAAACTATCCTGGCTAAGCAGGAATTGTATCTGGAGTTCAGCTAACAATGAAAGAAGGTCTCTTCCTGATTCTTTCCACTGTAGTTCAGTGGTTTTACTTCAGCCTAACTGAAGGAGAAGCCTTGCTTGGAAACTGAAGCAACAATATCTGGAATAGGATGAAGCATGGAGTGGACAGGGGAATTGAAAGCTGAGCTTGGCAGTGGAGCTTGAATGCAAGGAAGAAGCTCCTGCTGTTTGCTGCAGTGTTACAAGTGAGACTGGCTCCTGGATGGGGTACTGGAGCAGGGGACTATATAGAGAGTTAAGTAGCTTGGACCAGAATGAGTTGGCATGGTGTAAATCAGCACTGAAGAGATCAAGGGATGTGTTCTGGAATGAAATGTAAAATTACTGATGATGGATATGTTACATTATTTTATTAGCACGAGGATAGGTTATGCGCCATCATCCTGGATTGATGACTACTTTGACTGGGTGAAGCCACAGTCATCCTGTTGCAGAGTCTACAATACCACTGGACAGTTTTGCAATGCTTCAGGTATTAGCATCCACCTTGTTGCTAGGGGATTAGCTTGGTTTATAAGTTTCACAGCCAAAATGTTTTATCATGGTATGATTCAGGTGAACAGTTTTTCTTACTGTGAGCAGGCACCTCTTGAGTTGCCCTCTGATTTGTTTGAACTGCTGCTTGAGCGACCTTAAATACTCTACTGAAATGCTGCAGATTGCAGGCAGGCTACCTAGACTGCCCATGTAATGACTATTCAAAAAATAACTTGTTATAAAATTATCCTTCTGCTAGTTTCATTAGAGCACACAAACTTAGCTCTGTTTTTGTTCAGATCTTTCAGTTTAGTATAATTCTCATTGGATCTAATGTAGATTGTTTATAGAATCGTATCCTGTCATATTGCAAGTCAGAAGTTATTAGAGTTACAACAAAGAATACTTGAACCTGTGGCTGACCACCTTCCTGTATTTCTTCAGTCACTGATCCATCCTGCACTCGTTGTCGACCACTGACTCAAGAAGGCAAGCAGAGGCCACAGGGCAAAGACTTCATGACGTTTTTGCCAATGTTCCTATCGGACAACCCTAATCCTAAATGTGGCAAAGGGTAAGAGCCATATTCTATATATCTTGCTTTTAGACCAGTGTGTTAAAGATCCTTGCTGTGGAAGTGTGACTTACACCTGCGAGGCTGGATGTCTAATGGCTGTCTAAAAGGCATACAAACATTGCCATCTCACCTATTTTGTAGTATTTTCTGAAACAAAACTGGCAAAACAAATGCATTGTCAACTAAGTGGAATAGCAGCTTTCCCCTGTACAAAGAGAAATGACTTCTGTAGTCAGTCTGTTCTAGTATATCCTGTGCAAACTTGAAATGTATTGTGCTCTGAAGCTTTTGTCAATTTTGGAAACTGTTAGAAACAAGATTATAAGTTATAAAAGACAATGTCAGTGAGCACCGTTCAAATGTGACATCTAAAATGTTACTGTGTTTATCTAGAGGCCATGCTGCATATAGCTCTGCTGTCAACTTCATAAACAACAAATCTGATGTTGGAGCTACTTACTTTATGACTTACCATACTGTACTGAAAACATCATCTGATTTTATTGATGCTATGAAGAAAGCCCGGATTATAGCAGATAACATTACTGAAACCATGGGCATCAAAGAGAAGAACTACCGTGTGTTTCCTTACAGGTATGCTTAGATCTTTCTTGCCTTAGTGACAAATAAGGTACTGGTTAATAACATCTTAGAGACTTGAGTTTTGGCTAACAGGAGGTTATATAGAGACTCTGGAATGTCTAGTAAAATCACAAAAATACAACTTGCATCCACAGCGCTAACTTACTTACTGTGGTTGATCAAGGAACCTGTCCTTCACTACAAAGGTAGATCTGGCTTCAGCTTGGGCACTTACTAACTTTCATAGTAGGGCTTAATAGTTCTAACTTAAGCAGATATGATGGTCTGGGTTGTTGCAAGCTCTAATGTGAATGTACAAACTTAATGTACTTCAAAATGACTTAATGACTTCAAACTTAAATAATGTAAATTTTAAAGGAAAGGCAGCAGTGATGTCAAGTACTACTTGTCCAATCCTTGCATGATTAACTAAAGGCTCTGTATAAGAGTACCATAATAAAATTGAGTTGGAATTGGTATCTGTACAGCTGAAACACTAATTTCTCTGCTTCAAAGAATCCTGTCCATCCTTGCCATGTCTCACTGCATAATGAATCAGTTCAGACCCTCTGCGATGGTTCCTGCAGATACCACAATCAATCTGAGGAACTGCCTTCTGGCAACTGCTGCAGCTGCTTATATGAAGTGTGGGAAATGCCCTGGCTTCCAGATACAACCTTTATTTGAAGCGTTAGTGAAGAGTTGTCATATAGAAGCCAGCATTCCATAGGAGTCATTCCACTGATGCTAGGAAGCCGGTTCCTGATGGTGACCTCTCTAAGGAAGGAGCTACTTTACCCTTAGCACAGCAGCTAATCTAATAGTAGCGTAGCGTATAATGAGAAAGATGGATAACTACAATTTCTGTTCTTTCCACAGTGTGTTTTATGTCTTCTACGAACAATACCTGACAATTGTGCATGATGCTATCTTTAACCTCTGCATCTCCTTGGGATCAATATTTTTGGTGACCACTGTGCTGCTTGGTTTTGAAGTATGGGCTGCTGTTATAGTTTCAGTAACTATTGCCATGATAATCATCAACATGTTTGGAGTGATGTGGCTCTGGGGCATCAGCTTGAATGCAGTTTCATTAGTAAATCTTGTCATGGTAAGTTAACGAGTCATCCCTCTGCTTCTCTTCCCAAGTCTTGAACAGTTCTGTGTCTTATGTGTATATTCATGATGCCAAATAGTATTTTCTACTAAACTTTGACCAGCATTTGAACAGTAGTGGAACTATCTTAACACATCTAGATGGTGTGTAGAAAATGGGTTTATTCCCACAACTAGTCCCAGAACTGATGCGATACAGCAGTTGAAGTGTAAGCTGTACAGCTGCTTCTGTTCTGCAGGAACAGTTCTGTTAATACTATATAGGCTAGGGGCTGTTGCACATCAACAGAGGTTGTTCTCACTGAAGGTAAGGATGCATAGGTTAGTGATAAGGCTTCTGCTGTATTTATGTTCCACAGAGTAGATCTGTGATGCACTAGCACCAGTGTTCCTCTGTAAATGGGTGAAACCACTTGGGCAGAGTGCCTTCGTGAAACGCACCAGAACTTATAGCCCAATAGCTGAGTGCTGGAGCTCTGCCTGACCTTGCTCTCTAGAGACTCATTGCAGGTCTGAGAAAGCTGTGAGAGAGTAAGCTGTTGCCCCAGTTACAACTGGGCATGTGTTCACACCAGTCTATCTGCTAGATAAGTCCAGTTACAACTGGGCATGTGTTCACACCAGTCTATCTGCTAGATAAGTCTAAGATTTGCCAGCTGCTCACTCAATGTTGTAAATGATGACTAAAACAGCTTGGTTTTAAGATTAAACTCAAGTGTTAAACTCGGCTGAATCTTTATGGTATCAGATAAGCACGTAAGTGTTACCCTAAAGCATTGTTATTGCAGCCAATACCTGTAAACTGATTTTAGTGTTCAGTGTTCACTACGTGCACTGTATTGAAGCCAGCTTTCTTCAAGAAACTTCTGTCATCCAAAACAGTCTTACATTCTGATTCCTGTTTAATCAGATTAATTGTCCATTAGTAACGAGTGGTGGTCAAATGCCATATAGTACCTGTCACAGCCTCTAGTAACCAAGTAACACTGGGCTTGTAACTTCCAATGACACTTTAAACCCTGGGAACTGGACACAGATGCTAGAACCTCTCTAGCCTGCCTAAAACTCTGAGTAGAGACCTTACCATCAAAGTGGTCATCATCTAAAGGATGTTTTCATGTCTCTTTCTTTTTCTCTCTCTAGAGTTGTGGTATTGCTGTGGAATTCTGCAGTCATGTCACAAGAGCCTTCACTGTTAGTACTAAGGGCAGTAGAGTAGAGCGTGCAGAAGAAGCTCTGTCTCACATGGGCAGTTCAGTAAGTATCTACTGGGTGTGGGGGAGAGTAAGTAGCCAAGTTACAAATTTACAAACTGCCAATATCCTTAAGCTGTAAGGATGGCCTTGCCTTTTCTTTTTGGAATACTTGATTATAACTCCTAGAGGTCAGCCTGGGCGTCTACTAGTAATAGGGGTGATCACAACTCAGTTTTTAGTCTGTTACTGCTACCTAATAGTAGGGAATGGAGCTAAAAGCCTTAGCTGAACTACTAATTTGGGTTTACCTTGAATTGTACTATTAAACTTTAAGTCCAAATACTCAGAGGTGCCTAAGAAAGGCAGTTCTGAATATGGGATGCTCTTGAAGCTTTGGGAATTCAAGCAAGGCTCAGCATTTAGGCAGTACTGTCACGTCGTATCACTTAAACCAAGTAACTGACTATTCTGGTGATAAATGTACTGGACCCAGGTAAGGAACTTCACTGGAATGTGAGTCACTTCAGTAATGGCTTTCATCTGTATCTGCCTGAAGTAAAAATAAAACTAGGTGGCTGTACAGATTAGAATGGATTTTTAATTGTACTGAGCCTGGCCTGTGGTGTCAGGTCCTAGTGGACAAGTTGAACTCTTCTCCTGAGCAGGTCTTGGAATTTGGTTCTAAGGACCAACCTTAGGTAAGGAGGTATACTGCATATAGGAGCCTCAAATTACAGAAGAATTTTAGCAAATGTTAAATAATTAAAGCAAATGGATTACATAAAGCCCTACTTACCACTTAAAAACGTTTCTTTTTTTTTTTTTATTGACAGGTTTTCAGTGGTATCACACTGACCAAATTTGGAGGAATTGTAGTACTGGCTTTTTCCAAATCTCAAATCTTCAAGATATTCTACTTCAGGATGTATCTAGCTATGGTTCTGCTGGGAGCAACACACGGACTAATATTTCTTCCAGTTCTGCTTAGTTACGTAGGTAAGGTGTGACAGTCTGCTCTCAAACACAGTTCAAACAAAAATAGGTAGCTACCCGTGGACTTGAAATGTGCCTCTGTCATTCAAACAGCTGGTTTGCTGGAAAGCAAGGGTTGACACCCTGGTGGCAGTGCAAGCTCCTGGTTACAGGCACGCTGAGCTGAAGCAACTATGGCCTGCCCCGTGTGGTTGCACTGTGCTGTTCTTCACAGAAGTGGCTACCTAGGCCCATGTGGCCCAACAGGCAGCTGCATGATCAGTCTCTAAACCTGGGGACAGGATGGTGGGTGGAAGCAGCAAACCTGCTGTGGGACAGTGTTCCTGCATCTCCCTTTGCAGTAAGGATGGTCCAAATACTGTCCTCTCAAATCTGGAAATTCATGTCAATGGTGTAGTTCTTGAGCTTAGTTAAAGTCTGCTTTTTACTTAAGGATGTTAAGACTGATGGGGCTTCACCTACTGCCCTTGCTGCTGCTGCCAGCTATTAACAGCTGAGCAGAAGCATGTTTCTGAAGCGTCATCAATGTGAAGCTGGACCTAGACAACAAGATCACATCTGCCAGTCATCAAGAAGCATGCTGTAATGTTGAGACTTTGGAATAACTGTGTTTTTTCTCCCTCAGGCCCCTCAGTAAATAAAGCTAAAACTCGTGCTGCACAAGAAAGGACCAGAGGTACAGAACGGGAGAGACTCCTCTACTTCTAGTTTTTAACAGTGTTCAGTGGACTCCACGAACTGTGGCTTAGGCCCAACTCTTCTTAAGAACTGAAGCGCAGCAACGTTCTATGACTATCACACTGTAACCACCACTGACTTGACTCCTGCACAGATTCAACTAGAAGATATCAGCTGCAGCTTTGGACGTAGCTTTAAACTCAGGAAATGCTCCGTGTGGCTCGTGTAACAGTATTACTAAAACTAGGTGTGTTAACGAGATTACTAAAACACTTCTGTTTTCAAGAGGTTGCATCTTTTTCTTCTAGAAACCTAAACCAGCTGTTATCGCGAGTTGAATAGCTTTTTTTGTCAATGAAACTGAGGTGATGTGTACGAGAATGGACTGCTAAACCACTGACACTAATTTTAAATGCAGGTCAATGCAATTTTTGTCTCTATTTTTAGGGGGAAGCCATCACAAGTTGTAATATTTTTAGTACTATTTGCCAAAATGTCTTGTATATACTTTATTATAAAATAGCAATTTTGTAGTTCAAAAATCTACTTAAATGCAATAAATTAAGTTTATACATTTCAGTGGAAGAGTCTTTCAGAATGTTGTGGGCTTCATGAGAGCCTGTTCTCCAAAAACTTGTTTGAAGAAGGCGACGTGTTCTTCACAGTGCTCACCTAAGGGGGGGCAAAATAAAAGTTAACATTAACCTTAAAACTTAAACTGAGAAGCAAGGTTGTGTAGTTTCACTTAATTTATAAGTACTAATTCTTATCTTTAATGCCTTTGAGTAAAGGAGTTTAATATTTTAAAGCAGTGGAATACTGAGGTATTCTTGTGGTGAAGCGGATGTCTGATCTAGTTCCTCTATCTAACCAGCAGATTTGTATCCCTGAGAGTTCTTTTCGGTCAAGATAAAAGATACTGGAGTAAATTCTGTGCCTATGGACTACCTGGTGATTAAGAACGTTGCTGGTGCAAGCAGTTAAGCTTGGTTTTTAAAGTGAGAGTGACTGTAGTATGAAACAGTTTTGCCTTGAATTTTTGTCATCTGAGGAAACAGACAACTGAACTCAAAGGTTTCTTGACCTGGTTCCTGGCTTCAGGAGAAAGCACTAATTGGGGATAATGGCTTCGCTAAAATAAGCAGTGTGAGCCACTGCCAGCCAAACAGGTTAATCAGCAAGTTCCTGTTTGGCTCAGTCTCTTTACTCCTGGGTCCAGTATACAAAGGAGTAAGACAAAGTTACCTTTAAGCATAGTTCCAAAGTTAAGTCTAAAAATACAGGCTAGAATGCACTAAGAGTTTTATCTTAAAATATCGACTTGTCTGGAGTGGAAGTGAAACAAGTCTTAGTTCTGTTTGCACAGCTGAGTACCTTGGTCTAACTGCTTATTGCTTACCTGGTGTGAAACTAGGGTTTCCTCGTAACCGCTGATTTCTTTGTTCAAAGAATCTGAATATAGTATAGAAAAGCATGTCATCTTCTGCTTGTTTTGCTGCATCGAGGAATTTGCGGGCTGAAATGCTGTCGTGTCCTCCAATACCCCTGATGAATCTCAAGGCAGCCAAAACTTGGTGTTTGGACAACAGAACTTCCACTATTTCATCGTTTGCTGTGGAAAGTCTCTGTGAAGTCAATCACAGCTGTAAGACTATGCTTCTAACAAATGACTGAGATGCTAGCTACTCACTTCAAGCTCAGTCAGGTAGCTGTTTGACAAGTCTAACCCACATGTGACACGGAGTTACTATAGTCTGAAATGCTTACTTTTAGCATGTCCAGAGAGAGCTGATGTGCGGGAGGGTAAATGCTTTCCAGGGACAGTAACAGACAAGCCTAGGGCAAAAGTAGAAATAACCTTAAAGTTCTGAAGAACTTCCCACCTCCATCGCTAGCTGATTGAAGCAACTTCTCTTACATACCAAAGGCTTTGAGTCACTGAGCACGTGATACTGCAGAAACTGATGGAGTGTGTAGAACAAGTTGTGTTGAACAAGGGTTTTGATGACCAACTCATACAAGTAGTGCTGTGAATGCATAAAGAAAACCATCAAAAGTATGCCTCAATACCAGGTATTACAATCTAGAAGGTACTATTGTCTAGGACTTAGAATGTGACCAAGGCTGGTCTGAAACTCCACATAACTTCATAAGTGAGGTGATATACCTGGCATGTGAGTACTTTACCTGAACTGCAATCTGGAACTGGTTTAGAGAGCGAATGTATTCCATCAAGACTGCTATAGTGAACTTATGAGGAGCTTCCTGGACAAGAAAGAAGTGTTAGGTGGAACATGCACAGCTTCCCCTGTTAACGACAACCTTGTAAGAATGGGCATCAAAATATGCTAATGCTGACAATAAAGCCTTCCACAATCTATTTTAAGCAGTTAACTCAAGTTTTCAGCTCAGACTGCTGCCAAACTAGCACTTAAAACTAACTTACCTTCTTCTCTGTAAATACAGATAAAACGTGTGTGTACATGTCAGACTGGTCAATAACCGCTTGAGTGCGGACTGGACGTTTCAGGAGTGGATTACTTCTGCTCAGGCCTGCTTCTACCACCTAGAAGAACAAAGCCTTTTTAAAAGAAAACTATAGTGTTGTAGTATATTTTAGTCAGTCTCATCTGTTCAGAGACTGTCTTCTACTAAGAACATAATTATAAACATGTTTTGTTACTGAGCAAACTAACATCTGTGGTCATGTTATACTAGATGCATTCTGTTCAGTGTGGGCTTTAATATTAAATTTAAACCGCTTTTAAAAGTTTCATATAAACATAGCTGCTATTATATGTCTCAAAGCCAGGAGATGAATCAAACTTACTATGATGACACTCAGCTTTAGAAGGACTTTTAGTAAGTGGCTGTACTGTGGGAGTTGGTGCTTGCACTGGGTATTTTAACAGAAGTAATTCTGAGATGCATCAGGGCTGCATATACTGTGCGGTGGTACAGTGTGCCATAAAATCAGTCGTTTGGAAACTCTTTTGGTAGTTTGAGGTTTCCAAACTGCTTTTTGAGCTTCAACCCTCTTTCTGCTTTCAAGCACTGGGGTGTGTTATTTGTCACACTGGAGATGAGCTATGCAGTGTCTGCCACAGCAGAGTGCTAAGGAGGGGTCAGAGTGCACCTGGCACAGTAGACCTTTCCTAAACAGGAGAAAGCAGGCAGGTATTTTTACCATGATGCAACCAGAAATGTAAATAGCATCATCCTGACTTTATAAGCTGCTGTAGCTAACATGGTTTACCATAGTATAGCTTTGCTCAGCTTCCAAGTACTTCTTATATTCGTGATTCAGTTTGTCAAAAACAGTTGCAATCACGGACAGTGATCCCCTTTCTGGCTCACTGAGCACTGAAAAGATAAAAAGGAAAAAAAAGAACTATGAGGAAAAATAACCAGGGGCTTAATATTGCTGTTTTCAAAAGTGTGATTCAAACTTGATTCTAAACTTCAAAGAAGCACTTCTGGTTACATCAGATGTACTTTAACTAAATGGGGGGAGTGGGGGAGTTGAATTCTTTCATGTGGTTAAGTAATTCCATCAAAATGTTGACTGAGGGTAGTCTAGGCAAATGACATTTTACAGGACTAAGCTGGCTTCAGAAGCTGTTTCAAATTTAAGAACAGCCCAGTTCTGTGAGCATTTATAAATAAGCAGTATTGTACTTTCAAGATCCAGACAAAGCACGTGAACTTACTTTGAGAGCACACAGACAGGATAACCATTTTGCATTCTTTCCTTTGGAGAAGGAAATCCATTAGTTTTCCTTTATCTAGCAAGAGGTTAACTACAGGTTCAAGCTTCACTTGAAGACTCCAGAGGTAACCTTGATTTGAAGGAATAAAACAAAGTGAGTTGCCTTATATCCAGCTTTTCTACCTTAAATCAGATGATTTATTTGCCTTCCTCAGTCTATATTTTACAGAGGCATTACCTCTGAGAAGATGTAGTAAAGATGCGGTAATCCTCAGTTATCACTACTAAGAAGAGTCATCTTACTAGGTACATCTGCTAGAGTGCTTTGTGCACTGAAGGTATAAACTACTGCACTCAGTGCCAAAGGGGACTAGAGTCAAACAGCTCAGCACTTACCTTCACTTGCACTGATGATAATATCAGGTTGAAAGACAATCCAGGAAGAAGAATCTAAATGTTAAAGTTCTAACATCCACATCACAGAATCGCCTAGGTTGGAAGGGACCTTTAAGATCATCTAGTCCAACCATAAAAAATAGACATATAAACATGGATTCTAAACCATTGCTGCTGAATTCCTGTTACTGTACTGAAGCAGATCCCATTAATATATTTTCTTTTGCTGTTCTTATGAAGACTTGAACTATATTTTTTGAATTGTTATCTTCAATTTCATGGTGTACTATTCAGTAGTTTCATACATGCATTTCAAATGACCACAAAATGTAGTACTGCATTATACTAGACTTCCATATTTACATCTATGAAAGCATTAGTCTCTTATGAAGCATACTATTTTGCCTCAAAGGAAATATGCATAATCAGCTAAAGCTGGAGTTAACGGGTTGATGTAACAAATGCTGGCTTCTTCCGTGCTTGTACATAGAATGAGGCTTCAGTTAAAATCCTGCACTTTTGGAGTATTTAAAGGATACAGAGTTTACACGGAACAGGAGCCTGACTTGTCACAGAGGCTGGACCTGCAGAAAAATGAACATCAGGTGAAGAACAGTAGTAGTCTGACAGCTCCTCTACACTAACAAAGCACAAACTACAGTTTTACACTGAAAAGGCATGTTTGGATTGTAACGTGTTTAGCAGTCCTACAGCACACAGGCAAAAAAGATACACCCATTTCTGTAGCCAGAACATCTACAAAGAAAGTCTGACACCGAGAAGGCAAACAGATTCTTCAAAGCATGATTGGTTTGTTTTTTCAGCCAAGTGAAATCATGCATGCAGAAGTATTCCATCTCTAGTCCTATAATTCTAAATACATAGATTCTATTTGCTGTATT
This sequence comes from Limnodromus scolopaceus, assembly GCA_028565335.1. Classification (NCBI taxonomy): domain Eukaryota; kingdom Metazoa; phylum Chordata; class Aves; order Charadriiformes; family Scolopacidae; genus Limnodromus; species Limnodromus scolopaceus. Next base: position 110,528,899 of record JAOXNO010000013.1, on the reverse strand, counting down.
TTTATGTAATCACTTTAGTTTCCTAAAAACCAAAACTGGTTTGTACTTTCTGGTCCTAACCTCTGTTTAACACAAACCTCCACCTTGGATTTATCAGTTGTACTTGCTATTAGCGACTCCAAAATTCAGATGTTACAGAGCTTTTAAGGCGCAATCATTCCTACAGAAGCATCTTTCTCTCCCATAAAGAGAACCACAGTGCTTTGCCACCTGCCAGCAGAACTATGCTCAGACTACTTCCAGCTACTTCCAGCTTGAGGGTAATTACCTGCTACACTTCTAGGACAGGAGAACAGAAAGATCATCCAAGACTATGACTTGTGTTGAAGTCCTAAGACTGATCTTAGCATTGCTTCTAAACTGGTCCAAAACAATTCTAAGCTTGGATTGACTTTCAGCCTCCTTATGTGACTCAGGAAATTAAATAGTCATGACTTAAGCCAGAAAAGCAAGAAATGCTTCTGAGTACACACATGCACACTCTTATAGCTGTGGCCAAAAAAATAAAGACAACCACAACTTTTTGTTAAAAGCAAACTGCTATGGGAAATATGCACCCTAAATGGCAACTTCTACTTTTCTCTAGTAGGCACAAGTTTAGAACACAAATATATGCTCAATTCCTTCTTACTTTTTTTGCTCCCTCTCCTAAATATGTGTAATAGAAATGTTAGTAACCAGCATCCTAAGAACTAACACACTCTTGTACACCAGCTGTTACATTTAGATAATCTTGATAACGGTGTTAGGATATTTATTATAGAGTAGTTGTACCTGCTACAGGTATTTGATAGGGTTGTATTGATCGAGGCGGAAGCACGAACTGATGGATGGTAGTAGATCCATCGAATTCTCCTTTTAGCTTGATGTCAAATATAACTGAAGTCTGCAATTGAGAAGAAGAAATGAGTATTCACAAATGTGAATTACCATGCATTTGCATGTCTTCAGGCTGCTTTCCACAGGCCCAGTTTGAGTTCTCCATTTCAGGTCACTAATACTTCTACCAGTATGGACCACATTCTTAGCCTTGCACAGTGGAAATTAGCTTTGCTTTCAGTGCTAATGAAACATTACTTCAATTATTGTTATCTACCCTATTCAATCTGATTTTTGTTTTCTGTGTTTATGTAGCAATGTTTACAGCTTGACCAAAATGCTGGAGAATAAGTGCTCTGGGTTAAGTGCTAATGTGTAGAATTAACATGAATTAAAACTGAAACATCTAATTATCCTAATGAGATGACACGCTCCAGTTCTTCAAGCTGCCCAAGAGAAGATAATACAAGAAGCCAAAGCCTCTCCACAAGTGAAGATTCAAGCACCGCTACACTTTACCACTGATCAAGCCTTGCTACTGAGGCTGCAGACAAGCACAGGTTTTACCTATGCTGCCATATGCCTAAAATCATTTCTGTTCATAGAAGTTTTTGCAGATCCAGGCCTTCAAACTAAAGGAACACATAGAAACCTATCATTCACATGTCTGTAATAGGAGAAATTCCTGGGATTAATAATTGAGCATCCACTTTAACTCTTTGTATAATGCCTTAAAAGCCTACATGGTGCAGCAACAGCATATCACAGGAAACTAACAAGAAAAAAACAAAAGTGTAAGAAAAACCAGGCATTAACAGCAGCCCTGATTAAATGTTAGCCCAACAAGGCAAAAGGATAACTTTCAATCTCTTATACCCTTATGGTTTTGTTCCTGCAAACACCCTGGCTTTTAGAAAAGCTAAGCACATGCAAAAATATTTTTCTAGAGCTAACAGGCATCATTGTTAAAATCTACCCACAGCTTTTAAAAGTTAAGGCATAGCATAATATAAATAAATCACACCTCAGTATCCTGATGATGTACTACCACCAAGTTATCCACAACATTCAGTGCAAACTTTCCGGTTCTGTTCAGCTTTAAAATATGCGTCCTCTTACAGGAGCCCTCTCTACAGAAACAGGGAAGAGAAGAACTGGTCAGTAACCCTGTTTGAACTAGATAAGCAGATGTCTCTTACAGACATGTTAATTGTCACTAATGTTCTTCATTCTGCTCTTACCTTGGTAAGTGATAGAGGACTACTTCTGCTCCTGTACTATTGGAAGTCCTGGAGTGATGCCTCAAATAGAGAACATAAAGCTGCCCATATCTAACGAGACAACAGGATTAAAGCATTAGTTTCAAATAAGAGCTCTACCAGTCTGTTAGAGCATTCTATCCTAAAAGAACAGATGTGAGATTACCTAAATCAAGTGATAGATTAATTAAAAGTGAAAGACTAAAACAGCACTTGATGAATCACAATTCATAGCCTATACTCATGGAAGTTAGGCCCCTAAGAACAACTCTACCAACCCATCAGTTCAAAAATGAAGCACTCAAAATTTCTACACTTATTAAAAACAATTTCACATAGGACGTCTCAGTTAGCCTCCCCTTCCAGCTTTGCCCCAAGAGAGTTGTTTAGATGCTTTGTTCAAGGCAGAAACTGAAGCACTTTAAAGCTAACTTGCTAAAACAAGAAACAAGAGCAACAAGAACCATAATGTTCTCGTCTTTTCTCAGCATCCCTAAACTGCCATACTTTTCCAAGAAAGACTTGATTAGTTAGATACATACATTGTAGCCATAGCAATATCTCTTTCAGAAAGGCTGAGCTTGGAGGACTTGGGTGCTGCAGGTAACTCGATTTCAAATTTTGATAGTTTTGACATTGTCCCACTCTGTTAAACAGAAAAAAACCCCAAAGAAATCCATTGTTAAGACTTGAAACAGTTCACAAATAACCTTTAATCAAATGCTGCACCAATGGCACCCCCATGAGGTGAAGAATGGTGATAGACAAAATGAAAAAATAGGGTTTGACACTTTTTTTCCTACTGTGATCCTGAACACATACTTCTAGTATTATAATTTTTGCAGCTTTATCATCTTGATTTTATAACATTAGCTTTAGCTAGCAAAATATTTCAATTAAGACAAATTTGTATGCAGATCCCATTTACAATTGGCCTGGAGATCTCAAACAGCAGTTCTCTTAACTTCCTCTCTCCCCTCTATCAAGTCATATGCCCCAACTCTTAAATAACTGCTTAGTGGGAAGGGGAAAATATCAGTACCTCCTACCAGTCACAGTCTCCTTTTGTTTCTACTAACTCCAGAATCTGCCTTATGCTCAGAGCATATTCCTGCTCCTGCCCCAGGTTTCCTCTCTCCTCTTCCTCTTTTCCTAACGAATTTATATTTAAGCAAGTTTTCAGAGTTTCCAGAGCTTCTACTAAAACTCACTTCCCATTTTCATTAACTCATTCTTGAACGTGAACACTACAGAAATACATTCTTTCCTAGAGCTCTGTTTTCCAAGACTATTTTAGTACAGTACCTTCCTCAGGAAATATTTAAAGATTACTTTCTGAACACAAAATAAAAAATATTTAGCTTCAAGCTACAACTTGACACAAAATACTGAGGGGGAAGCATGACCTAGGTCCTTAAAAATAAAGCTGTGTGGGGCTAGCAAGTTCCACCCAGCCACCTAAGAGAATGTCATTTCAGGATCCAGTACAGACCCCATACAAGATCACACCAGGAAACCCCATTTGAATAAGCTTCTTTTTAATCTCTTCCCTTAGACTACCAGACAAATCTTCCTAATCCTTTGAAAGAAGCAAGATGAACTCTGTAGTACTTCTCCTCATTTTTCAAATTATTTTACTGCACGATTAACTTAAAACAGATTCTAGTTTTTAATACACACTTTCTCCAAGACAAAAAGAAAAATATTTTCCCAGGAACAGTAAGTGTTGTCCACAGGGCAGACCACCAAGAGAAATAAATACTGTAAACAAAGCCCTCTCATGCTTGGGACAACAGTTGTTTCTTAAATGCTTTTTTATTTATTTTTCAAATTCACACACACACATTTGGAAGGTTGTACTTATAATTACAAGTGAAAGGCCCTTCATTTTTATCACTGCATTACAGAGTGCAAATGCTCGTAGTAAAATAATACATAAACTTATTTAAGTGGAAAAAAAAATCTCTTGAAAGATTGTTGTCAAATATGGGGTCGCTACTATTTTTTTTTCTCCCTTTCTCAAGGTCAACTGTCCAACATTAGCTGGACACACCTCTTTCCGAAGAGGACAGAAGAAAGAGTGAATTAGTTAATTTTAAGCCATCACATAAGAACTACCTTACAGAATTTTGCTTTATGCTTTACTTATTGTCATATAAAGATGTGAACACATGCACCTCTTGGAAGCAATGCAGGAAAAGCAATAGAATATTTGAGTGAAGAAGCAGTCTAAAAAACCAGAAGCACACAAAATGACAAGTTTGGAACATATCCCTTTACCTTGAAATAGAATGGCTGCAGGACATTGCCAAGGACAGTGGTTGACAGAAGGATAACAGAGCTTTCTGGACAATACATGTACCAGTTGACATTAATACTTTGATTCTTCAGAAGTTTTAAACTTCGTTTCTCTGGTAATACCTGGAAATGCAGGATATTAACACTGTATTATCATTGGGATTCCAACTGCATAAATGGTACTTCACAGTAGCTAGGAATGTTAAGCGAGAAACATTTAAGTGTAAGTGCTAGAACTAAAAAAACCCAGAAACCTGACAATTACAGCTTAGGCCTCAATTTTCTGTAGCTGAGGAAATGCACATCAAATACTCCTCAAATTCTAATGAGCTGAAAGGTGCTGACTCTTCCCTCTCATCCAGGTCTAGGTCTAAGTTCTGTCCATAATGGAGAAAACATTGACACAACTAGTGAAGTTTTATTAAAAAGTTACTACAATATCTTTGCTGCCTTCAATCCCCAGCTTCCTTAGTCTTTTATTTTAAGAACTAAGACAACATATAAATTGATTCTCTCTATCTTAAGGGCTTAAATAACTTCTCTTCAAAACACACTTACTTTATTTGGTCCTTTTACCTGCAGGGTTGACATTCATAATCCTTTTAGGTGCCAAATATATTTTTCTCCCTGAATCAGCAGGAAATAATGCTGCTTTTTCAGTTACTTTCTTTAGTACCAGCTATTAGTAATTATGTGGAACACTGTGTCTTAGCTCCAAGACTGGAACTATTGGGAAGCGCACAACTTCAGAGGAAGTTTATAATATCCCTAAGCATAATGTCACAATAGGCTATTTATTCACTAGATTTCTCAAAAAATGTATGCAAAGATAATTACACGTAACACAGAGCAACTCAGACAATGAGATCAACAGAGGAGGAAGCTGCCAATTTGTACAAGAACATCACTATCCTAGTCAATTATTTGTTTTTTGCTGCATTTTAAGCATGCACATGTCTTCCCCAATGCTGATTTGTTTTGCATGAAGCGATATTTCACATTAGATTTAGATACTCATTTCCATACAAGCCAAGCCAAGAGCATTAATCATTAATCTAGAGTTCTCTAAGCATTAATTCAGTCCTCCTTTATACAGGGTCTTTGCTAGCTGTGCTAAAAAACATGTGTTAAGTTCACCCTGTGCAAAAAAGTATTCTTTCTATATCATAGTCTGCAAACAAAATAGCAAAATTTCTTTTTTTAGCAGTGCTTTCTCAATCAGAGAGCTAGAAGAAAGGAATTCAAAGATACAGACACAAATTTACGTTTTCAAATCTCTATATATGTCTATCCTACAGGAGTTACTTGTATTACCTGATAGAATTCAATTCCTTGATCTGTGATGAACACGATTTCTGTAGAACTTGTCCAGCAGAATCCTAGAATATTGGCATTCTTTGTCTTTTAACAAACAAGCAAACAAACACTCTTTTACTTGGAAAACTTAACTATTTAGATAAGCAAATATTACTAAATGAAGAAAATGAGACCAAAGGCAATTTAGTTATCCAGTCACTGGAGTTAATATTTTTGGCCAACCATACACCCAACATGCATCAGCTCCTTCTGTAAAGATTTCCATAACTATGTGTGAACACAACTACTGGATGACCTGATTTTTTTGTAGCATGTAAGATTTACAAGTTTATTACACAGTCAAATTTTCTTTTTGCTCTAAATATAGCCAAGTTGTTCTGGTTCAAACCATACTGCCAATTCAACCAATTCCTGAAATGAAAAGCAGGTTCCTTCTGTTGGTAGAAATTAAGAACTAAGTGAAAATATTTGTCATGACTTCACTTGGAACACTATCATAAATGGTTTGCTAGAACGGTTTACTCAAACATATAATCCTAGATAATGAAGCAGAGAGTGCTTCAGCTTTGAAGTCAACAGGAATGAAAGGATCTGCAAATTGGATGTTTAGAAACTTACTTTAGCATTCTATTACCCCAAAATACAATTTATCTTAGAAGTTGGAAAGCACCAAACAATGACAATGGTAATTTTTTCTGGTAAAATAATAATTTAAAAAAATTAGAAGGGTTGTTTAAAAATACCAAATATTGTATGCAAACTAGCAATAGCTTATTATCCGTGATCGGTAAAATAAGAGTAAAACATCCACATTAACATATCTGACGTTAGTATAATTACTGTCTACTGTTTGTGTATGATCAGCACTTTGTCTCTTGTCCTTCCCACACCTTGATATTCGTTGCCTCCACAGCATTTCTGGTCCTTTCTAGGAAAGAATTAAGGCGACCGGACCAGGAAGTTCTTCATGGTATTGTTAACACCTGCTCATTTACCTCAACTCAGATAGGCAGTAGTGACTACATACCTCGTTTACCTTCCAAAACACTAACATGAAGTATCTCAATTAGTTCTCTTGTACAGTAGAGGCCACCAGCATAACTAACATTCAAGTTTCACGTAAATATATAATCTTGAGAGATTTAACTTACCTTACATTCCTGTGTATATTCTAGTTGAGGGCTATCTGGAATAAAATTCAAAAAATCCTGAAAAAAAAAGCCCATGAAGTGTATTAGCAATTACGAAACACAGACAAGATACTTACATAGATGCAAGAGAACAGATATTAGTTTATCAAATTATTTTGGATGAGAGATAAATAAGAAAAACTTGACTTAGTATATTCCACTTCACCCCTGCCAGGGAATTCTTTACAGAAGTTGGCTCCCCCCACACTTTTTCTTAAATGATGACACTAGCAAAACAACAATGTTGCCTGTTCAGCCTCTCAGAATGACAGAGGAGTTTTCACCACCAGACCTCTTCAACATTTGTCTCAGAGGCTTCTACTCTGGTACTGTAAGTAGAAGATTTCTAGCTCCAGTTCCCTGTCTGCAGGGTGTAGGCTTCTTACCACACTCTTCAAAGTTCTCTGCACAGCCAGTATCTTGTTCCCCAAGGAAAACTTGATGCACTTCACTTCTCCTTTGTCTTCCATCCTATACAGAAAGCAAAAGAAGTTATTGAAACATAGTCTAAAAGTTTCTTACAGAACACCATAATATACCCTCAAAAAGACAATGAGAGAAGAAAAAATGTAATGCAGATGCTTTTGAATACAACTTATGCATGTTGCCTAACAAGTACAGGATTCAAAATTCAAACTGGAAGATAATGGCAGTTCACTCTTCAGAAGCCCTGAACACATCCGTTACAGAAACATGGCTAAGGTCACACAAATCAGCACCTGAAGTTACTCCAAACGCTCAGCTCTGTTGGCCTGTGATACAGAATTGGAAGTCTGTGGGAGTATTCAAACCTGCATTCTCAGTTCTGCCCCACTGAGTCTGGAGTTCTGTGACACTCACCAACATCCTGCAATCAGCTCCTTTACTTCCAGAACTACAGCTAATTGACACAAGCCCACCCACTTCCCCATTAGAACACATCCTCTAGAAGAATTTCTGATGTTAATGGGAGAGCAAGGCTTTTTTCACAACATTAAAAAAAATAATATATATATATATAAAAATGTATTCTTAACAAAGAAGCACCAGTACAACTGGCATGAATAAGGTAGTTCTACTTCCAGTATGCATTATTAACTCCAGAAAAACAGAGAGCTAGATAGTCAAGCAGGAAAATTGTGGAACCTCCTGAAGTTCACTGAGTATTTTTGGCTCCCTCAGGATTTGTGACAAGGGTAGTCAAATAAAAAAGTCAAGTGAAAATAGCAACTTTCAGGACAGGCCCTACGCAACGCCTGACAGAGCACAGTAAACACACCTTGCTTCAGATTGCTTCATCGAAGCAAACTTTGACTAAACAATACTTCTTACATATGGACAGCAGAGTTCAAAGTGCCATCAGTCTTCACAGAGGCATATATAAAATAGTTTTCCAAAGACAAAGTAGTTTCATTGAAAGTACTGTTCTCACATTCTGAAAAAAAATATTTCCACAAGAAATGGAAGACATAAAAGAAGCTAATTTAGATTAAACAAAAAACAGAATGCAAGAAATCTGTATGTAGGAAGCCCTGCTTGAATCACAGGCATAAAATTCAGACATTATGGTTCTCTACACGTTTATTTACTTCATTTTGTTTAATTTGCTAAACTGCATCCTAGAATAAGTCACTGCTGCTGTAGGAATCGTAAGTTTGAATCACCACACTCTCTCAGATATAGAATTGTAGAATCACTTTCATTAGAAAAGACATTTAAGATCATCAAATCCAACCAGTAACCTGGCACTGCCAAGTCCGCCACCACTAAACCATGTCCCTAGGCACCACATCTACACGTCTTTTAAATACCTCCAGGGACAGTGACCCAACCACTTCCCTGGGTAGCCTGTTCCAATGCTTGACAACCCTTTTGGTGAAGAAATTTGTCCTAATATCCAATCCAAACCTCCCCTGGCACAATGTGAGGCCGTTTCTTCTTGTCCTGTCACCTGTGACTTGGGAGAAGAGACTGACCCCCACCTCACTACAACCTCCATTCAGGTAGTTGTAGACAGCAATAAGGTCGCTCTGTAGACTCATCCTATCCTCAAACAGATCAATACTCCCACCCAACTTGGTGTCATCTGCGAACTGACTGAGGGTGCACTCAATATCCTCATCTAGATCATCAATAAAGATATTAAACAGAACCGGCTCCAATACTGAGCCCCAGTGAACACCACTTGTGACCAGCTGCCAATTGGGTTTAACTCCATTCACCACAACTCCTTGCACCCAGCCTTCCAGCCAGTTTTTTACCCAGCAAAGAGTATGCCCATCCAAGCCATAAGCAGCCAGTTTCTCCAGGAGAATGCTGTGGAAAAAAAGCGTCCAAGGCTTTACTAAAGAATAGTTAGACAACATCCACAGCCTTTCCCTCATCCACTAAGCGGGTCACCTTGTCATAGAAGGAGATCAGGTTAGTCAAGCAGGACCTGCCTTTCACAAACCCATGCTGACTGGCCCTGATCACCTGGTTGTCCTGTACATGCCACATGATGGCACTTAAGATGATCTGCTCCATAACCTTCCTAGGCACCGAGGTCAGACTGACAGGCTTGTAGTTCCCTGGATGCTTCTTCCAGCCCTTCTTGTAGGTGGGCATTACATTTGCTAACTTCCAGTCAACTGGGACCTCCTCAGTTTGCCAGGACTGCTGATAAATCACGGAAAGTGGGTTGGTAAGCACTTCCACCAGCTCCTTCAGTAGCCTTGGGTGGATCCCATCCCGCCCCATAGACTTGTGCGTGTCTAAGCAGTGTAGCAGGTTGCTAACCGTTTCCCCTTGGGTTATGAGAGTTCATTCTGCTCACCTTCCCTGTTTTTCAGCTCAGGGGGCTGGGTACCCTGAGAACAACTGGCCTTACCATTAAAGACTGAGGCAAAGAAGGCATTACGTACCTCAGCCTTTTCCTCTTCCTTTGTCATTACATTTCCTCCTGCATCTAATAAAGGATGGAGATTCTCCTTAGCCCTCCTTTTGTTGCTAACGTATTTATAGAAACATTTTTAGTGTCTGTTATCGCAGTAGCCAAATCAAATTTTGGTTGGGCTTTGGCCCTTCTAAGTTCTTCCCTGCATAATCTCACAACATCTTTGTAGTCCTTCTGAGTTGCCTGCCCCTTCTTCCAAAGGTCATAAAGTCTCCTTTTTATTTCCTGAGTTCTAGCCAAAGCTCTCTGTTCAGCCAGACCGGTGTTCTTTTCTGCTGGCTCATCTTTCGGCACTTGGGGACAGCCTGCTCCTGCACCTTTAAGATTTCCTTCTTGAAGAATGTCCAGCCTTCCTGGACTCCTTTGCCCTTTAGTACTGCCTCCCAAGGGACTCCATCAACCAGTCTCCTAAACAGGCCGAATCTGCCCTCTGGAAGTCTAAGGTAGCAGTTCTGCTGACACCCTCCTTCTCCAAGATTTAAAAACTCTATAATTTTGTGATGGCTATGCCCAAGACAGCCTCCAACTGTCACATCATCCACCACACCTTCTCTGTTCACAAACAACAGGTCCAATGGGGTGCCTTCCCCCTCATTAGCTGTGTCAGGAAGTCATCTTCCACACACTCCAGGAACAATACAGTGGAGAGGAAACAGTGTAGGAGGTATCTCCAGCAAACATCTGGTAAGTTGAAGTCCCCTACAAGAACAAGGGCTAGCAACTGTGAGACTTCTCCCAGCTGCTTACAGAATATATATTATATATAAAGACATATATATACACACACCTAGAAACTATGCTAAGGGACATGGAGGTCAGGGAGGACAAGTGCACAGTCTTGCATCTGGGTCAGGGAAACCTCTGGTATCAATACAGGCTGAGGGATGAAGGAATTGAGAGAAGTCCTGCAGAGAAGGACTTGGGGGTACTGGGGGATAAAAAGCTGGGCACGAGCCAGCAATGTGTGCTTGCAGCACAGAAAGCCAACCATATTCTGGGCTGCATCAAAAGAAGCACGGCCAGCAGGTTGAGGGAGGTGATTCTGCCCCTCTACTCTGCTCTGGTGAGACCCCACCTGCAGTATTGTGTCCAGCTCTGGAGTCCTCAGCACAGGAAGGACACAGACCTGTTGGAGCAAGTCCATAGGAGGGACACAAAAATGATCAGAGGGATGGAACCCCTCTCCTATGAGAACAGGCTAAGAGAGTTGTGGTTGTTCAGCCTGGAGAAGAGAAGGCTCCAGGGAGACCTTAGTGCAGCCTTTTGGTACCTAAAGGGGGCTTACAGCAAAGATGCAGACAAACTTTTTAGCAGCACCTGTTGTGACAAGGGGTAATGGTTTAAAGTAAAAGAAGGCAGATTTGAACCAGATGTAAGGAAGAAATATTTTACAGTGAGGGTAGTAAAACAGTGGAACAGGTTGCCCAGAGAAATGGTAGAGGCCTCATCCCTGGAAACATTCAAAGTCAGGTTGGACAGAGCTCTGAGCAACCTGTTCTAGTGAAAGATGTCCCTGCTTATTGCAGGGAGGTTGGACTAGATGACCTTTAAAGGTCCCTTCCAACCCAAATTATTCTATGATTCTGTATGTTCTTTATAAAATACTTTAATTAAATAAAAAAAAAAGCCACAGACTAACACCTTTTTTCCTCCCCCAGAGAGTATAAATTCATGAGGGAAAAGCATGCCATCTTAATTGCAAGATTATGTCTAAAAACAAAATCGAAAGATGATCACAACTACTTCTAAGTTCTATGCTGGAATTACAGTAGATCAGGGATAAATACCACATAATTTTAAGACTGCAGAATTCTACCCCAAAACAACAAAGATGAAGGTGCCTTACCTGAAGGAAATGGGATTTCTGTCCTCCAAACCTTTAACAACAACTCCTGTAGCTCCACCAGATCGAACAGCAAAAACCTATGAAAAAGTTTTGAACGTATTTGTAGCTCATTCAAAATCATCACCTTAACATGCTTAGCCAACGTGCTATCTTTTCTATAAGCTGTACCTTTAATTTTTTTACTAGAAGAAATTTTTGTTCTTACACAGATCTGCCAGTTCACACTGAGATTCAGTAAATAATCAATTCCTTCCTCTAGAGTTCCAAGTTTATTTAGAGTTGACAGGTTTCCAATGGTACTGTAAGAGCACATATACTGAACTACCGGGCAAGTTAAAACAGTAAAATTCTGTAATTCTGTATAAGCTTTTTCCTTTTTTTTTTTTTTTTTTTTTTTTAATATTCATACTTTCCTAAGGCAGGTACTAGTAAAAGTATCCGAGACATCAGGGTATTGTTTAAAACAAAAAAACCCCTGGGGATTGGGAAGAGATGCAATTCAATGACCCAGAAGCTTGATCTTGTCAGAACATGTTATTAGATGGGAATAGTTTAATAGTAACCTGCAGATTTGCATATACCTAAGAAGTTTCAGCCAACTTGCACTAACAAATTAAAGAATTCCTTAAGCACAACTGCACATATGTATGTATAAAACCTCCCACAGCTATACTGCTTATTGAACTGGAATAAGAGAACATTGTAGAAGCACTAAACACACAGATCAGGTCTCAGAGTAACAGCTATATTGTTTTGTAATACTAGCCACGCAACTGGTGCAGTATGCTCGTGAAGGAATACAGCTGTCAAGATGATAAATTGCAAGCAAGTCTACAGCCTTACTAGAATGATAAATACTTAGTTTAACTACTTTTAATATTAATGTAGATAGAAAATGAAGACAACACTCTCTTAATCTTTGCGAGATGAGAAGATAGCAAGGACGGATCTCTCAGAAGGCCATTCATGTGGGAAATGGTCATTGAAATGCTGGTTACAAATGATTTAGAGACACACTGGAAATTAAACAATTTCAGATTAGCAAGAAAATACGGAAAATTGAATTTACAGTTGAAAATAAGTTTCTTTCAAGTGAGCTCTTAACAACCAGTTTCTGTGCAGCTATATCACATCCACACTATGATATAGTGTCTCCTGACAAAGCCGTTTAAGTAATCTTATTTCAACTGGCCCTCAAAACGTGAGTAAAGGATTACGGCTTATAAAGAGAAAGGGCACCAAGAATTCTAAACAGAGTGCAATTGCCAGAAATACTCCTCCCAGAAATACTCCTCCCTCTCCAAATATGCCACTGATCAGGTCCACGCTGCACATGGCAAAGCATGCCAAACTATATGGACAAGAAAGCTTGAACGTTTCAATTCTGTGAATGCTGAGGTCACAGAACAGTTACAGGAATTCCAGACAGTGAAATGTATTCACATCTATATAAACCTCATGACAGACTGTGGAACTTTTAGCTATACTGAGTTGAATACTCAGAAGCCCACATGGATATTAAGGAGAAATGTATTTAAAAGAACTAAAGCCAAGAAACGAAAAGCAAAGCGTCGACTCAGGTCCAAGCCACAAGTAAAGCTACAAATATTAATTTTTATGAATACGCTGAACTTTAGGAATTGAAAAGGGGAAAAACAAAAAAATCAGAGAAATGAAGCTAGCAGTGGAGTGACGAAGTTTGCCAGTAATGTTGGGACATCTGGCACAGTAAGAAAAAGTGCTGACTGAAGAATCCCAGAAGGACCTTAGGGCAGTGAGGGTAAAGGCAGGTGAAATCCAACCTAATAAACCTATGTCGATGCACTCGAGAAAATAAACTTCTGCCGCCTCTAGCAAGAGGCCAGGTCCCGACCCAGCCGCAAGACCTCGGCACAGCAGCAGTTCCACAGAAGGGAAACAACCAGCCTCACGCTCAGCATCCGAGGGACGGGAGGGAAACCAAACCCAGGCGCGAGAGCCTCCAGACCCCTCTTCTCGGGGAGAGGCAGAGGCAACAGGCCCGACGCCGCCACCCCAGCCTCGCCGGGCGCGGGGGGGGGCTGCCCAGCACCCGCCGGCCGCTCTCTCTCCCCAGACGCCCACCGGCGACACAGACCGTGGGGGGGCCGAGCTCCCCAGGCCACGATCCGACAAACACCGCCCTGCGGCCTGTCAGGACCGGGAAGGAGAGTGGAGGGGGGACCGTGGCCTCCCGCCGCCACCGCCGCCCCCACCTGCTTGTTGGCCTCGTCGAAGAAGACGCAGTTGACGGGGTTGGCCTTCTCGAAGTGCACGGGCCGGGCGCACAGCGCCAGGTAGCAACCGCCTTCCCCGGCTCCGGCCCCGGCCCCGGCCCCGGCTCCCGCTCTCCCGTCTCCTCCTCCTCCCGGCGCCTCTTCCTCCCCCGGCGGCGGCGGCTCGCGGCTCATGGCGGCGCCTGGCGAAGTCACCCGCGGCAAAAACGGTGCCTTCCACCAACCCCACCTCCCGGCCGGCCGCTTCCTGTTTACACTCCCCTCACACGTGACGCGGGACCGGCCCGCCTTAAAGGCGCAGGACGCCCAGGCCGCGGGGCGGGTCCCGCCGGTGGCTTTGCTGGGCGGGGAAAAGGCTGCACCGCAGACGTCTCGGGCGGGAGGGAAATACGTTTTGGGCCGACCCAAAAATCCCACCAAAGCTTTGAGGCGGGGCAGGGGGGGGGAAAGGAACCAACTGCTTCCGGGCTGTTTTAATTTCGCCACGCTTTCACAGCACCGTTATTACTTACACTGCTTTTGGGGCACAAAAGAGCTTTTTAGGGGCTAGGTATAAAATAGATGAGAAAGGGAACTTATAAGTGCTTATTTCAGGAACAGTATTAATAAAGTATTATTGAAGTTAAAGCCTGGATTGTTTCTCAGTATTTATTTAATTATGAATAAATACTGGGAACTTCTATTAATAAATTTTATTTTATTAATAAAAACTAGCAGCGGGTTTTTTTTTAGAATAGTCATAATGTCATGAAAGTTAATTCAGTCATAAAATGGAAAAAAAACCCAATAAAAAAAAATCTAGATTTACTTCTAAGATTCTGTTTGCTTAATAATAATCCTAGAATTTCGCCACCCCACCCCCAAGAAGTCCAGAAAACCACTTATTTTAGCAACTTATTCCTTATTTTCAACTACTTGACAGCATGCCCATACGTCAAAAATCTCAAAGCAAATTCCTGAAGGGGTTAGATAACTGTAGCACCTCCCTCAGAACTGGTCTGTTCTTTCCCCGATACCAATATTTTAGGCAACTGCTTGACCGAGCAATTGGCAATAGGCTTAAGTCTCTAAAAGAAATAAGTTCCTTTATTTCAAAAGTAAGGGGTAAATGCAAGACAACTGATTTAGAAGAGGGAAGAGAGTTCAAGTACTGGGATGAAACTGGCAAAACCAACAAGGTTGTTTACGTAGTATCCACCAAAATAGGCATTTTTTCATTTTAACGAATTAGCGTAGTCCTACCCTAACACTGCTTCAGTGCAGCACTGAGGATCAGTGAAGGCCCGTACAATGCCAAGAACCACGCAAGAGTACCACCACAAGATCTTAAGTATTTACTTCACCACCAGTTTTCCAAAAAAAAAAAAAAAATTAAAAAAAAAAAAAATCACTTTCACAGCACACTGTGAGAATGTCACATGTAGCAACACTATATTCTGCTTGATAAAGAGCAGCATCAGAAACAGCAATCAGTTAAAAAGAAGCTGATCAGAATTTCTTAGTTCCAAACCATCCCACTACATCAGTTCATCTTTGAACGTGCTGTTGTGGAGAGAAACAGTGCTAGATTTTTAGAACTTGCTAAAACAAAGACTGGCAATAAGAATAAAAGCATAAGAAAGAGACAAATTTGAGTATTCTTTTTGCACTTGTAAGCAAAAAGCTTTGTTTAAAAATAATGATGAGCAATATTAAGTTTTCATAGTCTATGATTATCTTTGGGGTAAGAATGCTTGATGCTCTACCAGAATGTCCAGTTAGGGACAGGATTATTATAGAGATTTTTTTTTTTTTGCTTGCACTGAGCTCTCGGGACCATTTGTATACGAAGAGTGACGCTAACTGAACTTACTCTTTGTTAAGCAACTTGGATGCAGCTCTCAGGATTTCCTGGCACGTCACCAAAGAAGTCCTCTGCTGGTTGGATTCAAATCTCTTTCTCATGTAAAACCCAACTGTATTTACAGAGACAGTTAGAGCCACATTCCATGTACTTCAAATGGATCCAGACTTTTGCATATATAAAGGCATTGGTTTGTTAAATTAACATTTTCATATGATTGCAGCGCATACTTTGGCTTTCCATTTCGCCCTCATTGGAGAAGTATGAAAGGTTCACTGACATTGTGTCCATACACAATTTTTAATTAGTTTTTCAAGCAGCAATAGGGGAAAAAAAAAAAAAAAAAAAAAGAGGGATTTGCCTAGTTTGCTTTCCCACAAAATACTTTAGATGAGCTAGATGATTTTTTAAATTTTTTTTTTTTAAAAACTAAAACATACAAGCTCTGAATCATGCAAAATATGATCACCGCAGCTACCTTAGTCTAACGTAACTGGGCAACTGGTGAAGTTGTCAGACCATCGGAAGAGGTAGTGACAGTCCATTCTCACAGTGCCAGCCTGAAGCGTGGGCTAAGTTAAAAAAACAACCAAACCACTGAGGCATCACCGTATGCTCGCTGTGTTTTCCATTTTGGTATTCCCAGTCAACCACTCTCGCTTGACATCGGTAGTTGACATTTACCACTGCACCAACATCGTTAGAAGCAGTACATTTATGTTTTGTTTCATTAGCAGCTATGCACTCAGTGCTATTCATCAAATATAGGTGGGTCTCCGTCGCTCGAAAACATTGACAGTTTCTTTCCATGATTCTGCACATGGTCTTCATTCGTCTTCTCCAAAGCTTCAATCTAGAGAGCCAAAAATAAATCCATGCTGAAATCACAAAACCATGCCTGCACCAGAGTATTTCTAAACAGCATTAAAAGGTAGCTTCAGATAAATGATCAGGTATATATAATATTTCTATTTCAATGATTCGGTCACACGTATGGGGCAATAAACTTTGGAAGTACAGCTTGAAACACCTGTTCTCAACAAATTAATAAAAGGAGTAGCGTCCCTTTACAGTTTCATGCCGTATAACCGAAATGCATGAGTTACAGGGAGGACTGGATGATTCTCAGGAGTTCAGCTGTATTCCTGAAAGTAGAAAAAATTGTCCCTTTCTTCAACTCTGAACACCTCTACTGCAACTCGGCAAATCAATCAGCATTACTTCCTCTTGTATTCCAGGGGAGATAGTTTTAGTTACTAGCCACTAACGTCAAGATCTGAAGTTTAAGGATGGGATGCTCAAATTCACCTACGTGTAAACAGCAATGTAAGTCTTTCCCATAAAATTTGTAAGCAAAAAAGACAATGTAAAACACCACTGCCCCCACACCAATGCTCACAACACAGCCAGTGAGGGAACTGATTTTTGCTTAACTGATACATAACGATTTTTGAACAGTGACACTGTTCCCTTCACACCTCTTCCTCAGTCTGAAGACCTGTCCCACCAGTTAACTGGTTTCAAGCTTCCACCTACTACATGCAGGACCAGCATGAAGCTACACTGTCATTAGGAACTGAGTAGAATTGCCATGTAGACCCTATTTTAATTAGTAAATATGGGATGTTTGACAACTTATTTTTATAAATGTCTTGTATGCAAGACATCCTCAAGTATGCACACCTTGAGGAGTTACAGCTAAAATTTGAAAATTAAAAGCCAAAGATGACCAAAGATTCCAATTCCATACTTCTACTAACATGATTTTAGGCTTGAAATTTGAAAATGTAAAATATGAAAAATAAGCAGCAAAACAATTACTATTTTTAACCAGTTTCCTTTCTCTGCACAATTTTTAACATACATAAGGAAAGACAACAAAGCTAGCTTTTAAACTAAAACAGATCCCTAAATTTCTCTTAACACTGAAAGAAGCAATTATATGACACCTTTTATATTTGGAAACAGGGAGATCAGGAAAGGGGGTGAAGAGGTCTGTCAATCTGAGTTTCAGAAAACATTTTTACTATGTTGAAATTATCAAGTTAAAAAAAAAGATATGCAGAACAATTGCTGAAATTATATTCACACGCACTAATCATACAAACTAAACTCGGAAAGTTAAGGTATTACAATAGCTACTAGCTAAACAAATTCAAATGTTAAGACAGAGAAATCTATACCTCTGCTTGGAAGTCTACTTCGTTGTCAGCTGTAATATTAAAACCTGAGACAGCATTGAAGAGTTCACGCTCATTAAGTGCTTCTGCCACACCTCCTTTCTGGAAGAACTAGTCAATACAAAAAGCACACATTAAACACTTTACTACACAACACAAAGCACTCTTTTTCCTTCCCAAAGTTACAATTACAGTATTTAGTCAATACGGCATTTTTGCTTTTGCTGACCTACAGACAAAAACAACTGAAAGAAGTTCTAAGTTCTAGTGGTACCATTTTATTCTTCCATGCTTTTTTCCCTTTCAGAGGGGAACACCATCAGTACAAACAACATGCAAAACTGATCATATATATAGGTGGTGGTGCTCATTTTTTATGGACTTGTATTGGTTGATTTTTAGTTAGCTCTGAATTGATTTTATCTTGGAAAACATCCAACGTAACAGAGGACTGTCAGATGAAGAGGTCCTACCTGTGAAACATTCCTACAGTCTCTGAACAAAAACTCAAGTCCATGAGGATGGGTTGGCTCCACAGACTGACTGACATCAATAAGCCAGACCTGTAGTCACAGAGAGACAGCAATTTACTTTGTATTAACATTTCACAGCAGATGAAACCTTTCCTCCCCGCATGAAGAATAAGCTCACCTTCCCATCATGCCAAAGCATGTTGTATTCACTCAGATCTGCGTGGACCAGGTTGCACTCCTTATACAACTGTTGCATCATCTGCAAGGAACCAAATTAATGAACGAATAAAGTATGCTGTACTTCAAATAAATACTGTTTGCATGACTACGACAACACAAAAAAAAAAAAAGCCTTTCCCCAATCATCCAGCCAGTTTACATATTTTTTTTCCAAGTCTTCAACGAAGTTTCACATAGGGAATTGCAGTTTTGGTAAACTGCCAGCAAACTAAGTTTTATCACTGAGCTTAGCTTTGGCAAGTCAGAAGATTCAGTCTGGTAAACTCATGTCAACTCTGCCAACCAGTCCAAGTGCATGAGACAGATAAACACGCTCTCTAAATATACCTGTCATTTTCACCCCTATCACACAACAAGGGAGTCTCATAGCTTTACATACTGAATCCTAACTAGCATGCATATTCACGTCAAACATGGTCGTGTTGCTCTATTGGTCTCCAGATTTAAGGCACAGACCATTCATATCATCAAGCTGCTGGGTTGGTTGCTTTTTTCAATGTCTACAGGAATAGCAAGTGGACAGATAGCAAGTACATGTTTGAAACAATTACAGCTGATAATAGGAAAGTAAAGTACCCACCATGCAATATTCTAATTCATTCACTGATTTCTAGATTTGTTAAAAAGGGGGGGTGGGGTGAGGATTATCCACTGGAGGGTGCTTAAGCATCACAAATTAAATTGTTTGCTAAACCCAGAAAGACTTCAGAGAACTTCGTAAACCACATACTGCTTCTATAAAAGGAGGACTACTTGCTCATAATTCCTCTGCTACTAAGCATCTGTTTGTCATCAAGTTCCAGTTTATTTCCTACTAAGATTATGATTAAATTTATTAAGTTTTTTGGAGTGCACAATTTCTTATTTATTCTAAGTCACATATTAAACAGCAGGAAAATAAGCCTTTGGACTTCATATCCAGAAAGTGATGCAAGCATCCTGAAAAGTAAATAAATGCTGATTTGCCCTTAAGTTATTCCCCTAAAAAACAAAAAAAATACAACCCAGAACTGGAGGATAAATCAACATTGTCTTACATTAAGAACCTGATAGTAGGCCTTTTTCATATCTTCACTACTAAGTATTACATCCTTTAGTTTAGGAGCTGGGACTTGGTCTTGGCCAATGAAAGACATAACCAAGACGTGTTTCTTAAGGATAACCACTTCAGGACAAGGAATTCCTGCATTTTGCATTCTGTGGATCAGAAAATAGATACTGATTAAGAAAAACAAAACAGAACCCACAAAACCCTACAGTTCTAGTTCCTGCTTGCTCATTTCCAATCTTAGAGAGCTGTCTGCGAGAAACTTTATCTAGAGTCAAAAAAGTCTTTGAAATAGACCAAATTGAAAACTGAACAGAAATCTGTATTTCACACAGGAAAATTCAGATTTTAAAGTTGTAACTAGGTCTGAAAACACTCACTGAAAACTAATTACTTTTACAGCTAGAGCCTGTTAACTTCATGGGCTTGTAAATTCGGCTGCCAAATCCCTGAAGATGCTGACAAGTCATTAAACTGTAAGAAACCAGAGACTTACTCAAATCTGTACCAGGTTGTATATTATTTAGCTTAAAAATCACATCTAAACTTCTATCCAGACATAGTGTATCTTTCTTAAACACAGAATAAGAAACCAAAAGACATTTGGCAACTACCCTTTTTTTTTTTTCCTTTACCTTGTTAAGTTATGCATCTCTTTCTCAGCCCACATACGAATAATCTTTCGTGGATTCAGTTTACTGAAGCGGTCTTTAAATCTGTAGTCATCCTTGATATATTTGTCACGGTTCTTGAATTCATTAAGAGTTGTTTTAAACACTTTGATGGCACATTCTGGAGGTATAACTTTATCTTCAGTTGCACTTCTCATGGAAAAAGTCAAATACATAACGAAGTTAACTATTCACATCTTTACAAGCAAATGCATGGGTTTAGTTGTGGGGGGGTTAACATTGCAGATATAGTGACTTTTAATATAAGAGATGAAAAGATCTGATTTTCTATCAAATTTGGAAGCCAATTCAAGTACAGTACATAAGAGCTCTATGAATAAGCTTATATATGAATGCTTGGGTTTTGGCATTTTGATTATATGTCACCTACTAAATAGGTTCAATCTCCCAATTTGTTACTATTTTACTTAAATATCACACTTAATAAGAGCCCTGTTAATGGATGTACTTGCTTCAAGAAAATTACAAGTGAAAACAAGTCTTGCATGAGAACCATAGTGGTAGTATCACAATGTTTTGTTAAGCACCACAAAGATACTGCCCATTGAGTAGTACTAAGCAAAAGAACGCTCCTGAGCATCATTCGAGCAAGGGTCAATTAAAAACAAAAACAAAACAACAACAAAAAAAAACCCCACAATTAAAAAAAGCAACATCTTTTCTCCCCACCCCCAAATTACCTCTCTCTTGACATCTCTAAATAGGTTACCTGTATTTGGGTTTTATTAGTTCTTTCTTACCTCACTTTAAACTAGTGGTGTTTCAATGCACCACAATCACTACTAATACATTAGACTCATTCCAGCACAGTAGTCTTTAAAACCGGACTCTTGCATGAGTTGCAAAGTGAACTGCAGCCCAACACTACTCTCAGGGTAAACCAAAAGCAACAGACAGCACCTCCACTGAACTGCACAGATGGAGCTGGTAATACAGCAATCCATATGGAAAGACAATCTTCAGGTAGCCTAAGCTCATCATGACAGCTCTGTAGTCTGTGGCAGGTCAGTAGAAAAGGTTCCCCAAAACCTCTTTTTTATAAAACAGACTTCCTTTTTATAAAAGGAGTACATATTTTTCCACCGAAAGCTATAGTGGATTTGTGCCCATTCATTAAATAGTCTCCAAGGAGGAAAGTGGGGATTTTTTTATCGTAGGGTTGTTACCATCTGGCTTTCAGATTTTATTATCTGCATATATATGAATACAAGCTTTAAGTCTTGGGAATGAAAAAAGTGCAGATTTTTTAAATATCTTTGTGGTTTCTGCTTTTTAAACCATCTCTGGCACTTAAAGCTACTGTCAGTAACAAACAATACACTTACTTCCCTCCATATGCATGAAAAACAACAGATTCTTTTCCTGTGCTGATGCAGCCTGTAATGGTCTCCAGCATCCCAGAATTGACCATCTTGTACATAAGTAAACGTGTTTTAGGATCCACTGCTTTCTCCTACAGGCAAGAAATAAATACTCAGTTCATTAAAATAATTATTTGCTTTACAGCGAGCTTAGAGTATTTATGTACTGCAAGTGTTCATTCAACTAGGCAAAAGAAACAGCATATTAAGAGCATTCTCTCTCAACTGATAGAGAGAAAAAAAACCCAATACAAAGCAAACAGCTGAAGCAAAGCCAAACTGCTCCAGCACTGTCACATTAAGATTTAATACCCCCAGGTACTTTATCGGCTGTGTAGCACACATAGTATTTTACAAATTACACAAAGTACAGACTGTGGCTCAAGAGCACTTCCAGAGAGTTTTCAATAAGTCTTTACAAATCATGAATCAAAATATCCCAAATATTATACTCCTTTGATATCAGTAACAATAAAATAAAGTGCAACACCCAGAATTGAAGAAGTTCACAGCAGGAATTACCAGACGCCCTGCTGTGGGGCCATAAAGCATAGGAACTGATTTCGTAAATTATTGTCAGAGTTTACTTGGTCACCTCATCTTCCTGACACTTGCCAAGACAACAGATATTTGGAGCCACATGGTTTAACTGCAGAGGATTAGTCCTCTGGATGGTTTCTATAAATAATTTCTAGGCAGTTTATTCATTGTAGCTGATTAAGAGACAAGTTTAGAAAGACGAAGAGAAAAAAAACTGGAAGCTGCTTGCTCATACTTCGACATAGCTCTCACAGTAATACAGCTCAAATAAATACAGCGTTTTTCTAGTAGCATCTGGCTGACACTATCTCCTTCAGCAACATTAAAACAATATTGCTTAACTGTTTCACAAAAAATGGAATGTTTCAAGGAATTACCAAAACAGTGTTCAGCTGTTACCCAAGATAAGAAGTATATAGAGAGCCTTGATTAAAAACATACAGCAGTGGAGTGCTCCTTCTTTTCATGGAGCCTTGCACTTCGACGTTCCTCAGAGTACGCGTGTTGCTTTAAGGCATTGAAGACTTGATTTGACAACTTTAAGTCCATCCCAATTCCATCCCCAACTTGGAATTCAGGTGCAAACTACAAGTAGAAATAATAGAAATTTAAGCATTGTTACTTGCAGACACTAAGTGTTGGCAAAAGCAGAAATTTCTCATTCTGATTTGCAAAAACCTAGGGTAGATTAGAACCCATGTGAAACCCACTTTGCGTAATGTTGTCACTATGTTAAAAAACATATTGCTCTAAACTCAGAACTCGAAGTTCTGCCCAAATTGATATAAGATTACCTAACATCCTCTCATAATAGCACTTGCAGCATTTCCTTATTTGCAGAAGTTGTACCAGCTATATTAAAGAAAACAGAAGGTATATACTATGGATAACCAGACTGAAAGTCAAACAATTGACTGAAAATAAGTTACTAGGCTCATCAGGCAAAATTAATTAAAAAAAAAAAAAAATGTAGGCTACATGACAGCTGTGCTTTTCAAAAATAGCCCTGGTGTTTTATTTGCCTGTGTACGAAACTTGCTGATAGTTCTGTTGTGCCAAAACAGTTCTGTGCAAATTCTTGAATCACGATGATTAACAAACTATTCTTAAACAAAAAACCCACATAAACTCAAATTGCCAATTTGAGTAACTAATCCAGACACTGCATTGCTTTCATCTGACGGGAAAAAAATAAAATAAAATCAGCACTGTATGCAGTAGCACAGAGGGACAAACGTTAATCTTTGGTTGAATTGGAGCATTCCAGTTTTACACACAAAGTAAGTTTTCACTTACATTTTCCATGCGAGCAGTGTTCTTTCTTCCACATACCACTTCATCATGTTTAGTAGTAATATCTTTTCCTTTTCCTATAAAGCCCTTTCTTGGTGTTGTAGTAGGTTTATCTGCCAGCAGTGAAAAAAAAAAAAAATCTAACTTTACATCTAAACAAACATAACTCATGCTCATAAAGGTTCCACAACGTCCACATGAGTAATCTAATTTTATTTATTAAACAGAATAAAATAGTTCAATTGTATGACCTTATCCTAAACACAACAGCTTCTTTTGCTATGTTACGACTTACTTTCTCTGGAGTGTCAAACACACTTTTGGCGTGTTAAAGACAGGGATATTCAATATCACGTGCAGATGCCCCTAGCCAAATGTAGGTGACAGATATGCATATCTGTGGATATCGGTGGAGTCACCATCCCTGGAGGTATTTAAGAAACGTGTAGACATGGTTCTTCAGGGCATGCTCTAGTGCCCAAGAT
>JAOXNO010000013.1:110463353-110477391 GCA_028565335.1 Limnodromus scolopaceus | reverse complement strand
TAAATTTCATTAGGTTTCTCTTGGCCCAATTCTCCAGCCTGTCCAGGTCTCTCTGGATGGCGGCACAGCCTTCTGGGGTGTCAGACACCTCTCCTAGTTTTGTGTCATCAGCAAACTTCCTGAGGGTACGTTCCATCCCTTCATCCAGGTCATTGATGAATATATTGAAGAGGACTGGACCCAGTACTGACCCCTGGGGAACAGAATAAAGATGCTACACAAAAGAGCAAACAGATGAACTAACTTACCGCACAGTTAATCAAGACAGAGCATTAGAGAAAGGGCATGTGTTCTACCCTTCAGCTTGTCTAACAGAGGCAGGATTGAGGACATCTATTACATAGTGTTCTACTGGATTTGCTTTTCATGTTCTGGTTTTCTTTGTGAATCAAAAAAAACCAAACTATAAAGCCTTGAAGAAAAGGTCTGCAAAAACAGAGCCTGAAGCTGTATTGTTCCTTCCTTGAGTGCTTAAAGCTTTTCCCAGAATAGAAATGGGAGATAACCAAGAGGTGGGTAGGTCATGAATGGAAAGAACCTGGAGATACTACAGCTGAGAGAACTCTAAACAGGAAAGACGCCTCAGAGCCAACAGCTGTAGGGGTCTGCTAGATGAACATATCCTAGAAGTTGCTCAAAAAAATGGGGTGGGCTGAAGAAACCATTCTGTGACACTTTTCTTTGTATATTCACACACATATGTACATAAACACACACACGCTGCATTTGCGGTGAGCTAGGAGTTGTCTCCAGGAGGACTGGCAGAAACACATAGCATGACAGTATTCTCAGGAGATAACACTTTAAAAACCATTAATTTGAAGCGATAGGTTCATTTTATTCATGGTTTAGGCATCCTTTGTGCCATGTTGCTGAACTGTAATTCAGGGGGGTTCTGCGTCTTCTGGTACCACAGCCAAACAAGTTGCTGTTTGTCAGAATGATTGTATGTTGTGGCAATTACACATGTAATTTCAATTACAGGGGCTTACAAAGTATTTCACAAGTTATGGAAGCCTAGCTCTTTAAGGTAATGTGTTTTCACATTCTTTTAAAAAGAAAGAGATTGCTATCAAAGAGGGTTAGAGACACATCTGTGTAGCAGTCAGGTAAACTGTAGGGATCTCTGCATTGTCAGTGTGAGCTGGGCCACTTGGTTAATCATTAATGACTTCTCTTGCAAGAGAAGCCTTATTTACTGTTGATAACAACAGCATGTAGTTATTGATAGTTATACTGTGAACTTGAACACTGGATTAGTTTTTAACAGTGTGTTATCAAAGGATGATGACTCAGTCCTGGAAAAAGAACCCCTAATTACTGGCAGAGGCTTTAAGAGGAAATGTTAGTTTGTGTTAGCCTTGGTTTGAATCTGTCACTATCTCCCTTTGCGACACAGTCTCCTAAGTGTTTAGCAGCCAGTGACTTGCCACAGGACTGGAATGACTGAGTACCTTAAAAACCTTGAAACCTTGCACTAATCCCATGTACATGTTAGAACTTCAGCCAGACAATAGTTGTTTTGAAAGCAGGTGGCATTACATGTTCACAGTGTCTATAATCTGCAGTTGGCTGTGTGGATGGAAATGGATATGTTGCCACTGCATATTATGTGTATGTACATAATACATGCCGGTATAGAGTGCGCATAAGCTTATTTATTTCAAAACCATTTTCCATCTCTGTTTAAAGGGTCTAAATTTTAGTCAGGTCTCACTTTATCTTCACTTTAAATGAGACTCCCACTGACATAATAACAACAGAAATAATGTGCAAATGATGTGTAAATTAGTATGCTGATTTATATATTGATAATATTATAATATTAATAGATTATGGTTAGAATGTATATAATTATAATAGAATTTTAGTGTTACCTAATTATAACATTGTGCCATATATTGTATAATATTAATATGATGTGATATTACAGTGTTATGATACTACTTAATATACTGATCTCATATACCGAATCAACTCCATTACTAAAAGAACACTTTTTTTTCTTTCCCTCCTCTCCCAGTGATCTGGAGCAACAGTACATCAACTATGTATTCAGGTAAAATGAATAAGCCTTTGATACACTATAGCTGGTTTTATGTGGTACATATTTTCATTTTCAACCGTGGCTCATTTAGGAAACTTATAGCTACCACTGCTTAAATATATTTCTTTAGCAGGACATTCACCAAAAGAACAGTGCTAAGCTGAATGGCTTAGCAGCTGAATTTTTTGGCTCTGGTTATAGATGGACATGCCAATATACACCTAGGGAGGTAACGAGGTGTTAATTATGAATTTTTTTAATCACTGTGTGCAGAAGTGATCTATCATTTCCAGAAATAATATTTACAGAGTAACTCCCTGGCAATACCCCACTTTAGAAAATAGAACTTGTACAAAATTGCCAGAAGGAGAGGTAGCAATTACAGAAGTATGATGTGCAAAGAACATGAGCAGCAACTGATTGTTCAGAGTGCCATTAGTGGGATTGAGTAATTCAAACTTTCAATTGTTTTTCTGATTTGGAGATATAAAAGTGGCTTGTTATTTTGTAGTTAGTGAAAGAGCCTGAGTCACTGACCAGACTCCCCTGCATTTTTTAATTTAAAAAAAAAAGTCACTGCTTTCCTCAGGGAGCCATATAAGCCAGAACATTCAGTGTGCGTGGCTTTCGCTTGATTTTTGTGAGGCTTTATTTGAAGTAAGTCATTTAGAGACTTTACTAGATTCTCCTCCATCAATGGACACACCTTGTAATGTTGACCTCTTTTCTTGGCATGGTACCTAACATTGTATGGGAACACCATGGAGCACGGATACTAACTTCTAAGAATAAATGGTCAAAAGGAATGAAAGAGAGAGTAGAAGTTAGGAATAAGCACAACAAAAGTGAAGTTGTGCATGTCCATTTGATTAGATGGATGTGTGCTCTTGTCTGACCACATTAAAGATCCTTAGTAGGAACACATCAGGGATACCAGTGGAGAACAGTTACTTCACTCCAATTCCCATTTATCTCGTGAGCATCATCAATATGGTGATACTGTGTATCTCCTTCTATCTTAGTTCAATCAGATCTCCTATTTCCATAAGTAAGTAATGCAGGTCTCTGATTTTGCATTTACATGATTCCAGTGTCTATTCATCACAGTCCCATGTGCTGACAATATCTGAATATCAGTTTGCTTGAAGCAGGTTCTTGTTTAAGTCAGTTGTTGTTTTTCATCTACTATGAAGCGCAAAGCAAATCAGTTTTGCTCAAAGAAGGTAGTTGTGTTTATTGAAAGTGTTTTGAAGAATTAGTCATAGAACTTGCAAATATGCTGCTGTGCGCAGAAGTAACCCATGAATAAGATGTAGCTATTCTGTGTTGAAGGGACAATCATGAAACAAGCAGTAAAATCAATTGATTTTTCATTTGGCACCTGCCTCACCATGGCTCGCAGATGTCATTTTAGTTGAAAACTGCATCTGGGCCTGAGCCTTTAAATTTGGATTTTGGCTGAAGATCTTAATTTTGCAGCTTTGATTGAAAAGTCAGGGCTGAGTTCCTGCTGTGTTAGTTGATGATATCCTTTGAAGTCTGCGAAGTTGCGTCCAGCAGAGAGCAGGAGTTCCACGTTATATGGAAAGTATGATTATTGATTTATAGGCTTTTCAAAGGAGGAAACTTCTTGCTAAGAAACTGTGAGGTGCAGTGGTATGTATTTTATAACTGTTCTTTTTATAAAAAAAAAAACAACAAACATGAACAACAAAACAAATGGAATTGTGCAAATTGGAAGATAGCTATTTTAGCATCTGCTTAAAAGCAAAAATATGTTATCAAAGCTTGCAAAAACTTTCACCATTAAGGGGCTTAAAGGTCAGTGTAGCTTGTGAGATGATGGTGCAAAGCAATTGCTGGAAAACAAGTGGCTTAGAGGAAGTAGAAGCCTGGATGCATATTTTTTTGGCTTGGATATCTATATGTCCATGTATCTATATACGTATGTATGTATTTCTATTTGTAAGAGAAGCTTGCAGTCCATAGCATTTGGACCTCATCTTGACTAGGGAAAACAAATAGTACTATTGGCAATGGGATAAGTGACATCTGATTTTTGTTTTGTCATAATAGTGGATGATGTTTGAAAGGGTGTGAAATTTGGCAGAAGCTGTGTCCTTGTTTGTGACCTCCGTGACCTGCCACTGCTGTGAAGGTCCACCAGTGCCTAATGGGGCTGAAATCTTTCTGCTACAGAGGGCACTTTCAAGATTTGTCTCTTTGTGACACCTCGGCGCATGTAGTTATCTTGGAGATGACTGCCACTTCCCAGTGGAGCTGGTCAGCATGTTTGAGAGCTGTGTAGAGCTATTTACGTATATATACATACAGCTTTATCGCACAAGCTTAATTTCTGTAGAAAACCATCAAAAGTATTCTTAAATTACACTAAGTAGAGAGGATTTTACCCTGAACGTTCTCTGAATGAGGGCTAACTCCTTACGAGCAGTTTCTGGGTCAGAATTAATGTAAATGTGTGCTTATCTCTGTCAGAGGGTGCCCAGCACTAAATTTTGTGATTTAGGAGGCATTAAGGTATATGCTGCTGCTTCTTCTCAGGGCTTCTTGAGGACTGTGTCAGCCATGACAGCATCCCAGTTCCACCTCCAGAGCAGGACAGTCTAACACGTACCGGTGGTCTTGTACCTAACGGTGCCAAGTCCACCGCTGAACCATGTCCCTAAGCACCACGTCTGCACATCTTTTAAATACCTCCAGGGATGGTGACTCAGCCACTTCCCTGGGCAGCCTGTTCCTGTGCTTGATAACTCTTTTGGTGAAAAAGTTGTTCCTAATGTGTAGGAAAACACAGGAAAATATATAGGTTTGTTACAGTAAAGGCCATTCAAAGTGTTTCTGTTCGATACCAAGCACAGTTGTACTGAGTGTAGGGGCTGCCTGGATAGAGCAGATTAAAAATTCTGCCCTAGTGTTAGATGTTAGAATGTACCAACACATTAGGTTAAATATATATGTATAGAGAGAGAGATTAAAAAGAAGCATTAACTGTGTTGGCTCTTTTGGACACTTCCAGAGGTGCAACTGAAATTAGCAAGGTCTCCTAACATATGCTGTCCCTACGTGCCATGCACTGTTTCGTGCTTTAAAATCTGGAACAGTTTGGGAGGGGAGAACATCTCAAGCGAATGTACATGAACAGGAACTTTCCAGAACCAAACAGATCTGAAGAAATATTTGCCGATGTTGAAAGTGTGGTGTTCTTCTCACTTCATCACTTAAGCACAATTATTCAATGGCTTTTAAAAAAGGAGCCAGACCAGGAACAAGTGTAGGAGGGAAAGCAGAGCCATGCTATGCAGAGCAGGGAGGGGTGATGTTGCTTCTCAGTGCCCAACCCCATCCTGCTCATCCATCTCCCTTGTGTTTAAGCATGTGGAGCAGGGAGGGGGAGCAAGAGAAGAGGGGAAATGTACTTCCACAAATCTCACTCTAATCTTTCTTCTTGTTCCCACCACCTTTTTTTACTGCAATATTGTATTTCCCTGCACTCTGACTTCTGCGTTAGTTTTCTACTTCCTAGAGGTATTTCCAGTAATCTTGAATTTTCCTTTATTCCTTTCCAGTCCCCCATTTTTTATCAAGGAGGGAGCCAGATTTCTCTCTCCGTCCCACACCCAGCCCCCCAGCTAGCTGGAAGTGGGGGGTGGGTATTAATGTCTACCTGGCATGTAATGTGTCTTAGAAGTGGGTCACGGCTCATCTTGGGCTTTCTCCTATTCTGAGGCAGGTAGTTGTGGAGAACCTGGAAGAAAATTTCAGTACATCCCAATATCTGACACCGTCTGATATTTGTTCACCAGGACATGCCAGATATCCGAGCAGTCACTGGAGAGGAGAAAACAAAGACTCATAGTGGGAGAGTTTCACATGGTGAATAAATGGCACTGACAAAGGTATGAGGTAAAGGCTCTGTTCCATGCAGCTGAACTACATCTGGATTCTGGAAGAGCTGCTAATCTGTCACTTTTGTGAATTAAAAAAAGCTGCAGTAGTTTTTCTGCAATAAAGAAGGGCAGCTTTGCAGGCATGAATTGCTGTTCTTGCTGACAAAACCTCTTTTTAGCCAGAAAGAAAACCACAGGTGACCCAGCCCTTGGTATTGAGTACAGGGGAAAGAGAGGAGCAGAGAAATCTGGCACAGGGATTTTGTTTTTGCTGCAGCCTGATGTCCAGGCTGTCCTGCTGGAAAACTTTGAATCCCTAATCTGATTTTACAGCATCGTCATTTCTTTTCTCCTGATGGTCCGTTCAGAACAGAGTTACGGGACAGCTTTAATGCCATCTAACCCATGTGCCTTAACCTGCCCCGCACTTCACAAAGAAGGCTTTGTTTTCCTTCTGTTTTCCTTGGATAAAGGCCTGGGATGTCTGGTAGGGTTATCAGTTCCTCTTGGTTGCAGAAGGAAGTTTCTCTCTGAGCATTTCCCAATCTCACTGTTTTTTGTTTAAAAATTAATAGTGCAAAAAGCAGAAGTGGAGAAACACAGCAGTCATAATTGTCATCACTGTTGATGCAGTTTCACTTGCCCTGACAGTCTGCTGTTTTCTCTGTTACTCAGTCAAAAGCAGTAGGCCTTTGCTTCCTTTTCTCTCTTTACCAGGAAGCTGAGGAATTAGACCTGTTCATTGTGAATTCTTCTTGGCGTCCTGTGCGGGGAGAGCGTGTGTGTGTGGGGAGGAGCAGCAGCAGGGAATTGCCTACTCTAAGTGATCTGCTTTGCCTTGTTTAATATCTTTGTGACAACCACATCTTTTTAAAACATGTATAAATATTGAGAACGTGAACACACTGTACCAGCTGATGCCTTTCAGAGATTTTGTATAAAACATTAAGCCTAAAATACCTGCCTTCCTGTCACTCATGGATCGTTTCCTCCTTCAGCCCGTTGTCTTCCACAGCTGATTTCAGTGACAAGCTTCTCCCCGAGGCTTCCCTGGCCCCGGGATTTCCATGCTCTTTTCTAGCCATAACCTTGTGTGTTGGGAGCCACTTCCAGCTTTTTCTCTGCCTGAATTTTTCATTCCATTTCTCCACTGGATGGATTGGCACTTAACTGCTGTTACTGGGCTCAGTGAACTGTAAGAATCACTGGTAATTAACCAGGGAAAATAGCCTAGCTTTAGCGTTCATAACATTAATGAATGTCTTCTTACCTTTGTGGTGCTTGCTGCTTATCAAGAAGCAAACTCTCCAGATACTCTTTTCTCCTTCTCCCTCTTGTCCTTTGTGCTTGTCATGGATGTACATTGTTGGTAATTGGAGGAAGCTATAGCTCTGCTTTGGAGACATGGATGCTTCTCCTGTCTTACAGTGCCCCAGAATATGTTTCTGTAGCCTTCTAACCTTGGAAACAACATGAAATGAAAAAATTTGGGAAAAAAACACCCAGAAATTTACCAGAAGAATTGGTAGCACTGAAAAAGGCTCTGTACAGCCTTTACTGGAAACTCAGAGGATGAAGTCTTTGTAGGACCTCAGAAATCTTAAGTGATTCTTCAGGGAAAGAGTTGGTCGCAGCTGATTTGTTGTTCACTTTTACCTTTCTGAGAAGTCTGCATCATTTGGGCTGGTACTTGGTTTTATTTTCATGTATTTTTAAAAAAACTTGTTTAAACTGTGGCATTTGTCCTTTCTTTGAGTCACATTTTGGGCATGAATATGCAGTGCATAAGACTCTATAGTTGACTCTTATATGCAACATATGCACATCCATATAAAGCAGACCTTCATATGAACACAGCTTAAATTAATCCTCAGACAGAGAGACACTCTTAGTCTAGAGACAAGTGCAGTTCTCTATAGATTTTGTCTCAGTGGTGTTGCCAGCTGGTTGAACAGCAGATCTGTTGAAAAGGACTTGAGAGTAAGAGTGAATGCTGAGATCTATATGAGGCAGTAGAGCATGCTCACGGCAAATTAAGGCACGCCATGTATTGAGCTACATTAGAAGGATCGTGGCCATCAGATTGAGAGAAGTTATTATGAGCATTGCTGAGGCAGCAGCCTGAATACTCTGTGCAGTTTTGGGCCTCCCCGTTCAAGAAAGATACTGAGAAATTGAAGCTCTAGCAGAGGGCTACTGACATAGTTAGGGACTTAGAGCACATGGACTACTGCAAGGAGAGTGTGAAGGAGCTAGTCTTGTTGAGACTGGCAAACCAGTCCAGTCATCTGTCAAAACCAAGGTACAACCTAACAACTGCCTACACCTTCTTGAAAGGGAGTTGCAAAGACAATAGAGCCAAACTCTTCTAAAGAGTGCAGATGGTATAACATTGAATAACAACCCTAAATTGCTGCTTTGGTGGTTTAAAGACGGGACATCAGGAAATTCTTCTTTGCTTGGCAGGTAGGGTGGCCCTGGGACAATTTACCCAGAAAGGTGTGGAATCTCCATGTTGGGAGGTTTTTGAGACCTGGGTTTTGAGACAAAGCCACAGAGGACATATGATCAAACATTGGTGGTAGTCCTGCTTAAAGGTGACCCTGGAGATTCCTTCCCAACCAACTTTTAAAAAAAAAAAAATAATTGATACTTATGCCTCAGTTATTCTACTTAACTAGAATAATTTTCACCATGAAAAATCAAACACAAACCTGTCGATTTATAATGTTCAGGCCATGTCATAAGTTCTGTAGTATACAATTAATCTTTTTTTATTTTTTAGTGTGGTGCTGTTGGCCTCTGCATCCCATCCAGCAGGTAAAGTGGATCGAGTTGTTCCTTTTTCAGCTTTCCATATTGCCTTTCCTTTCCATGCATGTTTTTAGAGGCCAAACCCTGGATTTTAGCTCTGAAATTCAACAGGAATATGACCAATAATATGATACCATGTAGGAAGAAGAGAGGAGGTTATATAACACTGTGTAATTTGCATGATATTTACTAATACCTTTCTTACCTGCCCTTTGCAAAGAAGCACCATAGGACAGACAGCAAAGAACAGCTTTTGAGGTGGTGCATGGTAAAGAACAAGGATTCCCTAGAAGAAGGTGTCCTCTTCACAGCAGTGTCCCAGCAGTCCATATAGAACTGATTCCTTCTCTGCACTGCCCTCAATGCTATGCAGAGATTGAATTGTGTTGCTTTCATAAGATATATCCTATCACTTAAGCCCATGTCAGGATTCAAAGTAGCAAAAATTAAAAGGCTAAAAATGGATAAATTAAATATTTGATGGTGGGTAATATTCCTATCATACTGTTGCTTATTTAATTAGAATGATAAAGATCTGTTGCTTTCACTAGACATTTTCTCGGTCAGAAAACAAAGGAAAAAGCATTTAAATAAACATAAATTCCCCTTTTTGCCTGGTGGTACATATTGTGTATATAGTATTCCCCCACCAGGATAGACAGACATGTTAGGCAAAATAGTACTGCATTTCAAAAAGTGAAAGATGGACCTTCCTCCGAATCTGTAGAGCCTGAAGGCCAGAGAACTCCTGGGAGTGGTTGCTACCAAGAACAACCAGGACCCAGGTTCCTGGAAATGCAAGTCCTCGAGAGCTCAGCTTGGATTTGGGAGAACTTTATTAAATCTCTCAACTTGCTTTGTGTGACAGAGTTCAAATGCCAGAGGGGGAAGCAGCCAACATATGTCTGTGTTTCCTGTTGCTTCAGTAGGAACTCTCATGAGCTTTGCAGTAAAAGAAGTGGGTATGTGCATGTCTGTCCACCGGCAACTGTTGCTTAAGCAGGATTGCCTGTATAATAGGAAAGAATACTCTTACATATCCTTTTCTCCTTTTTCAACCAAATGCAGGAACTGGCTAGAAGCAAGGTCAGAGAGAAATCATTAAACACACCAGAAATGTGGAAAGTGTCATAAATGAAAAGTCAGCCAGCTGTAAAGGCTCAAAGGAATGTTAGACTAGTAATGTTCACATAATTGCTGTTCCCCTGCTTGTAACAGTGGGTAATTTTCTTCCCCTGTGTTCCACTGAGTATGTTGCTTTGTCCCTCAGGTGATCTCTTCAGTGCCTTGGACTTTCCGTTCCTGTACTTCTACAGATTTCATAGCAGCTGCTGCGCCAGGTAACCTCTCTATAACAGGACATGTGAATGTTTTCAAAATAAGAGATCCCATTGACTTCCATCCTTGAGTCTCAGTTAAAAATTTTGGAGCACGCAAAACTTTAGTTATACTGGTTTCTGCCGGCTAAGCCAGTAAAACTGCAGAGAATATGTATCTGTGCATATCTGTGGATATGCATTTGAAGGCCTGAGATTCAAATATGCTGGAAGTATATGTGTTTATTTGAGTGAGTGAGTTCTGGTCAGGAGAGTTCCTGGTCACCAGTAAAATAATTTTTTACCTAATGTAGCAAAGCTTTGATAAATAGCATCTCTTAAATGCTTCTCAAGTCGGATTAGCCCTTGTAAAACTTGCTGTTTGCAGTGATTACAAAGTATTAGTCTTCAGCAGTATATGGGTGTACGTGGATTTATTTGCCTGTACATCTTGTTATTTGGCAGAATGCTTTTTTGGGGTAAAAGGGAAAGGCTTTAACAAGCATTCCTTTATTTTGAGTAGCAAAAGTTCACTGCCCATTAGTGTAATTCTCACAGGACAATGTTAAGTATGTTTTCTATAGGTCTTAGTTATCTCAAAAAAGCTTATTCCTGTCTTTTCCCTCCAGTCTTTTGCCAAATGGAAGTATTTTCTTTTTAGGGGGGAAAAATATTTTCGTGCTAACTGATGGCAAAAGTATTTCTTGATTGCTAGGGATTTTCTTAATAGTCTCCATAATTTCCATTAAAAGGCAATATTAAAAATGACTGTCAAATAATTTCCCTGTGTACATAGTTTTTTGGTATGAAAGTGACTTTTTTCAAGGGTGGATTATCCACACTACAAGTAACTTGCCATTAGATATTAATGAATAAGTTGTTCCATGGTAGGTAGGTGAAATCTGCCACAAAGTAGAAAAGGTCTAACTGCAGGCACTAGTTGATATCTGCCTAGCCCAGATACTCTTCTCTTTCACTTCATTAGAATTTTACCACTCTTGTAGGCTCCCACTTCTGTTTCCATTGCTCCAGCTTCAGTCCATGTATAGTACATAGCACTGTGCACTACAGCAAGTGGAAAGGAATAGTTTAGATGGAGAAACAAGCATCTCAGTTGCTCTCCTACATCTTGTAATCTAGTGTCTTTGTAGACATAAAGGATTTGGAGAAAAAGCTATACAATGTAAAGTAAGGGTACGTGATGTAGCTAAGCCTACTACCTGTGCGCAATGTCTGAAGCATTAGTAGTAAGGTGCAAAGTGCTCCATTTATTTCATTAAATAAATCAATGTAAATTGTGACATCAATATTTCAGGTATTATAATTAGCTGTTTCACTTTTTGTCTCTGAATTACACTAAACAGCTTCAAGTCACTTTGACTAAAAGACCTTCTCAGCAGGGCAGAAGATGTGGAACAAAAAAATATGGGCAGAGCTGCTTCATTGAACTCACTGATTTCTCTGAGTGGAATGCTCTACTGTTCGGCCCTTCATCCTCTGCAACAGGGAGCTCAGCTTGGGCCTATCTTTTATCATCAAAGCAGCATCTGCTTTCTGGGCCCCAGGCACAGTGGATAGTCCTTTGGGGGTCTCGTGTTATGGCTCAGTGTAAGAAACCCTAGTACCTCCTTCTTCTGGGCAGTTACGTTATCCTGCTGTTTGGTGTGTCAAAAACACCTGTACTGACGTGTGGCTGAGACGCTACTTTGCCACATGTACTGAGCAGGGAACAGCACTTGGCTGAGGTGCTGGAGCCCAGCATGGAACTTCTGACCTGGGGAGCCACTGTCTTCCACCTTTCCTGCTATTGCAGAGAGAGCACCAACTGCACTGCATCCGTATCCAGAAGGGCACAGCTTCTTTGAATACCAAGGCGCTTTTTGCTTCACTGCCTGTGTGCTGTGTGGATCCTATCATCTCCTTTCCCATGCAGTTTCCCACAATACTTTGTAATCTCTTATCCCTCTCAGCCAGCCACACAGCAATTTGTGCCTTACATCTTTTGAAGTCCTTTTCTATTCCGTGCTTGCTGGTTTACACTATTTCGCTGGTTCACAACCAGTGGGTTGTAAGTATGTCACAAATGAAACAAAATCCAGAGCCGAAGCTTAGAGGCTCTGTGAGATACAGTGAGATGTGGAACAGAGCTTCCTTAAAAGTAGTCTTGGCTTCAGGAACACTGGGGACTACTGTCCTGTATGACTTGAGAATCAAAATTCACTTAATCGTCAAAAGAGAGCTTTGGAGTATTCTCTTCGCAGCACTACTGAGTCATCTATTAGTTATACAGAAAAGATGTATTTGACTTCCTAATTGGAATTTAGGCTTTGTGAAGTTTAAACAGCTTGAAAGCTTCAGGCAGAAACTTTCCAGTGGTTATTTTTTTCAGTTCAAGGCTCTGAGGAGGTTGAAGTGAGTTTATTGCCAAACGTGTGGCTCCTGTTGAAATTAGTAATGCCTTTAGTCGGAGCCACTTCAATGCCTGAAGTTAATATCTCACCTCATGTTTCCAATAATCCCTATTTTTCCGATTATGCAAGTGCATTAGACTTACTTTACTCAGACTCTAGTCACTGACTGAACAAAACCTGAGATGTACTGGACATAATGTAAGCTCTTTGTCCACCGGCTTTCTTTCTCCAAATGGGATTAACACTGCTTGAAGGGTGACTGTTCACTTCTGCATTAGGAAAACCAAGATGCCTGTAAGAGGTTGCTTAGTTGAAATTAAGAGACTTTATTAACAAACTTTCCCCATCCCTTGCAGTGGACTGTTGGGATTCTTTCTGATGTTGCACACAGTGAAGCTAAAAAGCAGCACAACTTCAGGGCAATATGCAGCATGGACTTTCCTTGCAAAGGTAAGAGCAAGACTGTCACAGGAACCCAGTGGATCTGTGCCTCTCCCAGGAGAACCTAAGGAATTTCTGCATCTCTCTAGTTTCCCTTGCTATTCCTATCTGATGCTCCTAAGGCCTATCTGTGCAACCTGCATGTAGACTTGAGGCAAGAAATACCAGGTGCATAATAAGCCAGGATTGTTAACAGAGATTAATTACTGTATATAGATTGAGTTTAATGGAGCTGGGCTGATTATTGCAGCTAAGAATTTGGCATACTGAATCCCAGTAATACAGATCTATACTTTCCAAAGGTGTTTTGGAGAAGAATACTCCTTCGGAGAGTGTGTGCACCAGCCATTGTGCACAGTGTGTCTTCTCAGAGCCAAGAGTTAAAACTAGTTAAACCTACTAACCCTGACGTTCAGTACCAGAACTCCCACTGCTGTTGTTGCAGGGGACACTGGTGGATGTCATTTGCCTTGACATTAACAAGTCTTTTGACAGGATCTCCAACAATGTTCTTATACCCAAATTAGACTGTTACAATCTGGATGGGCAGACAATTCAATGGATAAAAAAATGGTTGGATGATCAGGCTCAGAAGGTAGAGGTTAATGATTCCTACTCTAACAGGAAGCCTGTGACTACTGGAGTAGCACAGGGGTCTGTCCTGGGACCCATCCTGTTTAACATCTTTATTGAAGAATCAGAGCTGATAGAGCGTACTCACATTTGCAAAGGACACCCAACTGGGAGGACCGGTCAATAACGCTGAAGGACAGGGTTGCCTTCCAGAGGTACCTGGACAGGCTGAAGAAATCGGCTGACAGAAATCTTACAAAATTCAGCAAGGACAGATGTGACGCCCTGCACATGGGAAGGAAGAGCCCCTGGCAATAATACAGGGGGGACTGGATGGCTTAGAAGCAGCTCTGCAGAAAAGGACCTGGGGATTTTGGTAGGCAGCGAGTTGAACATGAGCCAGCAGTGTGCCCTGGCAGCTAGGAAGACCAAAGGTATCCTGGGTTGTACTAACAGTAGCACAGGCAGTAAATTCATGGCAGTGATCATGCCCCTCTACTCAGTACTTGTTAGACCCCATCTGGAATA
>JAOXNO010000013.1:110436120-110463253 GCA_028565335.1 Limnodromus scolopaceus | reverse complement strand
CACCTGAGGAACAGCAGCCACCCAGTAGCTATGGTGAAATTATTAAGACAGATCCAGACTCTTTGCAGTGGTGCATGGGGCGAAGTGGGGGTAAGGTGAGGTGAAAGATAACAAGCATAAGTTGAAACGAGAGGTTTAGTTTGGGTATAAGGAAAAACTTTTTTTCACTGTGAGGACAAGTCAGGCAGGGACACAGGTTGCCCAGGGAGGCTGTGCAGTCTCCGACTTCCCAGGTTTTCAAGACTCAACTGGACAAAGCTCTGAGCAACCTGGTCTGACCTCCTGAAGTCCACTCCTACTGGAATTATCCTATGATCTGCAGACCTAGGGTCTGGCTGTACTTGATTTAAGTTACTAACAGCTTATTTGTTAAATTATCAGTGGTAAATGCAGTCAGAAGAGCTTGTCAGACTCTCCCTGGTGAGATTTTACTTTGCTTCAGCACTCTCAGCTAGGTCATCTGAAAACCACAGCCTTCCTATGTGGTTTGTGATTACAGCTTTCCTATTATAGTGAATGAAGCTGTTACTTTAAAAAAAAAATAAAAGTAGACTTGCATAATATGCTTGTTTAGAAACTGTAGTCAAATGAGTCTTTGGTTTTTCTCGGGATAACAAGAAGGGAGTGCTACAGCTTGTTTTGTGCTTTGCAAGCTGTTCCACACTGTACAAGTCACATAGAGTTTCTCACCAGTTTGAATTTCTTCCAAACATTCTGACTGTGCAGATTTTAGTACCTTCGCTTTCTTCTTGCTCTGGTAGTAGGTCAACTTGCTGATCTAAAGCCTGCTTTTGCATCTTTTTTTTTCCTTTTTTTTCTTTTTTAGCATTCTGGGTTGGAGATGGGAATAGCTGGCTCTGCTAGTAGGTATTGCGAATAAGGAGAAATGGTTCTACAAGTGGTATTTATGACCTGTCCAAAAAAAAAATGCAGGCAAAGATGTGATGTGAAATATATTTTAAGCAGATTTGGGTCCTTCCCAGCTGAAGTGGATCAGAGCCACAAGGTCTGGATTGGATCAAAGTGTTCCTGAAGTTCAAGCGTTTCTAGATTTGGGGGTTTTGGACAACTCTAGACATAAATTAGATGAAGTTTATCCTAGCCCCTGTTGTCAATGAAATTACATGCCTTTATAGAAACTAAAGATTTGTCCTTGTGTCACTATGATAATTTAATCTGTTCTTCAGCCTTAAAAGTCTGTGTTTGTTAACGTGCATGGTTTAATTAACTTATTTAGGAAGGTTTTTGTAATGGAGCAAATTAGTCCTTTTCCTGTTGTAGCTTCTAACCCAGTGCTCAAATTGTATGTCTTGCCTTGAGTTCAAAGAGGGGAATAAGTAATAAGGACATGAGATCTGTCTGTAGCACTAATAATTTTATCAAAACTAGCTGTTTCCCTGATGTCTTTCTCTAGTGTTTTAAAACCTGCTGTAAGAATGCTTTTAGAACTCTGTAATACGCATCTGAGGCAGCATGAGGAACACAGAGGAACTGCTGCTCCAAGTGCTGAAATGCAGATGATTTTGGGTTAGAAGTCAGTTAATTCTTGAAAAATTCAGAAACACCATACATCAGTTTTAGAATAGAGATCAAAACAGACTGCAGAGACAGACACGGATAGGAAAAATGCAAGAACTGAACTAGAGCTTGTCTACAAGGGTATGGGCTGATCTACCAGCTCTTACTAATATTTCACAAGGTATCTTGTAGCTATGAGGAGCCATAAATTTACATATGGGGTAGTTAAGAAGAGTCCTGTATATCTGATCACTAATGTTGCTTCCTGCAGGTGTTCGGAAGTGTTAAAATTACATAGTGATCTAGCCCAACATTGCCTGGGTATGAGAACTGTCTCAATCACATCTTAAGTCATCAGAGGTGCAGAAAAACAGTATTTAACTCGTACTGTAAAAATTTGTTTAAATCCAAGTGTGTGACTCCTTTTAAAAAAAAAAAAAAGAAGGAAGGAAGTTAATGTGGATAAAGAATAAAGATAGCAACTGTTTGAATCTGGACTTGCAGAATGAGATACAGTGGAAAAAAAACAACAACGGCTTTGCGTTCCCACATGAGCATTTTTCTTGGATTGAGTAGTGGCCTAGATCATCCTCTTAATCTCTCAGACTGACTGGAGTTTTCACCCGCAGTTGGAAAGGAGCAGCATTTGAGGCCAGAATATGTTTATCTTGCAAATGAGCCAAGAAAGGAGATCGCTGTAGTCCTCAGACAGCAGCGCAGGCCTCTAGGGAGGTGCAGAGAATCAGAAAATCTGTTTTCCATTTGGATGCTTTGTACCTGTGTGACTGATGAGCCGGGACTGAGATCGTTGCCACCACTTCATTTCTTGTTAAGTGCCGATAGACCAACAAACTAACCATGAGATGTGATTGGGCCTGCTTTGCAGATTCAAAGAGACATTCTTTGTGAAGCCCACATATTTGGCCTCCCTGCCCTCTAATTTTTCATTCACTTAAAAACTGGAGCTGGGTCATAACTTTGTTTTTACGATACTTACTTTGGCTACGGCAGCTTAATCATTGTATGAGGTTTTTAAATTCTTCCCCGTAATGATTTCTGACAGCTTTCGTGTCAAAGCATCGCTTTGTGCAGAGACAGACGAAGCACAGGTTTCATCTGTATATATAGCCCTGTGTGATATTTATAGTGACAAATGCTCTCTGCACTTTTGCTGTGAAAGCAAATAGTGTGTGTGTTAGTCATATCTGTGTAGATTCGTGAGAAATGCCAAAAAAATGCTAAAGTGATCTGTGAAACAACAAAAAAAAATGCTTTTAAGAAGCTTGAGAAATATGGAATGCTTTTTCACAGTCTTGCACAGATTTGATCCCCAGAAGAGCAAGGATTTGAAACTATGCTGAGATTTCTTGTTTTAATTTGAAAGCTATGCTAGTATCATGGGTCATGTACTGGAAAGAAAAACTGGAGATGCTCACATATACAGACAGAAGCATCTGGTGAGAACGCTAATGAGCTCTAACAGTGCTGTCAGTGAGTTTGTTTAGATTAAGGCTGCCAATCTATATCTGGTGATGAAACCTGTTAGTGTCTCTAAAAGTTAAGCAGCAGAAATAATTTAAATCATGAATAAGAGGGGAAAATGTATTTGAGAACATTTATTCAGCAAGACACTTGTTACTCATGAATTCATATTCCCGTGTCATGTTTAGTGTTATCCCAGTAAACTTGTAGTAGGGAATTCAGCTTGTTTCCAACAGGAACCTATTAGGACAACTTGTTATAAAGAGGAAGAATAAACGGGAAGGTCAGTGGAAAGTGGATTTTGGATTCTCTCTTTCTTCCTCCTGCCTCTGAAGAAATAACTCTGAAGTTGAATAACTGAAATCAAGTTGCATTGAGTTTTACACTGGTCTTCTTAGGCATTGTTGAGAAGAAATTTTAGATTAATCTGATCAGGAGTATGCAGCTCTTTTCTATATGGCCATCCCGTGCACCATTGTGTAGTCTTTAGTCTATCTGAATAGTGTTGGAGGCTCCCTGATACAGAAAAGCATTCCCTGACAGCTGCTTTGGTTCCTTGTTTGTTAACTTTAGAAGTGTTTGTGCCAGGTCGCCCTGTGTTTAATGCTGGCTGCCAGACATTGCGAAAGTACTTTCGGAGGAGTGTCTGAAAGAGTATCTTGTCCATGGGTCTTATTTACCTAACTGTAGCCCACTGTACTTACATTCCAGCAGTTTCAGTCCTCCCCCAAAATATATAACAATTATTCAGAATGCTTCCTGTAGTCTTTGATTTTATATTTTGTATCTGTGTATCTGCTTCTTTGGTCCCTATGGGGTCTTGAAGAGAGTGGATAGGCTAGATCCATCTTCATGTCAGTGCAAAAAAAAATGGATGATATCCCTCTTAAAGACTGGAAAAGTACTGATGTTTTTTATTAAAGCAGAAATTCTCTTTTTCCTGCTTCTCATAAAATGGAGAGGCCACAACTGCAAGTCTTCTGGGGCTCCTAGCCTGGTTATGCTCACTGCACCTCTCTTCACAGATAGTGTTTCACATGAGAATTTTATCTACTTTAATTCCAGGGGCAAAGCAACCAAAAGAAATACAATGAATTCATATTTTTTTTTCTACATTTTTGCAGTCTTAAAGCCTCTGCTATGCATGTGCTTTATTTGTATAACTCTTAATTCCTCTCTCACTGCTGCTTAGCATGCAAGTGCTATAAAATATTCTGGTCCAGAATATCAATTCCTTGCTTCTTCTGAGGGCTGTTTACTTGCAGAAATGGGTGCCACTTTAGGAGAGTCCTGCCATTGGCACCTTCTGAAGCAAATGGCTTTCCTTGTTCATCTCTGCCCTAATGGGAGAGAGTTCTGGATTAAAAAATCTGTTTAAAAAATTTATATGTATGTCATAACTCAAACAAGAATGTTTTTGGTTTCATGGCACTTGCTTGCTTGGTTACAAAGCAGACTGAAGTAGTCTCTTCTTTGCATGCTGCAGTGCTCAGGCAAAAGTGATAGTGAGATTCTTGGCTGAAATCACATTGGTTTCTTGGCTTGGACCTCATAAAGCTTTATGCAAAAATGTCATAAATTCCCGCTAGTGTTCCCTAAACACGGTGCATTTTCATTTGGCAAAGACCCTGCACTGCAGGCAAGGCTGTCTCAGGACCTGCCCAACCTGGAAAAGCTGTGCCAAAGCCCTGGGAGAGAGGGAGAACTGTATTCTAGACCAGGCCCCGACTCTGCTGATGGGTTCTCTCCATGGCACCAGCATGGTTTGAAGTGCATCTTTAAGAGAAGGAGTTTCCGTGATCCTAAAGCTTTCAAATATGCCAAGAAGGGGCTCATAAAAGTAGAAGTCAGCTTCTTCCATCTATGCACCTTGTGTATTCTTACACACATGGATATGCACACGCATATGCATAATTAAAAATTATGAAAATCCTTATTGATTTGTGGTTGGTCCTCACTGTATGAAATATGTATGTTTATTCTTGACACGTCTCTTTGATTCCTGTGAGTCACCATGGGGACCAAGCAAATATCTTGGAAAACAAAATGTGTTTCTCTGCTGAGCTTAACAAGAAGGTAAGGCAATCAGCGTGCTCTTAACTGCATCTTAAGGGTCTGTAAAAAAAGACCAGTTGCTGAAACCTTAAAAGTATAGGGTTTTGGGTAGTTTCCATGGAGACAGCTTGATAGTCACGTTGTAGCATCCAACACTAATTACACCATATAATTGTTGGGAAGACATCAGTCTCCATAACAACTCCTTTGTGTGGTACATGACCACTAAGCTAAGTGGCACAGGCTCCCAGGAGCACTAACGCAATCTAAGGAAGCTGTCTGTTAAGAATAGCTGAGACTTCTTGGAGGTTTTGAATCTCCAGGTAATGGAAAATTTTAATATGTACGTTAAGAGGTGTAAATTAAAAATGGCAGCTACACAGGTTTTGGGCAGGACGTGGTCACACAAATAAATACCTAAAGTTACGTGTTGCAACTTGGGCATAGTATCGCAGCACAATTTTCATCTGTGCTCAATATAATAAATCCAGTCTCAGCAGACATTAATAGATTGATAGATTGAGCCCTAAGAGATGCTCTGAATCAGATTGTTTCCTTTTATCCATCATGATATCCATTTGAAGTGCATCATGTACATTTGGCATTGTCATTCTATTGAGCATAAAGCTAACTGCAGAACCACTACCTTGGAGTGTGTCTTTGGAAGGTATTTTTTTACCTTTCCTGAGGACAAGCCCTCTCTATATACTTGACAGTAGAAAATGACAATTTAAAAGTAGATTTTGTCAAATCTAACAGAACGTTGAATTGCAGAGGATGCAGGTTCATTGGTTCCTCTGCATAACAGATTCCTAATTCCTAGTCTCCCATGTTTTCATTTGATCTCCTAGAGTTACTTAGGTATATAGAGCTGAGGCTGGGAGATGAATCATAAGTGTGATGAAGAGAAGACAAAAGAAAGAGGACTATTCAGGAAATCATTTCCATTCCTAATGTACTGATGTAAACACCAAAATTGTATGGGAGAACCGTGTATGTATATAACATACAAATACAGAAGGTTTCAAAGCTAGCTAAGGCTAGGCTTCCAAAAGTAAGCAAATATAGCCCCATTCTCCTCCCTTGCTGATTCCCTGTTCTTTTCAGGATTTCAGGATAGCTGCCTTTTTGATTCATAAAAGCCTTCGTGTCACCCGTGTCTGCCTCACAAATCTTGACCCTGATAATTGACCACTCTGACGGGCACTTGGTGTCACACTCCAGGTTCCTTTCTTCCAAAACTTCCCTTGTTAGCGAGCTGCTGCTGTCTGAAACAGGGCTCCCTGTCTTTCTCTTCCTCTCCCTCTCCAGCTTAGAACCAATCTTTGCAAAGTCTCAAGTGCATTCATTTCTCAATCCCATCTATACACCTGTTTAAGGATTAGATTTTGACTTTCAACAAAAGTCAGCAAATAGCCATAGGGCTCTGGGGGAGGCAGACTGAATGGCTTATGTCCTGTCCCTGAAATATGTGGTCCTCGGGGAAATCACATAGGCTTCAAACAACCTTAGGAGATG
Organism: Limnodromus scolopaceus; assembly: GCA_028565335.1. Lineage (NCBI taxonomy): Eukaryota > Metazoa > Chordata > Aves > Charadriiformes > Scolopacidae > Limnodromus > Limnodromus scolopaceus. Next base: position 110,456,680 of record JAOXNO010000013.1, on the reverse strand, counting down.
ATGGTGAGCAGTTCTTGTCATATCCAGGGCTAGCATGGAGAGGAGGAGTCCAGCTTTCTCTCCATGCATGTTGTTATGGATGGTTGTCTTAAGGGGGCAGAAGGGAATGGGTCTTCTTGGAGAGTCTTCCCCACCTTTTCTGAGGGAATGGGAGGCCAAAGACTATAGTCACTTTTGTCACTGCCTTCCCACGCACGGGACAGGCAGGGACCACTGAGGCCCACAGGACTAAGTGTGTAACTTTGTGACATTGCTCATAAAAGGCATTGCTCAAAATGGATTAGCTATGTTAATGTTTTAAAAAGCATTTTTTTTTCAAGTATCATGTTTTTTAAGGTTTCTGATGGAATATTTTGACCTTTTGTAACAGCAAATGGTTAGAAAGCCCTAGAAAGACTTTTGTTGTTGAATGGAAAAATAAAACCTTAAAGAATACCAATTCTTCCTTGCAGTCCTTAGCATAATAATAATAATAATAATAGCATGTTGATTTTTTTTCCATTACATCATTACTAAAACAGCATAAACACACCAGAGAATGGCAATGTAGAGACTGTGTCTCTGTTATTATTGTTGGGTTGTACAGAAAGGGGTCAGCAGGGAGATTTAGTTATCTGGTCTGGGAATTATTTGTTTATGAATTAGGTTTTCCCAAAGGAGTTGTGAGATGGGAAATACAATAGGAAATGGGCTTTATACATGCACAGAAATACCAAAACTTTAAGTGTCATGCGGGAGAGAGATTGATGGAAACTTGCTATTTTTGCTAATAGATTTTTTAAAAATACTTGATTACGCATCCTGAAGTTTCCTATGCTATTTTTGATACTAGTGATATCCTCCACAGAGTTCTGAGTTAGTCATGGCAGAAAAATGTTTAACATCTGATAATGTTGACAAGGAACATAAGCACTTCAGGTGTTTCTATAGATTTTAACAATGGAAAAATGCATTATATTGCTTTTCACTAAAATACTGCCCTTAAGCTAAGTGTCCTCATTGGTTCTGACAATATCCTTGAACCTTTTCAGCAGTGTTTGTACTTTCCATTTATAAGTGAAACAGCATGTGTAGGATCTGTTCTCTTGCAGCAGTGATACTGGGGGCACGAAGAGGTTTGAAGACACACTCAAAAACCACACAGGTCTTGAACTGATAGTGGTCTCATCCTGCAGTGTTCAGCCTGAGACCTTCAGATTGGAAAGAGCAGTCACTGAGAATGTGTGAAGCATCCTACCCAGCACTCCCCTCTACAGTAAGGTAGATATGATCCAGATATGATCAGTCTTGGCACAGTGGGCCAGTCTCCAGCTGGGTCATTTGAGCCAGTTGTGGAGGTGGCTTCAGAGTGCACAGCTGGGTGGCTGTTCACCTAACTTGATGTCTGTGTGGAAAAGTTCGCTGTTGGCTTCCCAGGTTGCTCAGGGGATATTTTCTGCTGTCAATCTTGTGGTCTGCTTTGGGAAGGTATTTTCTGGTACAGAGCAACACCTAAGCACATGGCTTTGAAAAGTCCAGATGACTTTTGAAAAGACATTCAGTTCTTGTGATGCATGGCAACACATTGATGTAGCCCATAACATATCTGCCTTTGGCCCCCCCCTTTTTTTTTTTTTTAACCTTAGTCTTTTCAGTGTTGAAGTTCTCTTTCAGAAGTCATGGTCTCTTGAATGATGTTCACTTGCACTTTGAGAGAGAATAAACTGACAGGGGTTGAAAGTGTCAGCCTGGTTAACTTGGATTTTGGTAAGAATTATGAAATGGTGCACATAAAATATCTAAATGCTCCAGAATTATCACAGCCACTAAGCGGTCCATTCTTAAAAATATTGTCTTCCACCACAGTGCCAGTGTATTCTGCCTCCAGGAAACTCAAATCAATTTTCCTTTTCTTCATGGACCCCAGCTGTCAGGAACTTTACACCCTGCCTGCTGGAACCAGCTTTTTTTTCCTCCTGGATGCCAGCCGAGCCACTGCTGTGGGAGGTCATGGTCCACCTGTGCAGAGTTTGGAATTGCCTCCTCTCCTGCCTTTAGTCAGAGGTCCTGATACTGCAAGGCAGTTATAGTAGCAGTTCCTGCCTGATCTGGCTACTGGCCCACCCTCTGGCATCTAGCACTTGGGAGGAAGATCGACATAGGCAGATGCTGAGCTTGGTCCTTCCCAAGGAGCCAACTCCCTTTGTGCCAGATACACGTAGCAAACTCTCAGTTTGCCTGTTAAATTCACCGCTTAAGTATGACAATGGAAAGCACGGTCATCTTATCTGGGTTATCAGCCCTCTCCGTCTCTTTATGGTAATCTCTATTTCATGATCTCATAACGGCTAGATGAGGTGAGGAATAACTTGGAATGCCAAAAGGCTACCTCTTGCTGAACTTAACATAAGATGAAGTGTATGTTATTGCAGATTTTTTTACAGTAGCAGTGTTAGAACAGCTGGCTGCTCTTCAAAACTGAAAAGCAATACTTTTCAAATCAGATAGAAAAAATCATTCTTTAACACAGTATGCCATATTACTGACCAGTAAAATTCAGGGCATCAGACAGAAGATAATACAGAGACAATCGATTGAGTAAAAGTAGAGAGAGGTGTGTATTTTTTACAGGTTCAGATCTGCTCAAAAGGTTTCATTGACTGGGTCACTGGTAATGTCAGCAGAAGCAGACATGATCTGTAAATCATGTGGAAAAGTGGAAAGATTAATAAACTACATGCCATGGTATGTAAGTTTTGTATCAACTAAAGGTCAAGATGCAAATCCCTCCTTTTCTCTGATGTGGACATTGACTGCAGACTTGCTGCATTAGGGGAGGATCATAAATTCTCCTGAATTCTCTGCCATCAACAAATACTTGATTAAACAGACCCTTGGTCCACTTCAGTTGGTGCCCATGATCCTACTAGGCTGAACACTTCACTGCTGTTGTTGCTCTTCCAATGCTTACTCCATTACACAAATATTTAATATTTCATAAAATAAGAACAAGGTGATGAATCATATTGCCCTGTCAGAGCTTTCTGAGCTCGGATGCTTCAGGGTAGAGACTAAACGGCAGGAGCAGTTTAAGGCCTTTGCAGTAGTGGGGCAGCGTATAAGGAAAAGAGACTCCTTGGCAGGCTGAAATGACAGAGAAGTAAGGTTAAGCATTATCAGGCATGAAGCATTTACAGGAAACAGAAGGCGTTTGGTATAACCTGGAAATACAAATATATTTCAGCTTTTGGTCAATTCTATATATATCAACAGTCAATCTTGTTCCAGCAAGAATGGACAAAGCATCTTTTTGCCAGAGTGAAAGAATATAAAGTTATTTGGCCTAAAGAAACCTTCTTGTATCCCTCGTTAAATGACTTTTGCTGTCCTTGCTTGACAAAGCTTCAGCTGCATGGATTGTGGTTCTCATTTGCAGAACTGACCTGAACAGATGCGATTAGTCTGGTGCATCTCTGCGCACCTGTTTGAATCGAGATTGATGGTGTTTCCATATCAGCAAAGCACGCTGCGGGGAGAACGCTCGGGGATTGTGCTGGGTTTTCCCTTTGTGTCCTTGAAACAGAACTGGAACACTGAGGGTAATTACGGTATCTGGATTATGTTTTCAGTGGTCATGTTTAAGAGAAATATTTAAATATGAACAGAGGCACTGTTAAAATTGAGCTCTGCATTATAACCACTCTAGACTTCATAGGCTGAAGATTGGTAGCACTTCACCAGCTATCTCATTAGTCATAGGAAGGGGAAATGTATGTTTTGGCCATTATCTTCAGTAGTGGAGGGCAAATGCTTCATCTTTTTGCTTTCTCTTTATCATGACGGAAAGTATGATGTTTGTGTTTGAGTGAAGACAGGGTGGAGTGGCTACCTGGTGTTCAAAAAGACATAGCTACCATAATTTTCAACCCAATCTAGTATTTCACAAGGGGCAAAGAGTTTTGGTTTTCTTTCAAAGTCTCAGGATATTTTTCACTTTTTGTAGGAAAGCAAAATGAGTTATGATGTGCTTGGAATAGTTCAGTCCTACCTCATCACTGATGTATGTTTATATAGTTCTGTGCTATATACAGTATGTGTTTATATATGAATGCATATATAGATATATGTTTATACAGTGATAGATGTAGGCCTTTCTGAAAAGAAAGGTCTTGTCTTGTTCATGTCTGATTGTGATTCATGTGTGACCGTGATATGCTGTTTCTCTTAAGAGGGGCATTTTCTTACACAAATTCTATTAATTATACTCAGTAACCCACATATCCTTCTATGGATAAATTAACTATTAGTTAATTTCTGTACTTAACTATTGTAAGATGTCTCTGCAACATAAAATAATTACTGTATATTTCTCTGGGGTCACTCTTGTAAGGTTTGAAAAAAGAAAGAGACAGTGCAGAACCCAGGAAATTAAGGTATTGCTAAGAATCAGAAAGACTATCCATTAGCTATACATTAAATCTTTGTATGGCTGAGAGCTGTGAGGCAGGTTCTGTGTGCCTTAAAGAGGTGACGGCGGAGGGTTCTTTAGAAGTGATTCAGAGGCAAGAGACAGAAGGGCTTTTTTGGGTCCTTTCTGCATTGTGGGACAGGGCTGGGCATACAGCTGGGTTCCAGAATGACCTAGTAACCGCAGCTTCGCTATCCCCCAATGGCTCATTTTCTCCTGCAGCCAAACTGCTAATGAGATGCATACGGTACAAGAACAATAGCTTGGTCACCCTTTTGTTTTATGAGGAATAAAAGAATAATGAAGTTAGACAACAATCCAGCAGTTCTTTTGGCATTCACATGGTGCTCAGGATTAAAAAGTAGTTACTATATCATATTAATCTGAAATGATTAGACATTAATCCTTAACAATGTATTAATCTGATAAGACAGGATGCTGATTGACTTTGAGGAAGCTAATATAACCACCTATTGCCTCAGTCTTGCACTTGCAGGATCAACGTCTTGGTTGTATTGGTCTATCTATCTAGGCATAGAAATGCGGAGGATTGTCTGCCCTTTAAAAGTATAGTCAGGATAACTAAGAAATCTGCTTTCTTATAGCAGTTGAAAAGCTGATATATAGAAACACTCCTCTGTCATACAGAGACGATTGGTTTGGGTATTGGTAAAGTTAAAAAAAACCCAACAAACCACCTTAAAAATATCTGATGATTTTGCTAGAGGTAAACAGTTATACTGGTTCTGTTCTGAAAAAGGTTTTAGAGGGCGGGTTGTTGATTGTATTTGTCATTTGATCTATCCTCCCCCTCTTCTTTAGTATGTTTTATGTTTTAAATCCAACGTGTAGCTGATTTTAAGCTGGATCAGAAGTTAATTACTGTGAAAACCAGATAGATTCATTTGCACTTGAACTACCTTTTATCATTATCATTAGACATTTGACTGACAGGGCACGTTTAAGCACTGGCTACTTTTGAGTCACAATATACAGAACAAGATGTGTTCTTAAAGAACCCCTGGAATTTACCATTATTGTTTTAATAATGCTCAAAAAAAAAAAAGACAAATAAAGCATAAGGAATGGGCAGAAGAGAGTGACCAAAACCTTCTTTGAGAAAAACGTGCTTTAGGGAAGCTGGAGATCTGTGCAGGCATCTAGGCAAATATGAAATAAAGGATCTCAAAGAATTTTACAGCATCTGGTAAAACTTCTGTGTGGCTGGATCAAAGCTGTGTGGATCATGAAGTTACCGACTGTCACCGTTGCCATGGTGCCACTGTTGCCATGGTGCCAGCATCACTTACCATTTAAGCAACAACGCTGCCCAGCCCCATGCACCTCTCCATCAAGGGTTGTGTGTCAGGGAGGGTTAAAGGGTTTTCTTGCTTCAAGAGACCTGAGCAGAGTCCACCTATGAGCAATGTGCACCTAAGTATGCTGTAATGCACACACTCATTGCACTGTCTACTGAATTCATAGACTGACAGGCTCCGGTTAAGTCTGTCAGGAAACAAAAACCCTTAGGGCACGTCTGCACTTTGCTCAGGCTGGGAGGGTGATGCAGTAGACACGCTCAAGTTAGCTTTAAACTAATGAGCAGAATTGGGAGCAAAACCTGGTTTGCTTTCCGCCTCTCTCCAATGTATTTCACTTCGGATTGCTTCTTTCCCTTCTTTGGGCTGCTCAGCTTTTCAGGCAGCATCATGACATTGCTGTTTCCTTTGGGAATAGCCATTATTTTGGTGGTTCAAGCCTAAGGCTTCATCGCTTTTTCTTGGAAAAAGCTGTTTCTCTGCTTAAAATCCTTCCCTGTCAATGGATTTATTAGTACTGTTCCTTCAGGGGTCTGCATTATCACCTGAAGCCATTAGGTTAAGCAGCATCTTTTGTATTTCCTTTTAATTGGTAACAACAAACCCTCAGAACAAAGTTGAAAACTCTCACAAGTCCTTTCAATGTGTTGATTAATGCAACTGGCTCAGTATCTAAGGGAAGGAGGCTTTACAGGAGAGTTGGTTGGAGAAATTTTGCCCCCATTTGCTGTAACTCCTTTAACCAGAGATTGGCTTTGGCACTTTAAAGTTGGTTTAAAGGAGCCTTCAAGCTTTGAGAAATGATCCAGATTGCATGGAAAGCCATGTCATTGCAATAGGCAGTATGTTTGAAAGCTTCCAGGGAATTTTTTATTTCCATGATAGATCATTCCCAAAGTTGACCTGAAATTAAACAGTTAATGCTTGTTTGATTTTGGTCTGGTTCTGCATGCAATATCAATTCGGGTACTGTGCAGGACTGGGAATATCTTCCATGCGCAGTGTCTGCAGCTGTTAATGGTGCTTCATTTTGACTGATGACCATGGGAGGAAAATAGCATATTCATTTTTCTTCCATGTTTTCTTCATATTTGATTTTTTTTCCGCTGCCCCATTCACAAGCAGTCTGGTTGTACTTGACTTCAGTTCTAGTCCTCTTGCGAGGAAGGATGTGTACCATGTTTGTCATCTTCAGCAGGGATTTTTGCTGCCCACTTGTGGCAGGTTTCCAGTGCCTGTACCAGCCTTTCCACAATCGGTGTGCTTACTGGTGGTCATTGGTGCTTCTCGTTGTTCATTGCTGACTTTGTGAAACTTCACAGTCAGCCCCTGCTCAACAAAGATCTCCTCTCAAGTCTGGGTTATTTCAAGAAGGCTTGTCAGTGCACGCTGGACCACTTCAGAGTTTAGACAGCGGGGTCCCTCAGTGTTCTTCCATGTATTTGGCTGTCCCAGTCAATACCTTGTTCATCTGTTTCAGGAGCTGCTGGATCTCTCTGAAGCAAAGTATTCTTGCCAAGGTGCAGAGAAGTTACCCATCTGGCAGTGTTTGGTTGCCTTAACTTTGGATGTAGCAAAGCAGAGGATGGCTAGATAGAAATGGCTTGTAGTCCAACTGAGAGGAAAAATGTATGTAAACAAGGAAGAATCATGTTAATAGCTCAGCAAATTCATATGAATTAATGAATACAGAAGACGGCACTAAAAATTAATTGTTCCTTTTTTCCTGTTCTGAAGATTTTTGTTTCATTTTTGCTAGATCTCCAGCGTTTTATATTTGTGTGCCCACATGTACATATGCTTACTCTCAAGTAGATGTATATACAAACGAGATGTATCTCTGAAATTTGGGAAGCTATTTCAGTGGCTCTCGCTCAAGGAACAACAAAAGAGTATGTGTTGCTACTGGTGTTTGCCTGCTGTCATTTTTGCCTTTTTGATAGTACTGGATTTCAGTTTTCAGTGGCACTGTTACAGTGATGATCCATTTCCCCATCAATTTTTGATGATTATCTTAGCAGCTGGTTAAAACATGCAGAAGAGGGACAAAACAAATATTATGTCTATAAAAAGCTTGACATTGCTTTAATTCCACCAGTAGAATGAAAACAAAGGTTACCTACATCAAAAGCTTTTTCCTGATGTTTTGAGAAGATGACCTGATGATAAATAGAACGATTTATTTTGAATGGTGAGTGAACTTGATGAGCCATTTCAAAACACTGTCTTTGGAAAAAAAATGCATTTTTGTAAGGACAGAGGTTTTAGCAGTTTGAGGAAGTGAGGTTACAAGGATTGGCTCTGTGTACACAAACTAAGGAAAACTTCTGTGAACTATTCTGTGTTCACTTACAGCAAGAACTATGACATTTAACTTTCTAGCAGTTTAACAGTGAATCAGAGGAAACATACTTTTTGTATGGTATGTACAACTATAGTTGTAATATTAACAAATCATGGTCATGTCTGGACTAAATCCCCCATATCTTTCCATTCCAGATAGGAAGACTAAATCAGAATTTAAATTTTTAAAATGTCCTCATCCTTGTCCTTAGCTATATAAACAACATGTTCCTGAACACCTCAGAAATGCTCGATCTACAGCCAGCTTTTGCAGCTCGAAAATCTTTCTCTGAAGTTATTGTAAAGTCAGAGATGGAAGGGATCAACAATAGCTTGGTCAAGAATGACACATTCATCTAGCCAGTGCTGGCTGGTTTGAACTGATCGAGAACTGACACAGTAGGGGCTGTGGGATAACCACAGCTGGTCGGTGGAGAAGGCAAGGCAGCAAAGAATGTAGAGTCCCACATTTCTGTATCTTCCAGGATCCAAGTTTCCCCTTTGTCAAGGACCAGGACCCCTTATGAATGCCATTGCCATCTCCTGTCTTCAAGCCACATACCAGAATTACCAGAATTTTCTGATGTTATATGGTCAAGAAATAGATCTAATAGGTAAGCTGGCTCAGCAGTGATCTTGCCTGTTCTTAAGGTCCTCCCAAAGAATTCTCCAAAAGGTCTTTATGTTTTATTTCATTATCTATAAAACTAAATTCATTTCTAATTCTAAATTAATTTCTATTTGTTTTCTATTTTTTTAAAGCAACTTTATGAAAGAAATCTTGCTTTCTCTTCTAAACATTCTCTCTTTTCTGACCATAATGTGATGAGGAGAAAGGAGGGGATCATTCATATCATGAATTGTGTAGTGGCCTGTCTGTCAAAGTTCCTTGGGAACTCTTTAAAGCTAGTAATAATAGTACTTCCCTCCGCTCATGAATCACTAAAGCAAGTTTACAAGTGCAGATGATGAGAGCACATTCTTTCCTATTCTTGCTTTTTGCCTGTGCAAGGATGATTTTATGTGCTGGATTTGTTCCTACTGTGCAAAAAGTTCTTCCACACATTGGGATATTTCTACTTTATTAATCTTGGTCTGCTACGCAGCATTTCAACGATGCTGTCACTGTTCTTGTTGCTGGTAACTGAGCCTGATAAGGAGCAAACTCTGGACCTGTGGAGTTGACTCCCCTCTTCTCTTTGGATCCCAAAGTTGGGCACTATGTTGTCCTTCAGAGCAGCTTGTAGAATGTAAATGACAACGTAAGCAGTGTGCGGGGTATTTTATGGCATCCAGGCCTGCCTTTGGTTCCCAGAATGACGGGAATGCCTGAAATTTTCACCCGTTTTTTGTGGGGAATCTTAATCTGGGAATCTCTTCTAACTGAGAAGTTTGAAATCTCTGACTGTCCTACATCTTGTGGGGCCCCGCACACAAGGGGCCTGCTTTGCCAGGCTGTGATATACCAGTACCCAAAGCTCAGCCTTTCACAGGCATTTCACTGTTAAATAAACACAGAGTTTTTTTCCTCCTAAGCGATTCCTCATGATCCTTCCTTAAAGCTTCACCATAGCTGATGCCTTACCAACTTCTGATGAGTTATCTTAGATGGCTGTGATTTCTCTGATGCACAAACCCTAGAGCTTTCACATGTCTGCGATCATTAGGTACCATGACTTCAGCCTCAGCTGTTTCTGTTTCAGTGTTTACTATGAGCAAGTCTTTCCTGTCACTGAACTTCCTCGAAATATGTTGCTTCTATTCAGAAACTGGAGCAGGGATATCACAAGCTTTGTTTCCTTCTTCAGGGACCAGGTTGTAAGGTGATGAATGAGTCTGTATTTCTCTGCTGTACCATGCTTTCTAGGTGGGTCCCATCCCACTTCTGGTACAAACTTGTAAAAGGGCTGCTGTTTTAAGACCCTTCTCCGTGGCACAATCCAGCCATGGGGCTGGGTTGCCCTCTGTTTTCTCTTCTGGTTCTTGTTTGTTCCCTGTACTAGAGTAGCAGTGTAAAGAAGTGCCATCTGTTCTATTTCATCACCTAACTATTCAGGCCCAATCTCTGTTCCAGCAGTCCTGCAGCATTCTCCCTGTGCTTGAGGTGATGCTGCTCTAATCTTCTTTCTTCTCCTTCCTGGTGGAGTCTGCAGTCCTAGCTCAAGCAGGCTGTCTCCATTACCACACAAGCCATTTCACGTAGGGTAAGTTGGGCTGGGCTGATGAATTTCTGCAAGCTGTGTTCTCCAGCAGTGGAGATCAGCCCACTCTCCTCTTTTGCACAGACCTTGTCCCAGGTAAGTATCCATCACAAGGATACACTTATTTCTTTGAATGCTGGTACACATTGTAAAGAGATAGCGCTGGTTTTTATTGAGATAACAAACACCATCTGAAATGCCAAAATTTTTGTTTATTTATAAAATTACTTGTAAATAACTCAGTGATTGGAACCATAGAAAGAGTTGATGTCAAGGCAAATAGGTGTTAATAAAGTGTTCCTTTAAGTGGGTCTTGTTTCCACAGTATAATGGAGTGACATATTAAATTTAGAGTGATTATTTTAAGAAACAAAAGATACAATCTTTTTTCCTTTTTTTTTTTTGTGCATGGAAGTGTTTGCAGTAATTTCTCAGGAATGATTTCAGCTCACGTGGAAATGTTTCATTAAATGATGCTACACTTGGATTTTTTTCCTAATCACTGAAAGCTGTGTCAGAATTTTGTATAAAGGTTCATGGTATGAATGTTCTTAAAAATAGCTCTTGCAGTACTGCCTAGTCACAGTTCCTTCAAGCAAGTAAGTAGGCAGAGTCCATGGAGCTATTCCTGTTTCTGAAATTGTTGGGGTTCGACCATTCAGTCTGTATCTTTCAGTAGAATTCATGACTGCGTGTCAGAATCTTGGGGACCTTTGTTAAAAAATACACTGGTTTTAGCTAATTAAATTTTTCTTTTTCGACCTCCTAGTTTTAAAGATTCAGCACGAAAATATATTTGGAAATCATTTACTTTAGATTGCCCTTTTAATTGCTTTCATTTGTCTTGCAAGCTCATTCCTTTTCCTAAGGCATCTGAATGCCTAGGAGGACAACTGTGACCTTTAAAGTGAAGAAAGAGAGATTACTGCACTTAGCCTGTTGTGGTTTTGGTTTTTTTAAAGGACGTTCAGAACATCAATGTAGGTGGGTTTTTTAAAAACTAAATGTGTGCTTAAAACACTTCAGCAAATGCTGAAATGTACTTGAAGGAAGATTACCTTCTGAACCGTGTCCCTAGACTTTAGATTCTTTCCCTGGAACAAATCATATGGTTAGCTTCCCTGAAAACTTGGGGGTTTTTTTATTTTTGAATGCGTTCCTCTTTTAGATAAACAGTCAAAGGTGGACGTTTTAGCAATGTGTTTTCCTTTTGTTTTGTTTTGTGTTTTTTTCCTTACACACGCTTACTTCATGTGCTCTTCCAACCCACATTTTGTTTCTCTTTGGCACTGACACACTCTTACATAATTTTTCAAAAATACAACAGTGTTCTGCTGTAATAGTCCAAAAGGCTTCAGCCTGCATTTTTGCAGAGGTTTGGGATGATGGCAGTAGAATGGTGTATTGTTTTTGATAAGGCCTGTTTTTGGAGGGTTCTTAAATGCCTTTTTCTCTGCTGTTGGCCTCGTCTCAAGTTTCTGATAAACAGGACTCTACGAGGGAGTGGGTGACACAACTTTAACTTGTGTCACTTCTCAAATACAGCCCTTCAGTTTCTTTCAGTAGAACAGCTTAAAGAATGCTCAGTGGATACCACAGCTACCGTCCTTCAGTAGTTCCTGTTTACATGCTTGGTAAGGAATATTGTATATTTTTATGTAATAAAGTAGTATTAGCCTAACATAAGCTCAGTGCAGTTAATTCTGCAATCGTTCACACTGATGTAAATGAGAAATAGTGCCTTGTAGGTCAGTGCAGCTGCTGCAAGGTGTGTAAGGGGAGACTCCAGCCTGCTAGAACAAGATACGGATGTATTTTAGAGTGCTGCATTTGAACTGACGGACATCCAGCCCAGGAGCTGTATTTAGGTAAAGTGCATGAAAGATTCAGCTCCTGAATGGTTAACTTCCACTGTTTCTAGTAGGTGTCAGCTCCCTCTGGCTGCAAATGACTATGAGACAGGCCAAGGTGTGACCTGAACATAGGCGGTTGCAATATCATCTTCTTGAGTTTTGAAGAATAACTCTGAGTTGGTGACGTATCCTTCTCCTCTGTCAGCCTCTTCTGAGTGCATCTATTTAGCCATGTGTTTTTGATTTTCCCCTGGAGTGGGAGCTCACTTCTGTTAGCTTTGGGCTTTAGAGTGTTGCCCATGTTGTACACTGCTGTTGTAGGCAGCGTGCAAATACTAAAGTCAGATAAATGAATAGTTCATATCAGGAGGTATGACTGTGGTTGTATTGATAGCGGCAGTTTGACTGCTCTGCAGGAATAGAGTGGATCTGCAGTCTCCTGGGATGAAGTCTGTCTCCTGCCTCATTCACTCTACAAGGTGCCTATGCTATAGGCAAATGGAGGACAGTCAGGGAGTGATTTATGGTAATGGCTAGGAAGAAAAAAGCCATCTCCTGCATGCCTGTATCTCCCTAAAGCAGAGAACATCCCCAAATAGGCCAGAGGAGGCACTCACTGTATAGCCCCCATGGAAGCACCGCTCCTCTGTGGTGGTCACTGCTGATGTGCGGTCTCACTGCCACCTTTAGATTATTGTCCCTCAGAGTGGGGCTGGAGAAGTGACATTCAGCTATCTCTTCTTCATCCACTGCTGCGTGTGATCCTGCACTGATTACGCTCCAGGTGGGTTCAGAACCCTGCCTTTTAAACTGCAGCTGTTACAAATGTACTGGGTATTGATTAACAAACTGTTAATGCGCAGCGTCTACTCCAAAATGGCATTTGCTTCCCTACCGCACATGTAGTAGTGTTTTAACAAGTAATAGATTACGGAATGAAGTTTCTGCTGTCTCCCCTGGGAGTCAACTAGACAAACAACGATTAGGAAATCTTAGCTGATAATTGTTTAAATGTTTTGTTTCTTAATTTCATCTTTTTCCTTGGGCAATTTTGTATTATCCTAAACAGTTCCTTTCATTCCTCAGTGCTTGTGTTTCCCAAGTATTTGTAAATCACTACCAAGTCTTCCTTTCCCACAGGCATTGCTTATCCTAACTGTTGACTGAAAATCAATCCCTCCATCTAATGACTCTGTCACTGTTCTCTGAACTCTTTCCATTTTACATTATCCATCTGGCAACAAAATGTCCAAAACTGTGCTCAGGCTGCAGATGTGGTAGCTCCGTAGCTGTTGAGGCAGGAATCTGTTAAAAAAAATTGTATGTTGGGACCTAGCTGTTTCTGGGATCAGTACCGTGAAAATATAAAGTCATTTGCCCTCAGCTTCTCTGCTCAGGACACCTTGGTGTAATGAGAGATTTGTAATGTTAACCTACTAAAGTTGCATTGTTTTTGTTTACCCCATACCCTATTCCTTTTTTTGGCTTTCCTACACACACAAACACATTTCAAGCTCTCATTCTCCTCAGAAATGCAAGGCTTTTCAAGCCTGGGACCTGACTGCTCTCCCCAGTCTGCTGTCGGCAAACAAAAGCTAGCAGGTTTCCAGGCCAGGCCAGCTGGGATGTGTGATAAGGGACCCTCTGCTCTGGTGCCCTGCCCCGCTTCTGCTGTGTTCCAGGTTCTGTAGGAGTTAAAATGGAACTGCGATGTGTGGCCATCGGACTATTTCTCCGTTTGTTTCCCAGCCTAACGAGCAGTGTATTTTGCTTGTGCTTTCCCAGGAATACCCCACAGTCAGGTTCCTGCTCCAAGCTGGCTGCACAGCTCTTGGGTCCTTCTCTGTTGGGTCTTTTTCTGCTGTTTCTGGCCTGGCTCCCACTGTCCAGAAGGGAAAGGGGGTACCTACATGTAGTCTTTGTACTTGCATAGGGGAGGGAGGCTGGGCTGGAGTGGAAGCTCCACGTTTAGCAATGTCTCACTGTGTAGCATAGACTCATTGGGTTTCTCCTGTCCGTTGACAATCTATTTTGAGTACTGCATCTAATGGTTAAGGAAACAACGAAAAAGAAAAGGAAAAAAATGTGACTGCACATGCAGAAATTGAATTTCAGCGAAAGTGTTTCAGTTTTCATTTGTTATATCGCAAGTTCACAAAGTGGGTTTTTTTTGCCTTTCAATTTAACAGGTTATCACTGCTGGCTTATCACCCTTCTTCTTTGTCATGACTGCCAACGTACTTACAATTTCTTGGTAAGTGCCTGCGTGAGCTTTTTTCTTAACAGTAAAAATGAATTTCCACACAGTGCTTCATGTGGAAATACTTTTTACATGTCAAGTTCTGTTAGTGCCAGTAATATTTTGCATCTAAGGAGAACCAGGTGTGCAATGATGGATGCAGTACAGTAATACAAATAGAAGAGCGTTTCTTCTGCCTCTGTGGGAGAACATGAACGTTTTGGACATTAAGCCTCGCCACAATTCACTCAGCATGTTTTACAGCGAGACAAATGGATGCAATAGGCAAATAAATGACCCATTCAAAGTCACGCTATAAATTAGTGGCAGAATTGGAAATAAAACACAGGAGTCATGGTTTGGTGACAGCATCTTTTTAACCAATAGAGTGCATTCAAGTTTCCCTAACACAGTGTGTACTATGAATGCATAAAATGAAAACAGTAGAAAAATAACGATAATGAACTTTTTCCAAAGCTGTATCTGGACTTTGTAATATGTGGTCACGTAGTATGAATCACCTAACCTGAATTTTTTTAGGTAGTAATATAAAGGATTGGGGTGCAAACTTCTTTGGCCCAAGAAAATGTTTTTGGTCTGTGTTTGTACAGCACCCAGTGAAAGGGAATCCCAGCCCATGGCTGATGCTCCTAAGTGCTTCAGCCATGCAAGTAACAACTAAATACGAGGTTATGCATGTGTCTCTGAGGACAGATTTGTTGTTGGAAATAAAAATCTGCTTGCTTTTGGAAAGCTTTAAGCTTCCATCTCCCCCACCTCCCAGCTTGATTGCCATCCTTAAGATACAGCTCTGCATTGAATGGAATCAGCATATTCTTTTTTCAGGTGTGATAAAGAAGTTACAGGAAGGAGAATCTCCATTTAAACTAGCTCCATATACATATGTGTGAATATGCATCCCCATATGTATGTTAGGCACTTGTAATCTCAAATAAAATAAGTGATGTGTAATTTTTTTATTTATCTTTCGGAGTACATTTATGTGGCCTATGTGTGTAAGAAGCTGAACTAAATATCAATGCACTTAAACCACTCCTAGTCTAGACCATTAACTTGCAATTCCTCACCATGTTTTACATGTGTTTGTGCAGGTCTATCATGTGCGTGCTAGAGGTAGGCTTTTATAATATGTATGTATTCACTGACATGTATACTATAAATCATGTGTACCTTTGTTAATGTGAGCACATGGGCCCATATAGTTGCACACATACTACATGCCCTATATGCACTGAAAGTAATATGAATGATGAGCACATCTGTATCTTTAAAAGAAACATTGCATTAGCCCTAGGGCCACTGTTACGCTTTGATTGTCATAATTCCAAAAGATAACCATTTCTTTTATTTATTTATTTATCTGAGTTCTGTTATTGCTTGTGCATCAGCAGAGCCTTGGCTATCAGCAAAGCTCTGGAAATAGTTTGTTAGATGATAGCAGCTGCAAAGCACTCATGAGATCATTAATCACTGGGTTTTGTTAATGTTGCTCCAGTGTTGTCATGGACAATATCATATGTTAATTTCTGAGTGATGGGCAAATGCAGTTAGCTGTCACCCCACAATAAACAGAAGTCGGAGGATTTGCCAGATGGTAAATTGAAGGTAAATCAAGGGTTGGCATTTAGCCATGTTTTTTGCTCTGCTTCATTTTGAAGTTATAATGATGGTTTTTATTTGCCTCGTAATCTGGTGAGTATAGATTGCATAGGCACATGGGTACCTGAGATTTCAAATCCTTCAGAAAGGATTTCTTTTTCTCTGCAGTAGGACATAAGATATTAAAGAACAGTTTAGACACAGGCACCTTTTTACAGAACAGGGATGTACACTTTACTGATTTTTGTACAGAATTGCCAGTCTAATTTTTAGAATGCTACAGAGCATTAAGTCTTAATGTTAAGACTTAATTAAAGTCTCCATTTAAAATGTTGTAGAAAGCAATGCATCTATAGAAATGGAAAAAAAAAGAAATTGAGTCATTTCTATGACTCTGTTAGGTTTAGTTTTTCCCATATTCAGTGGGGTTTTTATCCTTGTAGCAAAGAGGAAGAATACTGTATCCAACCTTAGCTTCTGAAGGAATTAATGCAGAGGGTATGTTTGTAACTGGAGCTGAAATCCAGGCAAGCCATGAGGGTTAACCCTCTCCAGAGATAAGTGCTCAGAGGTTGTTAGTGATTACAGGCAAACAGGATCACATGGTTTAGATCTTTCTGAAAAGCTTGCAGCCCTCGCAGCCCTTTGCTCCTTGTTGGTAATTCCACACCCAGAGGTACTCTGTCTCCACCACAGACTGTCTACAGACTGTCTGTAGCACGTAGTTTCCAGGGCTGTTTCCTGTGTAATTGTAAGATACTGTCCTCTTGTTATACAATGTTTGTTCCTCTTGGGAACAAGGGCAATTCTGTGATTTTTTAAAACAGCTCTAAGATTTAAGTGATCGTAATGCTATTAAAGACCAGGGAGCCTTCAGCTTTACATGCTTTTTTTTTTTTCTTCCCAAGAAAAAAAAAAAAAGAGCCGTCTTACAAATGAACTTAACAGAAGTTTGTTTTGTTTATAAAGTTCATTAAGGAGCTTTTCTGTTTCATAAGCTAAGCTATGAGGCTAAGATGAAAGGTCAGTACACTTAGCTTTGCACTGTTATAAAAGGGGAGATGGGTCGGTGTCCTACCATATTCGAGTCAGCTGTGATAGGTAGCAGAGGAGATTTGGGGATTATTAACTGTTGTACAGATTGAGTGTGCAATTTATAGCTTATTTCAGTGAACGGTTTTGTTTGTAAAACCATTCATCCTGATTTGGAACCCTGCTTCTGGCCCGAGCCTTGGAGAGAGGCGTTAGTGCCACCACTGACGCTGTGAGCAGCACAGGAAGGAAGCGCTTGGGCACGTGTGCCATCGCGGCTGGGGCAGGTGCTTTCACCCGGTTCCTCACAAAGAGAGCAAAGATGGGAATTTCTGTGGGAATTTCTACCAGCCTCACTGCAAGTGGGATCTCCCTAGAACAAAATTCTTTTTCCTGATTTCCCCAGTCCCCAAAACTTAAACCTGACATCTCCTCCTGACTTTGTGGCAAGTTTTCAGGACAGAACACAAACAGGAATTGCAAGGGGGAATCATTAACCTGATGAGGTTCAAACTCTCTTGCCTTCCTTTCCTATTCTAGCTGGGGTATGGCTGTCCAGCTATTCTTGTAAGTAGGTGCAACCTTCTCTTGTCTACATTTCTGTCTGTATTTTCATGTGAATACCACCAGCCCTAAAATATAGGAAGGGTAGTTTCTGATAAAGTCAGTTGCATAAGACATTTCTGGGTTTGGCCTTTTCTTAGCAAGATGAATGAAAAAAAAATCACCTGGGTTACTGTCTCTAGGTTGAAATGTGTTTAGACAAAATAATACCTTTCTCCTAATGTTTTGCTGTTTGGCATTGTATCAAGTGGACAGACTTGCCTGATGCTAAATTTGTGGTATGCTTTGTTTACAGCCTTGTGATCGGTGGAGTTGGAGAAGCTTTGCTTGTTTACACTGAAAGGACAGGCACATAAAGAGGAACCAGATCTCACCAGCTGGAAAAGAGCTGACTTGCAGCCTAGAGACCCTATCACCGAATAAAATACGGCAGCAGAAATGAAGAAGTGCAACCAAACACAAGGAAAGAGACCTATTGTTTTTCTATTAAGAAAGAAAAACTATGCTATTAATAGTGCTAGTCAGAGCACAGCATAGTTGGCAGGATGGTTAGGAGCCTTTGCCTCAAAGCACAAGACAAACTATTCCTGATTGATGTGGTAAAGGAAAAACTGCACTGTCTCATGCTGATGGCTCTGTGTGAGAACCTCTCAGTAGCGGCTTCTTGCACAGGGAACCAAACTCAGGAACAGCAGCATTCCTCACTGGATGCCCCCAGTTCTTTTCTTGGAAGCTGACGGCAGGTTGTGCCAAACAATGTGAGAGCCCAGATCCTGCCATGAATTCAGGATCAGGAAGGATGGATTTTGTCTCCAACTGTTCTGTAAGCAGCAAGCTGCTGCACACAGGTCTGTAGTCACGTCGTCTGAACTGGCACGGTGACCAAGGCCATGGGGCTTCTGGAGATAATTCCCTTCTGGAACTGCGGCGGGTTGACAGCTTTGCAGAATGGGGAAATCAGCAATAAATCTCAATATCTGTAGTGATTGCTCTTTGTGTATTTTTTTCCTCTCCCTCTCTCTGAGATTTCTCTTGAACTCTGCAGATTTTTGTCAGCTGGAGGGGGTGGAGGGACACATACTGTTCCCAGCAGTGGTTTGTCTCTTAAATTATTGCAAGAGGCAACAAAGATTATGAACCTTGAATGAATGTCGTAAAGAGTGTAAGGCAATTCATCTCAAGAGTTCTTAAAATAATTTCATTTCTGGTTGCTTAATGGCTGTTAGAAGTTAGTCTTGATGTATTAGTGCCTGGGAAAGCAATCTCTGTGAAAGTAATATTAAATGATGAGTTGGTAATATTGTGGGGAAGATCTACATGGTAAAAGGAGCTTGATAACAAATCTTCAATGAGGAGAGGGACTTGTCTCACATGACAGTAGGGATCTCAAGTGTGGCCCCTTAATCTAAGTTGACAAAGTTTCCTTCATATGAGTGAATGGAAGGAGAGAGATGCCCTCACAGAGATGATTCTTCTTGAATAGACTGCTGTGTTCATATGACTGAAAGACCCTCTGGAAGTGCTAGTCTCTCTGTAGATGGAAATGAGGTGACTCGTCTAGACAAGACATATGGCTTTTAGAAGGCTAGAGTTAGCGGGGGGGCCTATCTGCTTCAATCTAACAAATTCCACCAGCTGGGTTTTAAAATATAGCTACGTTTTAACTTCAAATAAAACACCGTAGTTTAACAAGAAGGTAAATTTTACAAAGGACAGCAGTCAATTTCTATGACTGAAGAATTTTAGGTAAAGATTAGTGTTTTTTTCAGAAAAAGATGCCCTAGTTTTTAAAAAAGAACATCCAGAGAAGTACTCTGGCCTGTATTGGGGTCTGTTTACACTGGCATATTGTCCGTCTATACTGGGTTGTGCTCTGGTTTGAGTTTGGAGTGAGCAATTCTCTTGCGAGGCAGTAAACCTCAGGTTTGGGAAGAAAGGAGGAGAGAGAGGGACGAGCATGAAAAAAACCCATGTGCTTGAACCCCAGCACTTGTCCTGAAACCAACATAAGCCACATGGCACGGGGAGTTGAGCCCATACTTGCGCCCAGTGAGCCAAGGCACAGCCGGCCGTTGACCCTCATGGCCCTCCCGTCCCTAAATTCAGACAGTGCTGGGAGTGATGGCTGCAGCACGCTGGCTTTCCCCAGACAACTGGCTCTGCCAGCCGGTCGTGGCAATATGATAGGATCCTTGCTGTGCCAGCTTTCTGCTGGTTTTGAAGTGACTGGTGACCCTGGGAGACCTCATGAAAGAGTCCCTGTGTGGTAGCTGAGGTTTTGCAATTGTAGCTGGAACCTTTGCTGTGGGAAAAGCTCATCGTGTACCTTTCTTCTTGCATAACTTTCAAGGGTAGGCTGCAGTCTGGTGGTTTTGTTTTTCCTTCTTCTCTCTTGTCTGTGCTGTTCGTAGCGATATACCAAAAGCCTGGACACCCGTTTGGTTTCTTGCTGGTGGTCTCAGCAGAAAGCCAGCGGCCAAATCAGCAGCAGGAGCTGCTGCGGCTCCTTGGTTGCAGAGGGCGTGCTTGGGGCGGCTGCGGGAAGGTGGTTGGGTTGCAGCAGGCGTTTAGGCATCTGGGCTCTGGGGGAACTCAGCCTCTGCAGCTGCTCAATCAGTAGCATCTCCCTGCACAGTAAGCCCACTACCTTTTTATATAACTTCGGGCACGTATATGTATTTTACATAACTTCATGCAACGCTGAGCTGTTTGCTTCTGCTTTCCTTTCTGTGCCTTAGCACAAAGTGCTCGCATTTCTAAGGCTCTGCTTGATGTAAGTAAAATGCTGCAGGTTTAAATGGATTGTCACAAAAGCAAATCAAGGAAGCAGGCTTAACAGGGAAGCTGGGCTCCTCTGTCATAGAATAGAATCATAGAATGGTTAGAGTTGGAAGAGACCTTAAAGATCATGGAGTTCCAACCCCCCTGCCATGGGCAGGGAC
>JAOXNO010000013.1:110381119-110408525 GCA_028565335.1 Limnodromus scolopaceus | reverse complement strand
GGGGGGGGGGGGGGGGGGGGAGGGGATGGAGAGGGAATATCTACAAGCTCACAGCTGCCAAGCATTAGTGCTAAATGCTGGCCAAGTAACGAAACTTTAATTACAAGCCGCAGCTCTCGGCACACAACGGAATGTTGGGCTCTGACATCAGAGCTGCTCTCAGCTGCGCCAGCGCTTGCGAGAGGCAGTTAATTACTGCTATATTCCGCTCAGGACCAGAGACTGGTTTGCAGCAGCTCCACAGCTCTGCGGTGGCTTGGCGGAGGTCTGTCCATACCCTGATGGCTGTGCACGGTCAGGGAAAAAAAACCAAAACCCACAGGTTCCTCGCTGGCCTCAGACTGCAATTTGCTTTAATTGCAGCGTACACTGATTTTTTTATTTGGCAAAGAAAATGACTTGGAATTACAGCCTGTTGTGCTCCTGTTGACGCTGACGTGAACTGCAGGGAGGGGAAATGCCAGCCGAGTCTGGAAAGTCTAATACGGATGCGAGTGAAGTCTCCCACAGAGCCAATATGGCTCTATATTCCCCAGCTCGCCCTCCTTACCCACAGCCTGAGTTGCAAAATCCTATTTAACCTGCAAGCTCCCGGGACACTCCGGCACTACCTTCTCCTCCTTCTTGCAGCTGAAGGAAGCACCAGCCCCTTGTGAAATCTTTCAGCTGAGCCCTGAAGAGCAACCGCCCACTCTTCGGTTTCTCGCAAAGCCGCGCAGCCCCTGCGTGGCATGGCAGCTATGCCGCTTCGACCAGGGCCAGGCAAAACCCTTGGACCTTGGACAAGTGAGCTCTTGGCACGTGCCAGTTATTCCCACCGAGGAAAGAAACACAGCACCTCATGTCCTTCAGCCCTTTCGTAGATTAGCGCCTGCTTTCAGAGAGGGAGACGCGACTGCTGCAGACCCTCGGGCAGTGCTGAAGAAGTGACGGCTGGAAGGCAAATTCAGGCAAACACCCCCCCTCCCTCAAATATGAAATAAGACATTGTTCCAGACACAGCAGTAGTAGGAGTTAAACTCTTACAGAAAACGAAAAAGCAGGGAGACCCCAGACAATGCAGATATATTCTAGCCAAATAATGATGCTGATTTTAACAATTGCCCTAGAAGTCCATTTGTCACCTTTAAAGCCTCTAATCATACCTCTGTCACTGTGGAAATCCCCAGCCAGCTCCTTATTGCAATAAAAGTACCTCAAAATGCTGTGGTTAACCAGCATGTGGAAAAGAAGGGCATGGAACTCCTGGGCAGAGACCTCCCCTGACCCGTTCTGGCTCTCCTGACCATGTCCATCTCAACACCAAGTCAAAAAGGGATCAAAGACCTCAGGTGATCCCTGAGGACTCTCATTGTCTGGTGCAGCCCAAGGGCGGCTGGAAACGCAACCGGGACTGCGAGAGCTATGTTCGCTATTGATGCCAGTTAACAACGTCCTTCCGTTTGAGGGATGACAGTTCCCTGCCCGTGACAGTAACCACATCGAAACCTAACAAATATTTTCCCACCCAGAAGTAGCTGCTGTGAAAGGCTGGCACTTTGTGGGTTGGCAGCCAAAAAATAACTTGCCGACCCTAAAAGTAAACCTGGCAGAAAGCGAGCAGAGGGCATACTGAACTTCCCACTGGAAATCTTAGCACAAACACAATGCTCAGAGCTCAATCAAGCCTTTCTGTGCAACAGGCAGAACTCTCTTGCCAGCAAGAAGTTAAGCTTCAGACTACAAGGAACATGTAAAATCCATTTTTTTTGAAGAAGGCGCACCCAAGAGCCCTATTATCAAATAAAGACCAGGGTGAGGGGCAGAAAAGAACCTACAAAGACCATATCTTTACATATGTTAGTAGTTTATTAAATCATACCTCTGTATGGTATGATACCATCCATACCTCCAGGGCATGGATGACACTTTAGACATCCGTGTTTCAAATCCTATCCTATATGTATTTGAGTACTAGATCACCACTTAAAAAAAACCAAACCAAAACAAACGTGCTTTTTCCTGCTGCCTAGTACTACTTTGGATGTATCATTCAGACAGATACGTGCTCACACACCTATGACAGCACCACATCTTGCAGCTGTCCTGCCAAAATAGCACACCAGTCAACAGACTTGGTGCGACCAAAAAGGCTACAGAAGTCTCTCAGCAGAGAAAACACCGCGTCAGAGCACAGATCGAGGAAGAGTTATCTGTCTGTATTGTTATAGGTTTGGATATAGTGAAAAATACACTGGCTCTGCTCATAATTGCTGCAATTAAAGAAGGACTATCCCATGGTGAAATAAATACCTGGGAAACAAAGGCTCAACTAGACACCAAAGCGCTGTTCCAAGGAGTGAATGATAAGCATCAAAACACAATGCAGCTTCATGACTTTGGAAAAACCCTAATGGGCATCCTCCTGTTTTTTAATAGATGCCAATTAGAGGAAGTATAAGTTCTCCTCTGAATGCGAGAGAATGAACGCATTGTTCCAACAAGCCTTTCATCTACAGCATTTATGAAATACAGTGCTAATAAAAGCGTTCACTTTTTTAATACCTCCACGAGTTTGTTTTTACATGTCTCAGTTAAGTGTCATTTAGAACAAAGCATTCCAAACAGCTGTTATTAGTAGATTAAAAAAAATAATAATCTTCTTAAAATATGGCCAAATGTAACCTCACCCTTCAAAATATTGTTACCAAAACTTATCTGTGCTACGCTTAATTTTGTGTATCACTTACCATATATGAAGGAAATATTAAAACCCGCTTATGTTTGCCACATGGCCATTGGGGATCATCTAAAAGATTTGGGTCGTATTCAACAAAGTCTCCAAGGTCGCTACCTATAAAACAACGGTAAATATAAGAAAGGAATTCATTACATCAAGAAATCTCTGGACTTAACAGAAGTGGCACAGATAACGCACAAGATGATCTTCATGCAAGATTTTTGAAAGAGTCGAAAGATTTCTCAAAATCTTGAAAACTCTAGTATTTCGATACTAATACAATTTGCAAAGATACAGAGGACCTACAGCTTATGAATTATCTGCTAAATATGAATTTAGGGCTTACAGAACTGCGAAATTATATGACGCTCCACAATAACTTTCATTCCCAGCAACAAGTTTTCATCTGTTTATGTGGATACTTCGATTTGTTTCATTAAACATGCCAAAGTATCTTAAGCATACAGTGCTTTGGCTTATGTTTTGTGCCTGGTTTTATAAACACAGTCCTTTCCAGTCTAATAAAAGTCATGAGGATGATTTACACCTTCGGCTTATGACTACTGTGTTGCCACTGTAAATTTTCCATAGCAAAGGAAGGCAACAATGGGCCTGATGCAGGAGGAACAAACAACACCAGTGACAGGAGGAGGCTCGCCGTGTACCATCAGGGACAGGCGATATGACCAGCAGCCTTGTTTATTTAACTTGTCACCATCCACAAGCCAGCTTTGCTAAATAAACATGCGACGAGCTGTTTCACCCATGACACGAGACTGTATTTTGCTTAATTTAAGCAAAAAGGGGGAATAAAACATGACATACGTCTGTCCTTCACAATACCTGCCTATCACCAGGGTACCCAAGGATATTAAAAAAAGCTTCTTGAGAAGTTACCTGCATCAATGCTCCCCTGGGTGCTGTTAGCTCTTGCCAAAGAAAGGCTACGATGGCTTGCATTGCGAAATTGGGAGAAGGATGAGGTGGAGTCTATTGTGTTCCTCCGAGCTCCCAGAGCATTGGTGGGAAATAGGAACTGTGTATAAGAAACCGTCTAAAAAGAAAGTCAGAACAGACACACAGTTACTATCAGCCCAGCTCAGCCACAGCTGGATGCCTTTGGTGCATCCCAATTGGAAGCAAGAGAAGCCAAATTAGCGGAGGATTTTCTGGATTTAATAGTTAGGCACAGATGAATAAACACCAGTCACCTACGTTTGCTTCAGTACTGTCAGTTTATCCATGCAAAAAAACCACTTTTGCAAAGGCATTAATTCTTCAACAAAACAAACCCACAAACAGACACACACAAGCTGTAATACACTGGATTTACAAAATCCCACTCAAGGGTCAGATTTAAAAGCACGTTAGTTTGGTCAGGTTTTTTTATTTTCAGTGGGCTTTCTCTGTAGCAGGTTTCAGCTGCTTCTTTCCTGAAACAGCATCATCTATATGTGTCCCTCAGCACAGAGCAGCCACAGGCAAATCACTTGAACGTTGCTAAACTTAAGCACTTTCTCCGGTATTTTTGTCCTTTAGGATTTTGTCTGGTAGAGTCTTATTGGTGTCGTAAGCGAGCTACCAGCTTACAGCAATGGTTGTGGGATATCATTTACTACCTCCTAACACGGACTAAGTGTGAATGAACAACTTGTGACAAAATTATTTTTAGAGCGTACCAATTCTCTGCTTTCACCCTTGGCTTTGCTTCTCGTAGGTTTGCTTTCCAAAAATAACATTATATTGAAGAAAGGAAAAAAAAAAAGAGTCTCAGACTCTAGACTGGTTTACGAGGAGGTCAGAACAGGTATCAAATAAATCATGTGAGCTTTCCTTTATTTATAAGCAGATAGATTGTCCTCAGGAATTTACAGCCTGTGGTCTGGCCTGGCATCCAGTTAGGTGAGCACACCATGTGTAGCAGCATTGACCTAGTGCCTTTAAATCTATAAATGACTGGGTAATCTGAACTGCAGAAAGTAAATCAAGCTTTCAGGAAAAAATGTTTTAATTTATGATTAAAATCGTCTCTCCTCTATATACTTGTTTAAAACAGATCACTTTCCCTACAGATTCATAATTGCTTATTCTATTCAAGTGAATGCACTCTTGGATTTTGAAATACTCATCAGATTTGTACTGCTGTCTTCCTGCTCTTTGTAAAAAATATATTGTTAAGCAGAATTGATTTTATTAAATAAGATTGAAAACAAACAGAATTTCAGCTTATAACTCTCACCAGAAATTCTTTTCAAGTTTCTGACAATATACTCTGCAGTGATACCTCCCATTAGAGCCAGGGGAAGGCTGCATGACTCAGTAATGCTTTACAGACTCAGATGTTGCCGCAGGCAAATGTCTTCAAGGAAACAGAGTTGTTTGCACTGACAGCTTGGGCAGTCCTCCTGATTTTCAGTTTGCACATACTGTGCTTTAACTATTGTGTTACGCTGCACATAGTAATTTATTTCTGTATCTCTGCTTGTTATTAGTTACACAATTTTTTTCCCTTATTACAAAAATCTAACGGGAACTGATGCATCCCCACCTTCCCATCCGCTCCGAGCTCCACACCTTCAAGACCAATTATCTCTTTGAGACACACTCCAGTAGAATGGCACTGGCGTCCACCGTCCAGCTTCATATCCCTGGGGAACAGAAACCAGAGCAGAAACAACTCTTAATACACACACCTTGTTTACCTTCCACCACCCAATGCTGAAATACGGTATAGCAGCACTAATCCAAACATGCCAATGCAAAGCACAGATCAGACAACTTCTCCTATGGGCAGCGCTTGTGTTGTCTAGAATACATTACAGAAAAATGCAGGTTGCACCTCATACCCCACCTACAGTGTAGAGCAAGGTTCCCCATCATTGGGTGCCTCTGACAGAATCTGGAACTAGAAAGGAACTGGAAATCATATACACTTCAGGTGAGATCCAACAATGTTGCCTGAACACTTGACTGCCACGTATCCAGCAGATGAACACTCCCAGAGTCCATACCCATGTCCCCCATCGCCGTTGAGTAGAGGTAATTGCCCATGAAAGTCTGTGGGAGGGATTCCTGCCCCTCTGAGCACAGGAGAGTGTCCCTCCTGTGACCCAGCAACCCTCCTGCTGGAGGCTGGCAGGAGAAACCCAGCTCTCCATTGCCTCAGGACGGACACTTGGGGACCTACTTTAGGAGGACTGACCCGTTTGCCATCTTACAGTTGGAGGTAAACGAGATGCCCAAAACAAACAGGCCGTATCCCATGCTTTAGCCTCACAATCAAAATATGAGTGAAGGTAAAAAAGACTATCACCAAATTTACGCTCTGCAAATAACAGCCGAACACAACTCCAGAGTGTTTATCTCACAATATTTTCCCGGCTGAAAATTATTTCTGCTGAGGTCCAAGTGTGTATTTAGAAATCTGTGTGGGAGAGATGCTGACACTGAGGCAAGGAGAAGCCCTGGAGGCTCTTCACCCGATTGCAGGACTGGACTTTGCCCCTGCACACCCTGTTTCCTCGTCTTCCCTTTCCAACCTGTCACTCATTTTATTTCTCTGAAACATGGCAATCAGCAAGTCCCCAGTAAATCACGCTCCTTACTGCTGGAAAAATCCAACACGTCTGTCTGCTGGAAAACATAACTCCTGTGACAAAGGAAAAGACTGTATCAAGTTTCTAATCCCAACCAAGCCCTCTAAGTTTCTTGATTGGGGTTCATTTAGCACACTGTCACATCGTCATTCTTGTTTCCTGATATCGTGTTACTGAGGGGCTGGACAAGTAATTATGTAAAAATAACCCTCTGTCAGAGGCATGGGATTAGCCTCTCTGCTTCTGTGCAGAACGTACTTAAAGGAACTATTTCTCGTAGAGATAAATGCTGAATAGTAATCATTTCAGCAGGTCTTATCCAAGAAACAAGTACAACAAGAAGCCACCAACCCCAAAAATGAGAACAAAAATCTAAATTATCTGAAATAATCTAAGAACAGTTTAGTTTCCTTCACCCAAAACCTTACAGACGCAGAGTAAGGAATAATGTCACGTAACTTTGAAAAAAAGTCATGGAGAAATTTCTCCATGCAATTAATAGACATGAATAGATAACTCTGTAATTCATCAAATGAGAATCTGGTACCCTTTGAAGAGTCAGAACAGCAGCAGCTCTGGGGACTGAAAAGAAATCAGTGCTCAGGGATCAGAGGCAGCTGGCAAGTGTGAGCACACACAGGAATGATCCCTGGACATTAGCTGAAGACTGACGGACATTAATGCCTTCATTTTGCCCATCCTTCTGATGTTTCTCAAGAAGACTCTATTTTCAGGCCTGACATTGCAGTTACTATCCCTCACCCTGAGTATCAAGGGTTTCCTGCTCCTCTACATTTGCTCTATATTTCTAGGTAGTATATGATTGCTTGTGTTGTAAAACAGAGTAATAAAATATTATTGTTTGAAGAGAAACCTGCTCATAAAGCAGAATTAAACTCCCTCTCTTGAGGAAAATCAGAACTAAACAATGCACAGTATAAATGGAAAGGCTCATCCTAGCTTGTGCACATCCTCCTCTCTCTGGTAAAAGACCTCTGTGAACACTAAATATGAAATCCCTGGATGACTTCACCTTATTCTTTTTGAGTTCCTTCTTATTACAACCAACATCAAGCTAGTCAAGTCTTTGTAGGACAACCCTTCATTTTTCCCTCCCTCCTACTATAGACAAGTCAGTTCACAAATGCCCCAGCAAGTCCAGGGGCTGCCACCCTGCTGCTGGGGAAGCCCCAGGACAGCTGCTTCCTCCCCACACTCCTAAAATCCCAAAAGCAACTAGGAAAGACCTGGGGGATGCCTCGGCTTTGTCCTCTGCAAACAAGCCATGTCTGGGGAACAGTCAGGACGGTTGTTTGGGTAGAGCCACTGCACCAGTGCTGCCAACCATCACCACCAGGTTCTTCAGGACACGTGTCCTAGCACGGTACCATCAGCAATGCGCCCCACGGTGCAGAAGCATATGGAGGATAGGCACTTTATATTAAAAAAAATATTCAAACTTTCACTGTATTTAAGTTATTTAGATCACCAATGGGACTGAGGAACTGCACAAATCAATATCCAGTAGTAAAGGTGCTTACAAAATGCAGAGTAGGAAAGATGGTCCTTGCCAAAGGGGCTTTTAAGTGAAAAAACTTCCTTCCTCCTATTCCTCATTTTTGATTTTTCTGTTCTATTTTCCAAAAGCACTTTTTAACAACGTTTTCAAGGGATTTAAGCAAACAGGGAAAAGCAAAAATGAATAATGTGAACTTAATTTTACTACCTTCACTTTATTTGGGCAGGGAAAGCTTGAGGAAACATGAGGACCAAGGATGATATTTCCTTAGCAGACAGAAAAAACAGATGCCAGTTTCTGACAAAGTTTGGGAAGTTACTCTGATTTACATGAATGTCAAGTTCTAGATGTTGTATTCGTGCATACCATTTCCAGAAAGCTGCGCACTGTTATAAACTACACTCAAAACTAAGCATATTGTTTTAGTTATCCACGTCTGCAGAAAAAAAATGACAGTTTCTCCACCTAAAAGAGTTCAGAGGTTTTCTTGCAACAGTACCAGGTAACTGGGGATCCCAAATTCATTGCGGGATGGTGAAAAGTTTTACTGCGCAGGTAGATGAGAATCAAAACAGGAAATCTCACTCTATCTTTTATTAGTCAGGCCAGGATTAACAGAATAAAAATTGGATGCTATTACCTTTGGAAGTATAACATTTCTTTAATGAATCAAATGTTAATGCTTTGACGTGATCTACAAAGCCTCATGCAAGACTCCTGCTGGGCACTTGCTCTTTAAATGACAGCAACAGTTGAACACTTTAACCTGTGAATAATTTAGGAGTCTATTAAATATTAAGTAGACTTCTAGATACACGAAAAAGCCTTCTGCTTACTGCAAAAAGGAATCTGATAATTGTTATTAAGCGAGGTAAGCCTTTTGTGTCTATATTTTATGCTTAGTGGTTCCTGACTGTTAAGATTTATTCTAAAAGTGAAGGCAGTTCATGAGACATCAAGAAAAGATACTGTTCCTATCCATCACTATAAATAATTTCTACTCATCGTCTCTGTTTATAGGGACAAGGACAATGACAGCTTTGGAAAAGACACGCTGCCAGCCAGCCCAGCAGCAGATCTCCCACTGCCCGAGACTGCCTGCTTTAATTGATCAAGAGCTTTCAGATCCTAATTGCCTTTAGTGTTGCTAGAACAACAACTCCAGAGGCAATTTGCAGGGAAAGGAGGTGGAAAAACTCTTGGAAAGATGGCTCTAATGGGCCAGTATCCTTTCTCTCTCTCCAAACATATTCAGGTGTCAGCGTGTCAGCTCTTGTCCTGGTGTTTTGCCCAACACCGAGTAAAAGTTCAAAATTTAAACCTATTAGTTTCTGGAGATTCCTTGCTTAATTTCAATCTAAGGGAACAGAGAAACACACAACAATGAGCAACGGTGGCTCTATAAAATTCATACACGAGATGATTAGTTTTGAAATGTCCTGTTGTGGGGAAGAAAAACCCCAGATTTATGTGTCTTTCTGTAAAGCTAATATGCACTTGTTTTTGGTTTTCTGTTTAATTTTGGAAAAGCAGGGAAAATGGGCAATGGTAAAGAAACGGAGGAATATTTCAGTTTTCCTATTACCGGTTAAAAACAGATAGTTATTCTTCCCCAGGCCTACGGAATGATAAATGCTCAGGAAAAGCACTCAAGATTGATGACTTAATCAAAACTGCCTCACATGCAAAAATCTGTTGGGGAAGAAGAGCAAAGAACTTGGTAACAAATCTGAAGAATGTAACAGAGTGTCCTCCTTTGCTGTGTGCTTATTGCTAGTGTCCTTAGGGCAATTTAGATGCTCTCATATCTCCTGTAAGTATTCCCCTGTTTTCCACGCTCACTGCATTGCTTGTTACCTGACCTGCCAACTAACTGACAGCAGGGGTGCAGCATGCAAGACAATCTCACCTAAATGCTTCTTTTTGCCTCGTTTCACAAATGACTTTCTTATCCAGTTTAAACACTGAAGATGAACAAAGATACCATAGTTTTGGGTAACAAAGGCCCCAAAACTATGGTATCTTTGGGCCTATGGACTCATTGATCGTTGTGGCTACATGTTATTTGGGTTGATGGTACTGAGAACCTCTGGCTCTCAGCATCACTGAACTTATTAGTGTTCTGGCCAGCGTTTAGTTAAATTGGAAGTTAAATTCAGCAGTGATTTATCTTTGGAAACTGGATGAAGCTGGTTTGCAGCTTTTCTAAGAAGGACACAAATTCATTTTATCTAACGACTCGCTGCTTTGTTTCAGAAGAATGGTCCGTTTCCTGGGCTTCAATCTATTTGATTATTCATATTGCATTATTTCCCTTAACTGGAGGCAAGGTTAGTCAGATGATTACCTATATTCTTGTCAAGACAGCAATATGCAGCAGCTATTTCTGCTGCAGGTAAGCTTCTAACCACTTAATTCAATGCCATGAAGAATAAAAGATGAGGGGAACTGGCCGGTTTTATGAGGCCATGCACTATCTGATGCTCTGGGCTTTCTGTCCTGTAGCTCATCACCTCCAGCCCCAGTGGCAGTCAGTCACTGCCAGCCCAGCAGCTGAGAGTCAAATCTAAGAGTAGGTGTGTTGCAGTGGCACATCCGTGTGACACCGCCAGCTCTCCTCCTCCCCAGGGTCCTCTAGATTCATCTTCTGGGCAGTACTTCACAGGAACTTGGAAGCTCTTAAAAGGTTCTTACAACATCACAAAATGAAATATCATCAGAATAGGTATGATTTCAATCTGTGAATTTTTTTGTCATTAACGAAAACAAGCTTAAAAAGTACCTTTTCAAAAACATGGTTTTAAATTATGAACCATAATGATGCATGCCAAAGGAAAAAAAAAACCCAAAACACAACAAAACTATAAACCCAGCTGACTGTACTACCTTCTTTTCCTGGGGGGAAAGATGATACAGTACCTTCTTCCTCCTTTATGACACCTCTGACAGTGACATTGCCATTGCCTGGTTTGAAAATGCTTAGGCACTTAATAATACTAATGAGGAGTGGATTGCTCAGATCATGAACACCCTTTAGCCATGAAGATTTCCAATACGTTGGGGAAAAAAAAAAAGAAAAGAGTGGCAACTACACAAGTGATCCCACAGTACCACTACTAGCACTTGGAATTGCCAGGCCTCTGACCTTAGCATCACACAATGACTTTGTATTTCATAAAAAAGCACAATCAAAGCCAAGCACTCACACAACATTATCTGCATTGCTTGATCCTGTAGGTGCCACCTAACTCTGCAGGTCAGCCTGTAATGATGATGAGAGTTTGTGTGTGTGTCTGTTAACTTAATATCAGAGACAATAATCCTGTTACAGTGCTCTCAGTACAGGGCAATGCTCTCATCGCTGCCTTTAGCCACCACTAAACCCTGCATGGGGTCTGATGACTTTGGGCTGTAACACCACAGGATGCTGGGGGCCGAGGGAAGCCAGCAGGCAAGATGCTCAGCGCCTCTTCTAGCTCCTGACTTGCAGTATAGCCATCCTCACATGGCTTTCACCTGGGTATGTCTGCTCTCACAGCTGCTCTGCTGCTCTAGATGGGGGGGAAAAAGCAAGCTCTGGTCCTGCCCATTGCCCTACTCTTGGCCATGGAAACGGGTGAAGCTGTGCCTGTCTTCACACCACCAGCAAAGATGCCAGCAATCTTGATGTAGCCAGAGCTGGAAAGGAGAATTTATGGCCCAGATCCACAAATTACCTGCCCCTCAGTGACTCCAGCAGGAGATAACACATCTCAAAACCTTTGCCAATTTAGTTTTAATTCTCCCCTCTTCCCTTGCACAAAAGCACTCTAAGCAAAACCATTAGGTTTCCATCAGACACAAGGTACCGACAAAATTTTGAGAACAGAAAATTCTAGTGATTACTTCTGTTCACAACTTTTTTCTCCCCACCATGTCATTCTGCTTTGTAGTGTTCGCTTCTCTTCAGCGTAACACAGAAAACTAGAGAAAGTAATTCCCCTGGCACATGGTGGTGTCCTTCCTTCTCAGCCCCAGCAAGTACCACCAGATGGGCCTTCTGAAACCACAGGTAGAAAAACCTACCATTCATCCCCAGCAGCCTCTGCACCACTCTGGAATATGTTTCCCTTCAAAAGCCCGCTGCCAGCCACACTCTGGCTGCCGGGAGGGGGGATTTGGCAAACACATTCCAGAGGACAGCTCAAACTTCATCCTCTCATGTTCTTCCACGGCTCTCCTGCCCACACCCCCCAGACCTCCACTTCTGTTAGTACAACCCATTGAAAACACAGTTTGGGGGCTTGAGGAGGGTTCTTGCTATTGTAGCTTGACCTCAGTATGGAGGGCGGGCAAGCAAGGGCCACAGCCCAAAGTACACTGCTTGCACCTCGTTGGTAAGGGGCGATGCTGCCCCATCCACCCCGGCCAAGCACACAGAGTTCAGCTGTGTCTGCAGGAACTGCCTTTCAGATCACTTCTAGCACAGCTTAGCTGCCAGCACCGATACAGTAGAGCTCTTCTGTGCTGCCCACAATATGCCGGGGGCTGGCAGCCTCCCCAAAACACAGCTGTGCCTGGAGATTTCCCCACTGGCCGCAGTGCCCGTGAGTCGGAGCAGAGGTGGAGAAGCAGCAGCAGCTCCACCATGTGCTCCTCTCACATGGAATAGTCCCCTCTGCATCCGTGTCCACCCAGCTCCTTCCAGGGCGTACTCCAGTCTAATTGCAGACATGCCCGAGGTTCCCTGCAACAATTTGCTTATTTTCCTAAACTATTCAGTCACGTTTGCAGAACGTAAATCAGGTAGGGCATTTTGCCCGGGGACAGACTTCAGCAATTCAGAGATTCAGAGAAAGCAAAGCTAAAGGATGTTGTCCTTCACTAGAGTACTTCAGGTGCCTCTCCCCCTGTCCTACCACACATCCAAAACGTGCAACGAAGTACGCGAGCACAGTGCAGCCTGAACAGAGTGCCTACAGTTTATGCCATACTGCCTCATCTGTTCTTTGCACCAGCTGTTCCTGGAAGGAGGTGCCATTGAATTGTTTCTCTCTTCCTCTGATGCTCTGGAGGAAAGACAGAGGGCATTTTAAAAAAAAATCTCAGCTTTTTAGCAAAAGGAACAGGGCTGGATTGTTTTGTACTGGCACTTGCTACCTTCTCGTCCCGTGCCCTTCTTGCTGTGCAAGCACAAGACATTATGTGCTGAAATAATATTTAGGTTTGCAGCTGGGCTCGTTGCTGCTGTAATTTAGAAGGTATAACCAGCCATCAGCATTTCAAAATACATTCAGTTTTGAATAAAAAGGCAATTTCCACAGGGAATGACCATCAATGAATGACAGTGTAAGCAAGAAGAGCAAACAAAGCTGCCAGTCTGTCAAGAATTTGCCTGATGTGTCATCCCAGTTTAATTAAGGAAAAAAAATTACTGTAAAAGACAGGAGATCAAGTCAGCTCTCCTATAAAGGTGCCTCCTTTCCTTCCTACATTAAAAATGAACTCCCTTTGTTTTGAATTACTGGTGCACAAGCAGTTTGTGGCAAATCATTCTCCAGAATTGAAAGATGGCTGAAAAATACGAGCCAAACTCATCCTTTACACACTGGATAATTTTGACTCTAGACGATTTACGGGTCTTTCAAACCCACCTCAGTGTATCAGCTGAATATTTCCCGCAGATTTTGTGCCCTGCCGGTGCTGAGCCAACCCCAGCTACAGGTAACTCTCAGCTCTCTGGCGAGTGGCCACAGTGGCCACGCTTTACTCCTTCTGCCAAACAGCCCTGCCCTCCCCAGCCTTGTGCTGCGCCTCTGACGGCAGCCAGCAGAGCCTGCCAGCCAACCTCTCCTTGCCAAATCCAGTTTCTTCCACTTCTGCAGTTTCAGTGGAAGAGCCAAAAGCTTTCTCAGTCTTTGGTGAATCTTTTGTTTCAATCCAAATAAACTTTTCTATCAGAGGTTTATTGTCTCCGCACATCGAGGGACGCAAGGCAGCTCCGCGGACATTGCTTATAGCAGCTAAGAACCTGTATGGTATTACAGCCAAAATAATCTGTTTTCACTGAGTGAACGATCTGACCAATGGCTAAACATACAATGAAAGGTTTTACATTTAAATCCAACTATTTCTCTGTAGTTCTGGAAATCTAAATACAGCACCATGTTGGCGTGGGAGAATGAGAAAGCTAAAACCACCTATAAAATAAAAGTTGTACTGTCCAGAGTATTTATTTTGTCAAAGATGAGTGAAGTCAGAAGAAACAATAAAAACAGTGCATTTTTCAAGAACATTGATTTCAGGAGGGTAGTTTTCTCCAGTTTAATAATCAAAGATACCACAACACATATAAATAAACTGGGGACTGCGAGCTGTAGTTTTAACCTGGTAATGTTCCACAAGGCAAATATATCTAAGTGCATTTATTTCTTCTCAGAGCAGATACATAAAAGCATTAGCCTCCATCATGCTGTTGTCCGTTATTAGGTCTACATGCAGGCCCAGAAAACTATGTAGTACACGTATAAATATACATACCCGACTTGGGTACAGTCTCGATATGGCAGCACTGAAAATATGCTACAGAAGGATCTTCTGCTGCTGATAAGGACTATTCTAAAATACAAAAGAAAATAAAAGAAATCAAAGACTAAAATTTAATAATCCCACCACAATAAGCAAAGCAAGAGATGTTACCGTTGAGGAACTCATAATCATAAAACTTCCATCATGGATGATTTCTCCCTCCTCTTTTGGAGGAGACAGAAATAGCCTTACTGGTAGGGTATCGCGCTACTGAGTCTTTACAGAAGTGCTGAAGCCTGTGCCATACATTACAAAGTGAATGAGTAGTGGAGTCCCATCCCCTCTACAGGCTTTCTAGGAGGACTATCTTGACTGCATTACTTGTGATCCAGGATAGATGTTTTTCTAGTGAAAGCAGTCCTAGTGAAAGGAGTCCACCCGGAAAGGCAAGGAGCCATTCTGACAACTCACCACTATGGCTGAAACTAGAGAGATAAATGCAGCAGCAACCCAGGTGACAGACACCAACAACCACCTGTGAGACACACTACAACTCTGTGGCTGATCTGGAGTCTGTATTTATTGGACAAGAATTTCCAGCTGCTGGTCATGACGTTTCTGTGCCAAACCAAAGGGCTTCTTTGATTTTCAGCTTCCTGTTCCTGAAATAGCCTGATTCATGGATAAGTCAAAGTTTGCTATTATCCTAAGCTTTCAGATCCTTTCACTGCTTTCCAGGTTCCTCCTTGAGTCTTCTCCAGTTTTTCTCCATCACCCCTCTTGGTCTCTGGGCAGCATCACTGGCCTCAGCAGCTGCACAGATGGCAGACACACATATCACATCTTTAAGTTTTACCTTTAAGATCAGTGTCTTGCCCTGATGACCCACCAGCCTCTGTGCTCAGAAATCACATCAGCCCCCTTGGTTATGATGTTGCATTGACCCTCAGGCATGACTGATCCTACAGCTCCTCACCCCTTCTCCTCCAGCACCACATCTATCTCAGTCACTAACTGTCAGGGCTGAATCCCTCCTGTAAGCATGACTTGCCTTCATTCCTTATAGGCAGGTAGCTCAAGATTTGGCTACATGAAAGCACACATAATCTCTGTGCAGGCAGATAATCTCAGAATCCAGGCCACTCTCACTGCAAACGCCTTGTATTTTTAACCAGCCTCCAAATCTCCGCATCATCTGCAAAGTCACTGCGTGCCATTAAATCAAATACTTCAGAGCAACCTATCTGTTTTACAGCCACACTATTACCTTTAGCCATCAAGCTCTGACATATCACTAAGCACCATCAAAACCACCTTGAGGTCAAGACATGCTTTCCATATAACTGCATGGACTGCCAATAGCTACATTATTATAGTTTTGGGAGATGCAGATTGGCAAGAAGCCAAGAGAAGCTTGATCAAGATGTAAGCTATAAAATGCCAATAAATAACTGTTTATAAATATACCCTCTTTCCTTATTACCTTCAGGACACTGACAATTGTGCAAATGTAAAACGTACACTACAAAGACTCTTCTTCCCTCTGAAGTTAGCCAACAGGCTCAAATTCCTCTAAGACACAATGATGGCAATTTGTACCATCTTCTAATCTGATTAGTGTTAGAATTTGCTGATCTTTTACCTTTCTAAAAATCTCCAGTTGTGGTCCAAAT
Source organism: Limnodromus scolopaceus (assembly GCA_028565335.1). NCBI lineage: Eukaryota > Metazoa > Chordata > Aves > Charadriiformes > Scolopacidae > Limnodromus > Limnodromus scolopaceus. The sequence goes on along the minus strand of JAOXNO010000013.1, from coordinate 110,392,511 downwards.
GCGAGGTCTACTGGTAGGTTGGTTGTCAGGAGTATTGCAACTCCTTGGCCTGCTCTCCAACATCGATTTTTCTGACATTTTGTGCCACAAATCTATATGTGAGGATTTCACCCAAATTTTTCATCTTTTGTCCTACACTGGTCAAATAAACCCTGGCAAGCTATTTTATTCTTTACTGTCTGAAAACCACCATATGCACCTATAAATCTTGTACCACTAACACTGTTATTAAAACACTATTTCCTTAAGAGAAAGCTTAGTCATCATCCTTGGAAAAGGTTTAGATCCCCAAGAGAGCTGCTGCATGCAATGCTTGGAAAAACGCAGAATGATCAATTTTCCTTCTCCTGGATCATTCTGTTATAGCAATCCTATTTTCTTCCTTAAAAGCATGTTTAAAAGCTAAGTGGTATTTACCCTTTAATAAAGGGGGGGGTCTCTAATAATAAACATGCATACAGCATTAGGAAGCTGTCCTGCAGCAGGTAAAGTATGATGTCACTGTTTGTCTGAATGCTATTGTACCCTTTACCTATGGTAAATACCTCAGGTCCTATAAGATGGTCTCACAGCACAGCAGTAAGTTATACAGCATGGGGGAATCATTTCTCATATTTGAGAAAAGCAATCCACCAGCAAAAAAAAACCTGGCATATGATTAATTTTGTGCTTGCCACTGCTTATTGCTGAATGGTTGCTACTCACAACAGCTTGCTTGTTCACTGGAAGCCTTGTTTGCTGATGTATGAAACTTGGCAGAGATTTCGAGGCTGACATCAGAAAGCATCTTTGAATTCGGAGAACCACGGTACCCAGTAAGTGTATGCCCCCCGCTCCCTCTGGTTGCTTCTGGAAACACAGATCTTCCATCAACACCCTACACCTCCCTAAAAAAAAACCCCAAACAATTCTTAATACTTAAAGAAAAACAAACTGGTGCTTCCATGTCCACAAGCCAAGACAACAGTGGGAAGTTACCACAGAAATCTTGCTGTGTGTATCAGAAGGAATCAGACCAGAAAGGAAATAAAAAGCACCAGCCCAGTCTCTGTGGGTTTATTTTTTTAGATTTCTTTCCTTTGGGACCCAAGTATTGCCTCTCTTTCCATAAGCAAGGGGACCGACTTTACATAAAGATCTCCCAGGCAGAGCAGGAGAAGAGCCCACAGCCTCCACTGCCAGGATGCTACAAACCCTCATCTGCAGAGCTGCTGGAGGGGGCTAGAGCAAAATGGCCTTAGGAGCTGGACTGGAAGAGAAGCAGGGAAGGCAGTGGCCAAACGATCATCAGGGACGGATAAAATGGCATTTTATTTAGAGGTATGATGATATGCATGGAAAACAAAAATATTCTGAGGGCCTGCAACAGTTTGCCGGAGCAGAAAGTCCAGAAACTTCTCACAAAGTATGCTTTGGAGAAGGTGTGGTGGAAGCCCGTTGCTGTTCAACAAAATTGAGTTACTGTTTATGGTAGAAAAGCATTTTCCTGGATTCCAACTCTTCAACAAAGGGTGTCTACGATCCTGTGCAGCTCTGAATGAGCTAACTCCAACATCAGAAGCAGCTTGAGTCACAGTGGGTTTACGTGCCCTGACTGCCATTGGGCCACCTAGACTTGTTTAGAATCACTTCATGAAAAGGTTTTCACTCTCTAATTCTCACGTATCACCAAGAAGTTGTACTAATTACTATGGTTCAGAGCAACCATTACCTGGCAAGAGAGCTCTGACAACGTGCAACTGTCTGAGACTGTAAATGCTAATCTTCCAATTTCTTTAATGAGATGTACACTATGAAACTACAAAAACTGACTAAGCACAAGGCTCTCAACAGAATTTGCTTGACTTGAAGAAGAATGTCTGTTTGCTTTAGCATCTGTCCAGGTTTGATTGTGTTGCACCAAAAGGCTGCAATCAGGCAATGTGATATACATCATATATACCATAGACATGTGGAATACTGTAGCCTCTTTTCTCATACCTGATTGATGATGTTTGACTACTTTGTTGTCCTGAACACAACAGTGAACACACAAACCATGGATATTGTCTGGGTAGCAGCCATCACTTCGGAGTCTCCCAAGTTCAAGTTGGAGCTATTGGAAGGTTGTTGAGAGTAATTATGAGCTGGGAGTACACTGCAAATATTCAACCTCTTGGACTGCAGGAATGTGCATTTCCACAATTAAAAGAGCAGCAAAAGAGACCTCTCATGGCCTATTGGGTGGTGTTTGGCCTTGGCTTAGATCTGTTTGCTAACAAAAAAATTGAGACAGCGATGGCATGGGGGTGGGAGAGAAGCATTGTTTTACTGCTTTTGTATCTGCTACATAGGGTGACTCTAGAAATGCTCTTGTCCCATTCTCACCACGAATTGTTTGTTCAGCTGGCTCATGTTGCTGTTTCAGTGGCCTGTTTCTGCTAGATAGGAAATCTTATGCTTCACAGTTTATGGAACCAATAAACCTGCTGAGTAAAGTGAGTGAAACCACACGCTGGTGGCAACCTGTGCTAATTTGTATGTTAGGGTTGACTTGTCTTTGTCTTTTAATGGGGAAATTTGTTTTGTGCTTTTTTAAAAGACTGCTTTGATAATAAAGTCTAGGAAACCTAATTTTCCAGCTCCTTTAATAACCCACGTCCTACAAATCCAAAGAAACCGGTTTAACCAGTGCACAGAACCATCAACAGGAAGCTTTACAAGGACTGGCTGATAAGCTGAGGTCGGGTTTTTCCCTGCGCTGAAATAGCTGAACTCTTATTTTAACCACAGCTGGTCCTGCCTTGCTGCTGGACTGCCAAAGGCTGCACCCAGAGCATCATCGCTCAGCATGTGCCACCCCCGGGGCTAAGAGGGGAAGAGCTCTCAGCACTGAAGGACAAGGACAACTTACTCCACAGGCTGAGCGCCACAAGTAAGGGGTGTTACCAGAGAAAGGAGCCCTGAGCTATCGTCCACACTGCAGTCTTCTTCGCTGTGACACTCACAGTCACAAGCCAGTGAAACAATTACTGAAAAGTGCTACCTATTTTAAAGCCCAGCTATTAATTCACCACTCAAAAATATAATCTGTGTAGAAGTTCTCAAAGCTGCGTTCCTCAAGTTAAGTGAAAGGCTGACATGCTGTGATAGAAGGGTCAGTGACTTCAGAGAGAGCTCAGGGAGCCCGACTCAGCGCCTGTGTCCTGCACAACCACTCATGAGCCACAGGAAGGAGCCCCCGGAGAGTTTTCGATCCATTGCGATATCTGTGCTCCTCTCTGTCACAGAGAACCAGGAAGGACACCTGCTTTAAAGGCCTTAGGGTACTCAGAAACTCTCTCATTTTAGGATGAACACATAACGCAGATCCACCTGACTTTCCTGAGGTCCTTTTCATCCAGAATGCCTATTAACTTCAGTAACTGCAACAGCACCCAGACCCCTCAGAAAACCAGGGTTTGTGTTCAGATTACTTACTGCTAGACTTAGCTGGCCTTAGGGGTGACACAAAGTGTTGACTTTGCATTTTATTTTTAGCTAATATCGCTGTGGCTCGGTGTCCATAGGATGAAAAGCATTTCCAAAACTGTGTGTCTTATTCTTATTGTCTCTACGTTCTAGATAAAGATTTTTATTATGATTATGGAAATATTCTGGAAAACTGTGCCTGCTGATAAAGATAAGAACCCAGTTGAGTAACAGAAGCTTACTCACTGTTTTCTTAGCCAGAAAAATATTCAGTTATATTATCAGACGTAATGACTGATCAGTGAATCAAGATAAAATGCTGCATATATCCTACAAATACTTTTTGTGCAAAAGACGGAGAAAAGAGTTTACAAATCAAGTAATTATTCACTTTTTTTCGCAGTTAGTATTTCTTTCAAGTTTATGCATGTATTTTATATACACATCTCAGAAATTACTCTGTGGAATTTGCATAATACCTTATGAATAAGTATTTTTTGCTGTAAGAAATTCCCAGAGCGTACATCTATTTATGCACAAAACAGACTAAAATTAGAGGGCTGCTTTTCAGTGTTTGATTCTACATGTATTTGTTGTAAAGACAATAATCAGCTGCTAGTCAGACAATAGTCGTCAACAGTTCTGCATGCTCCTGTTCGCTACAAAAGCTGTTTCTAAAAAGCTGTCGTCTCTCAGAGCCACCTTCTGCAATATTTATGTTGATTACTACCTTTCACTGCATTTAATTGTACGTGTGAGGATAAACGCGAGGAAAATTTAGCTTCAGCCAAGGAACACCTACCAGAATTCAATTCATAAAACCTGTGGTTCAATGTAATGTCAGAATTTCTATTGACCTGGTTCCACATTTGATGGAAGCCACAGGCTACGTGCACAAATGGGTCCACAGGAATCTATGTGGCAGTTGCATGAGAACAGGGATGTGCAAGGGTAAGTGCAAGGGTCGACTCCCAGTGGGAGGGTTTAAGGCTACCTGAACAGGTTGCATGTAGACATCTCAAACCTATTCAGGTTTGGAAATAAAATCATGAGGCACATGGGAAAATTGTCTTGGGGAAAAAAAACAGAGAGGGTAGGTGTCTTCTTCATAAGCAGGGAGGAGCTAGTTTCACTTCTGAGCTGGATGATACTGCAATAAAGAACCTATTCTGCTGATGGGAACACGATGACAGGCACTGTGCCTTTGCAGTGAGCGAAGTCCAGTCCAACCACCGCTGTGCAGGTCCCACCGGTGCCTGTGGCTGCCATCTGGGCAGTGCACATCCCAGCTCGGGGTCTGCACCCCTCACACACACCCCGGGAGCCCCTCTGCCTGCCTCTGCCCTGAAAACAAGGATCCCACTCCTCGCCTTGCCACAGCCATCCCCAGCTGTGTCTTTACCAGCCAGCACTTTGTACCCACTAACAGATGCTGAAATAGCATTCAGCTGCTGCTAAACTCGTTGCAGGCAGGTTCTGCCATCTGCCCCTTTCGCACACAGCGCCTGGCACTACCCTGGAAGACACACAACCAGATTACGCCTAGTTCACTCCGACAGCACCACAGGTTTTCCTTTCACACAGGTTATTTGTATTAAGGAGATTCAGGTCTTAAAACAAAAATATCTATGGGCTAGCACTTCCATTGACTCGTACTTCGCTGGAGGAAGGAGCGTGAACTGCAGCCTCCACCTTCACAAGACTGTTTTTAAGGCCATTACTATGTATGTGGTAAGTGGCAATGGCACGCTGTGTTCTTGCACGGGGATGCCGACCCTGCCCTTCCCCTCACGCCCCACGGATGGCCTTTGCAGAAGCAGCCTTTGGATGCACAGTACCTGCCGTTCCTCGTATCGTGTTGCCGCATGTTCTTGATAAAATGAACCTTCTTAAAGTTCTTTGGTCTGGGTGATCCTGAGAGTGTCCGACATCTGCAAAATAAATCAGTTGTGCGGGGGGGAGGGGGGTGGGGGAAGAAAAAAAATAAAAGTACTCAGTTCCCTGCTGTATGGCCAAGAAGTCAACACAAAGGCAGGAAGGAAAGACAAGACAAATGATTCAAGTCACCCTGTGTTAGGAATCAGCAAGAACAATAAAGACAATAAGTCTGGAAACGCGACAGCTCAAATAATAAAAAAATATTTAAAATAATAATAAGAAAAGGCACCACCCCCCCTCCCTTCATGCAAGAAAACACATCATAAAAAAATCTCAGCAAAATAAAACTTCCTGTAATCTACCATGACAGCTTAGCCCAAGCTTTCGGAGGAAAAAAAACCTCAAACATTGAACTAAAACAAAACCTGGTAAATATGTAATTTTTCCCCTCACACCAACACCCACACTTTTGTATCCTCCTCCGCTATTGAAAAGGGGCTACTGAGGAAAGTTATCCCTTGTTTTAATTTTAGAAAGATCTAAAATCTCTCATTTGCAAGGGTAATTCCTATTTGCTTTTAACACTAAACATTACTTTTCACGTTCCTGACAGCATATAAAACAACTGAAAATAAAATAAATTACCTCAGGAAAAAAAAAAATTATTCTTCAAAGCAGTAATCCTTAAATCTATTTTATATCTGAACACGCTTTTAAAATTGCAGTTAGAGAAAGAAATTGCCAGAGGGAGGAGAGATGAGACAAACAGTAATATCCCCGCCCTTCCAACCTTGCTCTTTTTAATCAGCTGAAACCACAACCCATGTGAAAGCTTTCTCTGTTTCATCTCAGAGCTGTCCTCTTGCAAGGCACGGTGCGCGGGCACCAGAGATAACTCCTGTGCTTTGCTGCCCGGCCAGGGCTGCTGGACCGCAGCGGCTGCATCCTCTGCGGGAGCTAAGGGACAAGCATCCTCTGCCGGCGCACAGGACCACCACGGTCCTTCTGTGTGCTCAGCCTCCGTAACCTGTTTTTCCCAGCCTCTCCTACGCACAGGCAGAGTTCAGCAGCTTCCCAACCCTGAGAGGTTCTTTTCGTGGACTTAAACCACAGATCACTAGTCCCAAGCCACCAGGCACTGCCTGTACCCAAACGCCATCACCCTGCATGGGCACACCCTGGAGGAGGGGGGGAACCCCATCACTTTGCCATTTCTGCCTACTCCTGTTAGTAAAATCCTGGAGATTCTCTCACCCTGTGGTTGCAATTAGCCTTGTTAGCTTCTTCACGGGAAAACACCACCAAGAGAGAGGTTCTACCAATAACTCTGCGAATTAGCAAGTAAAAATACTGCCTCGCAAACCATACTTTGTTTCTATCTTTTGCCAATTATACTTGTTTGAATCATTTATGAGAACGCTTCATAACATGCTGGTAAGCACTCAACAGTAAGCTTGGTAAAAATAATCAAGCCTTGGTAATAGGCCAGTTGGTACAGCCTCTGCTATTAAGTCTTTGCTTCGAGATGGGGAGAGACAGCCAATCTGCGTGTGGATCAACAAGGCTATAGGCTAACCATCAGCATAAAACAGCTGAATTACAGGTCCCAAGATAAAGAGACACTCAAAATGAAGCTGCTGCCTTGCCGAGCAGCTGACCTGGAAGCATACCACACACTGGTCAGATTACTGATCAGCCTGCTTCTGAACTGTTAAGCACTTGCTCCATTTTCTGTCACCCCAGAGGATTGCCTAGTGACTAATTACTGCGGTCCCCAGAGAAGCCGTGGCCTCCTGGACGCAGAAAATGAAACTGCACTGAAGCTGCTGATATAAAAAAGGATGGGGGCAGATTTATTAGTGAGGGAGCAGTCACAGATCTAGCAACCAACACAGAGAGGCAGTAGCAGTGGTTACCGAAATAAGCTTGTGTGTGCGTTAAGAGAACAAACGATAGAAATCCATAAAAAATAAGAATAATAAAAATACTAGCCTTCAAAAGCTTACTTTATTAAACCAGCTGTACTTACTGTTTAAAGGTACTATATTAGAGGCTAGTCATTCCTGTCAGCGACCATTAAACTGCTCTATTAATCAAATCTGACTTTTTATTCCCTGACATTTTACTTAAGTACTGACTTTTTATTTAATAACCTAAAGCCAGGGAATGTGTAATTCATGTCGCCTACCACCTTGCAGGGTGCATGAGGTTTCACTTTACCCACTATGAAGAACATCTTAAGGTGAATACCCAGCTACTTGCCAACGTGCACAGGGACAGGAGGTCTGTCCGTGCACGTCCCATACAGACAAGCACCCAGAGAGAGAGTAAATAAAATGACCTCCGCAGTGGGGCATTTTCCTCAATGTCCTCCAGAGTCTCCAGAGAAGATCGCTGAGAGATCAGCCGGCGTCTGCAGAGAAAACAGAACACAAAAGACCACCATGGGTTAGAGGGCATGAGAAAGTCCTCAGAGCTGTTATTTAGTAGAGCTCACAAATTGCCGTTCCTTAGGTGAGCCGTAACTTTCCGTATTAATTGATTCTGTCCTGTTCTGCTTATTTTACTAAGTCAACGAGATCCCAACCAGAAGGAAACTTACTCCATGCAAGAATCTACAGCAAAGCAGAAGTTGAAACTTCCCAACAGCTCCTCCTCTGTTTGTGCTTTCAGGTTTTTCTTCTTTCAAGGGTTTAACACCCACCTAACACCAGCCGCACACTTGCTGTGGTAGAGCTTGCGATGCTCCAAGTACAGTTCTTTGATAAAATAATGCAGACGTAGATCTGCAGAGACTGCCTGTCTTTCACACTGCTGCAGGGGACACTTCTCTCTACCCCTTGCCCTTTTCACCAAATAAATGCCACTCGTTTGTCAGTGATGTCCATCTCATCGCTCCTCTGAGGGGTGACCGAAGAGAGAAGGAGGATGACGGAGCTGGCAGTGCTGGGTACAAACCAGCAGTTTAAAAGGGAGCTCAGCACAGATGAGTTTTACTCATGTTTTAAACCAGTCTTCTATGGTGGAGTTGGATCCCTCCTCCACCTTCAATGAAATAAAGTACAGAAAACTTAGCATTTCAAGTTTTCTCATTGTCCTGGTGAGCAGGGAAGAAACCCCAGCACAGGCTTGGTTTTAGCAGCAGTTGCTGCTGCACAACCTCCAAACACCCCAATGGCAGCACAAAACAAAGAGCTGTACCCAGCCCTCCAAAAAGCGTCATAAATACCAAAAATAAATATATTTAAGAAAGATACAGCCAGCCCACAGGCACAAAATGAAAAATTATGTCAGAAGGACCCTGTTGGTGGGTGTTAAGCAGTGGTGACAGCCAGTGGAGCGAAGACACCCTGCCACAGCACCTGGCTGGCACCGGGAATGTCAGCTCCCATTGCTCCTAGGGGCCATTGCTGAGGTCTACAGTACTGCGCCAGTGATTTTATGAGTGTGAACTTAAATGATGAAAGTCCTCATAGACTACTACTATTTTTTCCCAATTACCTTAATATTCTTCCCACTGAGCTGCCTTGCTCCCTTGATCTGCAAGTAAGGAGTTTCCAGAATCTCAATATGTTATGAGCACCCCCCATGCTTGGAAGGGGGCTCATTAATTTATTCCTGGGCAGTATTTTCACAATAAATTGTTTCCTCTGATGCCAGTATAAGCAGTTTCTAATCCTTCTTGCAATTTGCTAGCCCCTCCAGTTGTGCTGCTGACAACTGTTCCTGCAGCCATGCTGCAAATCTGATTACTGAAATGTTTTTCAGTTCAAAATAACCCTGAGGTTCAGTGATTCAGTTTACTGCTAGTTCAAACATCAGATTTCTATCACTAACCGCCAGACAACACATTTCAGGACAGCTTGAATGTGTATGTGGCTTTTCGTGTACCTAGAAAATCATTAAAAAAAAAAAAAACCAACCAAAAAACCCTCAAACAATTTATAGAGTAACTAAGTGAGAAGCTTAATCCTCTTAGGAAAATATGTAAACCTAAATTCCCTCAGACTTTGTCTAAACTAGAATTTAAGAAGATCTGGTACAAGATAGGATACACCTTCGAAATGCTAAGAAAAAATAAAGAAGTCTGCATTTCAGGGTGTGCTGAACTTGCTGGCATAGACAAGGAAGGAGCTCACCAGCTCCAGGGCAGCTTTAAACAGTGGCCATCCAGTTGCCTGCTGACTGTTCAAATTCCTCTGGCATCCCTCGCTGGTCCCAACTTCTTAAACCCAACACCAGGGATGGTGCCTCCTGGTTTTCACTTGCTGATCTCGAATGCAACACAGGCTGGACAGGAATTGCTGCCACCCCTCTTGGCAAAAAAAAAAAAGTTCACACTGATTTTTACCACTGATTCTGCAGTATTTTGGGGACCTCACACAGCAAGTGAGTCTGCACAAAGAAGCAGGGGGAAGCTCTTTGCTCACCCAATCTAGGGAGAGGAGCACTGATACCTGAGTTCCCTCTCAACTAGTGTGAATAGAAGCACGACTCTGTATAAATTTATCCAGGAAGGAAGAAAGCAGATGAACCCCCACCCCCAAATCACCAGCAATGAAGAAGCATGGGTCACAAAGAAGCCGGCAGCGATATAAATGGGGGATGCCCCAGCCCAATCCCACCCCCTGTGCTGGCATCGGTAACAGTGAGAGCGAGGATACCCAGTCCAGCACCCAACACAGGCTGAAAACTGCCACTTCTTTCATCTCTCCCCAAAATTGAAAAGGAGGTTGTAGAGAGGTAGAGGTTCATCTCTTCTCCCAAGTCACGGGCAACAGGACAAGAGGAAATGGCCTAAAGTTGTGCCAGGGGAGATTCAGATTGGATTTTAGGAAAAATTTTTACACTGAAAGGGGTATTAGGCATTGGAATGGGCTGCCCAGGGAAGCGGTGGAATAGTCATCCCTGAAGGTATTTAAAAGACTGGTAGACATAGTGCTTAGAGATATGGTTTAGTGAGGGTTTTTGTCACTGTTAGGTTGACAGTTGGACTAGATGATCTGAAAGGTCCCTTCCAACCTAGGCTATTCTATGATTCTATTCTAAAACCATTGGTTTTATTCAGTTCAGCTCCCTGCACAATCACAGGAGCACCCGTGAGGTGGATTTGTAGCAACTCTGCTAAAATCAGTTCACGCTGCCCGGAAATTGCACCTTCTTTTCACTGAAGCAGCTCAGCCTCAATGAAGTATGCGCAATTATTCCACTTTATCTTAAATCTTTATTTGGAGGCCTAATTAAGATGACCTAAATACCAATATTTATAAGCTTTCCACAGCTGGATATTATACCAGAAATGCCAACTAATGAACCTACCTGCTGTGAACCAAGTCACATCCTGTGCCACACACATAGGAAAAAAAAAATTTTTGGAAAAGCAAAGCTTTTGAAAGGATGTTCCAGGATGTTCCAATGAAAAAACAGTTTTTCATTGTCTTCATTAAAAATTAATCACCTCAACTGGTGTTTAATATTTAAACTAATTTATCATCTTTCTGCAGGCAGTCAGGGCTTGTCTATACAATTTCTAAAAGGGTTATTTTTCAAAAATTGATTAACGCGCTATAGCATTATGTAGACACTTGCACTGAAATGACCCAAACTGTTTTATATCACACATCACCATCATTCTGATGTAATGATGTGTTGATACCTATTTTATAATAAAAAATGTCCTATTTCATTAACAATTAGGGGAAAATCCTTCTATTGTTAACGAAGAGTATCTATATGCAGACTAAAACAAAATAGCACTGTGTGACTCATACAGGATTCAGGCTTTGGGATAAGTCTTTAGGCAAATTCATTTTCAATATAAAATACTTTAAAACTTGTGCAGAGTAAATGTCAGCCAACTCACACACTAAAATACAATTGTCCTTAACAACAAAATTAAAGATGTTCCAGTAAAAATGTTAATCTCTCCTAGTTCACGGAAAGCCTTAAAAGAATTCCTCCTAGTTTAACTATCACATCCTAGGTATATCACAGAATCACAGAATCACCTAGGTTGGAAGGGACCTTTTAAGATCATCTAGTCCAACCAATGGAAAAAAAACCA
>JAOXNO010000013.1:110349630-110368025 GCA_028565335.1 Limnodromus scolopaceus | reverse complement strand
TTTTATTCTCCAGAAGCTCTTTCAGCCGTTACTTCCAGGCTGTAACCACAGGAGGAGCAGGAGGTATTCTGCCACCGCTGTCAGGCAAGCCAGTGGAGAACAGAGAAGGCAAAAAAAGTGAATTTCATAGTATCTTGCAAAGTGGTCCAAACACTCAGAGGTGGCAAGGTGTCTCTCCTCCTGCCCCTCTGGCCACGGTGTGATGCTGTACCAAGGCATCGCTAAAACAACATATTTACCCTGTATTACCTGAGCTGTCCTACCTCTCTCGTGAGAAGTCGCTTTGAATTTAGTTCTCCTGCTTATTTGCTGCAAGCATTAGAAAAAAAAAAAAGTGAGGAGACCAACCTGATGGTTGTTTGAACAACCTGCTTGGTTTCATTTGCAGGCAAACAGCATGCGCCTCGCTTCACACACCCCAAAACCGCAACTTTTCACGCTAAAGAATGGCAATTTTCTGAGCAACTCAGCGCACCGACTCTCTGAAACAGCGAACGCCAAAATTACCTATCCTATTCTGAAATGAGAACAGTCAAGAGACACTTTTTTACGTCAATGACATTGCAGTTTCCTGAGGCAAAGCCAAGGCTGACACCCCAAGAGGCCGCCTCGTCCGGGCAGGCCCGGGGAACGCTGCCTCCGGCTCCGTAATGAACCTGAACATCAGAAAAATTACACGAAGTCAGAACCCCCAACCGGTCTCCCAATTCACATCTCGGCACAGAATAAGTCTTGGGCCCAGCACTTTGGGATCATACCAGCAACGGGGGAGGGACGGGGAAATGAAGAGGAAAGTGGGAGGAAGGAGGAAACGGCTGCTCTCCCTTCCCGTCCTTGTATTTCCTCTGAAAGCTTTTTCTGTCCTTCACACATACAGTAAAAACAGGAGCTACGTCCCTTTCCTCTGTCCTGGAAAGACAAAAAAGCCCTACCCACCTTTCCTCTTGCAAATACCCCACCAGGTCCCTGCCAGGTTCACGGGGGAGCTGGAGCACCGGAGCAGCGGCTTTCCCTGGGCTGCAGAGTCCTGCGCAGCCGTGACCTTCCCTCCGAGCGTTTCTTATTTTTAATTCCCATTTGAAGCCCAGCGAACTACTCCAGAGAATAACTAAATGCCCATTAAGCTTTTCACAGAATCAAGCCTTTAATTATAAAAATATTTACCTTGGTCTCTGGAAGATGCTCATTCTAACCTCTGACTGTACAGGCGAATGATTTGACAGACCATGCATACATTAAATAAATAAAGAAATCGCAAACTGAAAGGAGACTCAGTAATACCAACCTCCTAAACTACTACAGCCGCTGAACCTATCCAGTTCCACAGGGACTGGGGAGCCGGCCACGGCGTTGCCCAATTTCATGAATATTCAGGGAGAGACATGATGTTATTTCAATTCACTGTCTACAACAATTGGAGAGAAATTCTTAAAAATAAGGGTCACAAATACAAGGGGCAGCTCTGTGTCCCATCCCAGTGCTACGCGCTGTGACAATGTCACAGTGCCACGTCTTGTTTTTCAAGGAACTTTTATTATTGCCAGTAATTCTGTTATTGTCAAAAAATCATTAAGTCATCCAGACCCAGGTATTTTAATTAGACACTTCATGGCTGGCTTCATACCCCGAAGCCAGGATTATGGGCAGCAGCCAGCCCCGCAGCCAGCGCAACCCAAGCGAGCGGCTGCTGTTGGGACTAGTTTCAGCAGGAGCTGGCGATGAGCTACTCCAGGCACCCGCCCCTGGTGCCACCATAAAACACCATTACGAAACCCCTGTTCGTGCAGAACAGGTAATTTGGAAAGAGCCGCGAGCTGGATTTGAACATCTCAGTCCAGCAGGAGATGACACCCCGTCTCATGACAAGTTAACAACCTGCTGGGGATTTGGCACACCCCAGAGCAGCCGGTTTTGTTGTGACAGGCAACTGTGCCACCGGGTCACGTCCACAGGCCAAAGGCATTTTTGAAACTGGAGGCAATCACCTTGCAGAAAAAAAAAAAAAAAAAAAAAAAAAAAATCCCTAATGCTTTTAGTCCCTCCTGACTGAGTTCAATATCACAAATTTCTGGGAGAAGAGGACAAAAGGGGTTGCCATATCCAGACCTGTCCCACAAATACCACTGGAGGAGCGAGGACGCGAGAACAAAAGTTCAACAGTCAGAAGGGTGCATGGTTCCTCTTGCATTTCTCTACACCTCCTCCTCCCATAAACTCAGGAATTGCATTACTGGTTGTCAGGGCCTACTGGCTTGTTTTCCAGTTTCACAGAATCACAGAATGATACGGGGTTGGAAGGGCGCTCTGGAGACCATCTAGTCCAACCCCCCTGCCCAAGCAGGTCCACCTAGAGCAGGTTGCACAGGAACGTGTCCAGGCAGGTTTTGAATGTCTCCAGAGACGGAGACTCCACCACCTCTCTGGGCAGCCTGTTCCAGTGCTCTGCCATCCTCAAAGGAAAGAAGTTCTTCCTCATGTTTAGGTGGAACTTCTTACATTCAAGTTTGTGCCCATTTCCTCTTGTCCTCTTGTTTCACATCTACCTTACCTTGGCTCCTGCAATGGGAGACGTCAATGCAGGGGCAATCCACCAGTCAGTCCAGCTCCTGGGGGACACTCGGGTACTGCGGTGCCCCAGCTGCCCCAGCCCAGCTGGGCTGTACCCACATTCTGCCTCAGAAGCTGCATCTTCCCATGGCCAGCAGTCCCAAGCCAGACGCTAAAAACAACGTCATGATGGGGACAGTTGTTACCACTTCCATAGTGGTACCCGGCATTTTTCAGGGAGCCTTATCTTCATGATAAAATATATGCAAAAACATATACATGGTGCCTTCAGTATTCTTTGCTGATTCTCGGAAAGCAGAAGGCACGAGAGACCTGTGACTCTGTATTATCCGTTTAAACAACAAATACAAAGCTAAAACAAATTAAAAATTTATGAATTTCTGTGAATCCTTAAAGAGTCTTATTTTTGCCTTCTGGTATGTAGGTCTTTAAGGCTGCATCTTTTTAAAGCTTTTTTTTTGATCTTGGAAGTTAGGAACTTTGTCAAAAAGACAGAATACAAGGAGATCAGACTGAGCATCTCCACCTCATCCCAGTAGTCCAGGAACTTTAAAAAGTCTCTATCGTGCATTGCAAGACTTTGAAGTTGGCAATATTGGAATAAGTTCCTCTGCAACAAAGATGAAGCAGAGACATGGGATCCTTTATCGGATCAAGTGATTTAGAAACGTTGCTACTGCTTCCAACCATCACAGAAAAAACACACGAAAATCTTAAAAAACAGCTACTAAAAAACTTAACAACCACTAAGCCGTGGCTCAGTATATGTTGTTCGCTCCCCCATTTCCCCAAGCCAGGAATGTGATGTGCATCCATATGCTACCTTTCAAACATAATTACAGAGTTCTGCTGAAGGCACTTGCATATGCAGGAAGAAAAGGAAGAAGTTTGAGTCCCTGAAAACAGATGCAGTGGATCTGGCTCTCCTACTCCATTCAATCTAAAAACCTATAATTTCTTCAAGCTGAAAAAACTAAATGTGGGGTTGTAATAGAGCAGAGTCAGACCTGTGTGTAGCTTAAATCAGCAGCTAATTCAATTTAAGGTGATACTTTGGGTTATGAAATAAAGTGTTGGATTTGTGAGCCCATTTGCTTTGGCCAGCCTCTGCTTGGGGGCCAGTAATCTCCTAAATTTCCCCAAATCACCTAAAGGCACAAGAGTCTTTGCTCTACAAGCAACATCAGACAGTCAACAAAAAAATGCAGAACAGAAAAACACCTGGAAAAAAATCTGACAGCAGTTCATCACATCTCCTTTAAAGACTAAGCCCCTTTATAGGGGAACATAAAGTGTGAAATGCCTTGAAAAAAAATCTCGGTGCCCAGTATTCTCTCAGGCTGCTTTAAGTTATATTCAGCTTTTAACATTACAAGAAATAAATATGTGCGTTAATTTACAGAAACATCCCAAAGGTGACCACTGAAAGCTCATTCTCTCCAAGATTTTAAAATATACCAGAATAATAACTGGGGAAAAAAAAGTCACTAATACCAGTAATTTGATCTGATCCTGCGAAACCTGCAGGTCAATACTCTAAACAAAGGTATTAACTGCATGACTAATGATGCACTTCTGCGGAAACCTCGGCCGATGGGGCTCGTGCTAAAATGAAACTACGAAACTGCTCATTTTGACTGTGTAAGGCAATGACTTTATAAGCCGAAGGCGGCAAGTTACCTGGGAGGGCAAGACTGAATGTGTTTGCGGGATCAGGCTCTATTTTTATAACAGCCCTTTTTCAATGACAAAAGCTAATTTAGAAATACTTGTTTCAAACTAATGGCCTCTTTCAAAAGATGTGATTAAATATAACACAAGAGAATATTTACTTTAGAGCAGCCTCGGGGGATGTGAAAACACACAAAAATCTATGTTTTAAAAAAGCAATTAAGATATATTTAGAAGGCATAGACACGAAATGCAAGCGAAACAACTCCGATATAGATTTTAAATTTTCATGTGAAAAGTCTAACCTTATAATATCACACATCTTAGATCATCTGACTTGTGTGTCTG
Organism: Limnodromus scolopaceus; assembly: GCA_028565335.1. Lineage (NCBI taxonomy): Eukaryota > Metazoa > Chordata > Aves > Charadriiformes > Scolopacidae > Limnodromus > Limnodromus scolopaceus. Next base: position 110,363,438 of record JAOXNO010000013.1, on the reverse strand, counting down.
TCTGCATATTCAGCATCACAGCCCCAAGCTGAATAAACACAGACAGAGAAGAAAGAGATTCTTGTTTCCTTGTAAAGCTTCTTGCATTAAAGAACTGAAAGCAGGGCAAAAGGCCCATTCAAAAATGTGCCACAAAACACTTCACCGCAGACCTAGAAGCTTTGTTGTGAGAGGAAAAAGGAAAAAAAAGAAAAAGGATTTTGAACAACAATATTGCCTAATGGGATTATGTACACACAACAGTTTCCCATTTACAATAGCCTACCAGGGAGGTGAACGCAAGCTCAAGTTTTACCCGTGCCAGTACCAGGTACATCATTTTATTAAACAAACAGGGTATAGACCTCAAAGCTGCTACCAAAAATACCTAGTCTTCCAAAGAGGATATCAGACAAGCAATTAAAGATACAATATTCCTCCCCAAAACAATACATTTTATTACCTGTAAATACACATCTCTTTCTTTTGGCTTTAAGTAGGAGCTCAGGAAGCATACACTTTTGTAGCATATTTTTGGCAACTTAAAGCTTTTAAATTATATATAAAGTAGTACCTGGGTATGTATGTAATACACATAAAACAGTATCCAGATGACAATACACAGAAAATAGTAACCTGATGACAATACTACAACGCAGTAGTACTACAACCATTTAGGATCCTTTTGAACTTGCTTGCATATAAAAATGTCTCTGTAGTCACACTAGCCAGAAGCAGTTCAGAGAAAGAGTGCCTAGGACTGAGTACTTCCCCTTGCCAATTCCTTCCCTTGTATGTTTTATATCTGAACAAATTTTGCACCTAACCACAAGAGTGCTTTGAAGGTTTTTAAGAAAGGAAAAAAAATTGAAAACCAAATTTGTGAATAGAACTGTTGCAGTTCTAGACCTGAAAAAACCCTGTGTTTTAGCAAGTGGAAAAAACCTACCCCTACGCCTCACAAAGAATAAATACAGCTATCAATACAGAATAAACATCCTTGCTTGTACTAATAAGGACAAATATAGTGTGGGCGTACAGCTGTTTTTTGAAGTAAAGCACATCTAGAGCCTTCACAGTGATGGCACTACATAACCTCACAAGAACAGTGTCACCAAGAGAAGGGATGTCCAAGAAATCTGTGCACCCTGGCCAAGCCTTCTAGACCAAGAAGGTGCAAGGAGGCGGTGGGGTTGGGAGAGGACCAGGGGTTTTGCAGCCGATGCTCAGACTCGCTCAGATACTCGATCCCGACAGCGGGAAACCATCTGTACAAGTGCAACAAGTAAAATGGGAGATGCAAGCGCTAACAGAGCAGCATTCAGTTACCTGTGACAGAGATACCAGGAGAACTGGGAAGATTTCCTCTCTCGGGCAGGATCTGCTAACCACTATTCAGAAAACATGAGATTTATATGCCTTTCTTTTTCCTTTAGCAGCAGCAGCACCTTACAAAGAATCCACCCAGCAAAAAAAAACCAAAAATCACTTCAGCTGCTGTTTCTCCAACTCCTCCCTGCAAGTCTCTGCAGAGGAGGAAGTTTGACATAAGTGCCACTACACGAGGCCCATGCCCCCCACAGCAGCAGAAAAAACCCAAATTATATAAAACCCGCATTGTTCTGCTTCTGTCATCCTTTGCCTCCTCCGACCTGAACAGTAATGAATTTGTCTAATGTGGAGGGGAGAGGGGAATGGCTTTGTGCTCAGATGGGTTGGGGCAGGTAGATGCATAGATGGACTTGACTTTGAGCAACCTGCTCTAGTGGGAGGTGTCCCTGCCCATGGCAGGGGGGTTGGAACTTGATGATCTTTAAGGTCCCTTCCAACTCTAACTGTTCTATGATTCTATGACTTGCCAAACGCTGCCTGCATCTGGCTGGGCATGGGGAGGAGCACAAAGGTGGATGTGAGGAGCTGCAGATGGTGGAGCCAGAGGAGGAGCTCAGTCTTTGACTTTTGTGCGAAACCCCGGCGTGGTTCCTCCTTGCAAATCTCCGGTGCGATCCAACACGAAGGCAGCTACTTACATAGAAGTCACAGGCAAAATTTTGCCTTATTGCTTCCACTGAAAGTGAAATTATCTATACTTTGTATAAAAGTGGGGGGTTTTTTTCTTTCTTTTAATTAAGCAAACAAACTCTCCTCCCCAGACCTCACAAACAGAAACCACTACTTCCTCAGCTGCTGCATGTTCACGTCTAAAAACAGCACAGGGCAAGGGTAAAACCATGCTGGGTATGACATTAGACCTCTGCGTTGATCAAGCTCACAAACTGCCATCAACATGTGATACAGAATTTTGAAATTTTGGTTTTCCTGTTTCACCTTCTCCACTAAACAGACGGGAAAGATGTCTGTTAATGTGAATAACTGTAATAAAAAAAAAATAATCAGTTTTCACAGAATTTATCACATTACAAAATGAAGATTTGGAAAGCCCACAACTGACCAGTAGAAAGAAAAACAGATGCCCAGTTCTCTGATTCAATAAGCAAAAAACGAATGTTTTCCCTATAAAATATTTTAAAAACCCCAGTGGAAAGAGGGAAGTCAGTAATTTCCAATGGAAATGACTAGCCTCTGAATTCATAGGGTCAAACAAAAAGCGTATTAACCCAATTAGAAGGAAGGGTGTGAGAAAATTAAATCAGCTCAGTATGAATCCCTTTATCCTAGAATAGAGCTCCATCTCTATCTCCACTGTGTTTGACCTTGGCTCAGAAGCACACTTTCAAAGCGAGTCTTCTAACCATGCCCACTTATGACACGCTCTTCTTTGCGTGGAGCATGGACCAGCCCTGGAGCACAAAGGCTTCCCCTCCAATGGTGGGAAGCCAGGTGACATCCTGCAGGAGCACAGTGCCTGTCCTCCAACTACTGCTGGGTGTCTGGTCCACAGGCCCAGGCTAGAGCTGGTCTAAACATCCATAGCGTGGACACCTGGTCCTCAGCACCAAGCTCCTGGCTCTACCAGACTGGCTCCTGCTGGGCCATGCTGCTTGTTGACACAGACACGGCCCTTCTGGATGGAGAAGGCCCAATTCCCTCGCAAGGCCTCCAGGTTTAAATAATTTATAGCAACAGTGGTTCTTCTTTAGCTTTGTTTCAGCGCACTGGATGTTTAGACAGCTTGTGCAAAACGAGAAAGAGTGCAGCCTGGTGGGACTGACCATCACCCACAGACGGCAGGGGCACATGGGGTGAGGAGCTGACTACACCTTTGAGATGTCTTTTTATGCCAGTTTTGCTCTCATTCAGCTTGTGGAAACAACAGCTTGAAGAGCAATTGGAGAATTACAATCACATTGAGTTGCAAAAGCACAACCTGCAACTCAGTTTTCTGGTTCTTATGGCCCTCCACGGGCTGAGATGCAAAGGATTAGTAGTGCTGTGCCCTCCACGTTTCAAGTTTTATAAAGAGAATTTTTGTACATGTCTATTAATGTGTCTTGCCCAAAGCAAGTTCTCTGACCCACTGATTAAACCAGAGGTGTGCTGCTAACTTTAATAAAAGCGGAACCACAACTACAGTCAGCAGCAACATCAACTGCCCCACCAAAAAAGCCAGGGAGGACAAGCAGACAAATGGGAGTGTGTTTGGACAGCGTGGTAAGCAAAATTGGTGAAAACCCTGAAGGAAAAGCACACGCTGCCTTTTCAAAGTGAGATTTTCAAAGGAGCTCTGAGAGTTCCTCAAAATTCATGGTTCAGAAGCTCCTTCAAAAAACCCAGCTTGAATTGCGTGACTGCTCTGCTCTCTTTAGCTGGAACAACACAAGACAGATGTCTAATTCAGAACAAACACCGGAGAAGTGAAGTCAAGTCTTCATTACCGTAACCCTACATCTTGGGAAAGGGGATGTGAGGGTCAAGGGCCTCTCAAAAGCTGCGTTTCTTCTAACATATGGAAATGACACACACACAAAAAAAAAAAACCCAGACAAGACCATGTTGAAATATTCCTGGGGATGATACAAAACAGAGAACTGCAACAACCGCAAGACAACCACCAGTTACATGGAAGACCGAGCCACCCTCAACTGTTGGTATCACATTCATTCATCCAGTAAGACATTACAGACATGCAATCACTCGACGGGTTGGAAATACTATCTCTGCACCTAAAATAGAAAAGACAGGCCCAATCCTGTTCTCATTTGTAGCTGAGCAACCCCGCAATTAGTTCAGATGCCTCAGCCTCTGCAAACACAGAGTGGCTCACAAGGGATTTTTTGCTCCCACCCCACCCCCCCAAGGAAGAGAATTCCAGTTACAACCCACACCTTTGTGCAGTCCCCTCCTGCACGGAACAGCTGGTGGGCCTGGGACTTAGCTCCTAAGGGATATGGAGGAGTAATGGCATTTTGTGCAGCACAGAGCACAGCATCAGTACCACAACAGTAAAAAAAAAAAAAAAAATCTTCACTGTTACCTCCTTCCAGGAGAAGGAAGCTCTGCGAGCACACAAACTCACTGCCAGAAAATGCATGTTTCCGTTCACATCATCCATTCAACCTTCACACTAGGACAGCAACAGAAACTACTGCCTGGAAAGGGCCTTTTTAAGGGGTGCTGGCAAATGCATATCATTTGCGTTTGCTCAAACTCTGCTCCCTGTTACACCCTAGCGCTCCCGTTGACTTGAACAGCCCTACATCAATAAGGAAACTAATGGACAAACAAGAAACCAATATTTATAATAATCTCTTTAAAACAAACAGAAGCAAAAAAAAAAAAAAAACCCACAACATGGGCAACAAAGTCTGTTCCTTAAAACAGATGTGCGCAGACACTGACTGACTGTGAGGCTGCTCGTGAGTCCTGAGTACCTGGAGTGCCTTCTGAAATAGAAAAGCATTTTATCTCGAGGCGAGTCATGCACATGGAAGAATACAGATTTTACAAATAAATTTCAAAGGTCAGGATGGAGGTACTTGACAGTGCCACTTTGTGTGCTGCTGTAAATAAGTCTGCCTTTTTAAGCAACCACCTCTTAGCTGCCACTTCTTCTGGATTAGGTTATGCTAAAAGATGGCATTCTACAAAACAGTAGACACCACCAATAAAAAAAAATCAAACCCAGTTTTGCTTTAATTAAGAAATCAGCCTCATAAAATTAAGGAGGTTCCTAAGATAACACAATGGGTTGAAGACGGGAGGTTATGCGAACTCCATTTTAGAAAATGTAATTACATCTTTGTGATTAAGACCACGCTTCCAAGTCTATTAATAGCAGCTTTCCACGCCTTCTGACATACCCCGCTGCAGCACCTGCCCGACTCACCTACCCAAGCGATTAAACCGTACTTTGCACTGCAGCATCTGAAAGCTGTTTCTCCTCTCTTCCTACTACCCAAAAACCACCAAACACCTCCATGTTTTACAGTCAGAAATTGTATCATTCAGGAAGTAAATTCAGAGAACTACGAAGGTTGCTTGCAACTTATCAACTCAACTCAGCTCTGCCCACATCCCAGGTATCAAGATGAAGTCTTGGGTTTTATTTAGCTTCCTGTCACCTACTGAGGACTTCATTCCCTGCTGTGCAAGTCCACCGCACCCCACGGAGACATGGGCAATCCTTCTGTCACCCCACATTTGCCTGGGTGTAATGACTGTAGCCTCGACTGAAAAAGAAGAAAATTAATTTCCTTTTCTGTTGGATCTGTAGACACTAACACAAGCGCAAAAGCAAGAGGAAAATAAAAGGTTTGTCTGCAGAAGGGTATGACGGACAAAACACAAGGAATATAGTTGTCAAAACACATTTCAGACCATAGCTGATATCTAGCTTCTGCTCTGTTACAACCTTCAGACAGGTGGGAAGTGCAGGTTCTAGCACACCGCAGCATGAACAAGGAGTAACGAGAGTTTCTTGAACTGTAGGTATGGGCTGCATCTGTGTACACACAAATGCACGTGATCCCAGCAGGCCAGAAGGCAAAGGGCTTTATGTGACATTCATCTCCTGGTTCCCCTTTCTCCATCCCTACATTGCTAGGGGTATTGGATGAAACCAGACATCCCTCCAGCTGACACAATGGTCCTCCCTGAGTGCCGAAGGCATCCTAGGTCCCTGGGGCAGTGAGGCTCTGCTGTCCTCTCCTCCAGCACCAGGAAACTAAAATTCAGCAGATCTCCCTCTGAAGTAAGCTGGTGAAGTCGTCCTGCTTGCACCCTTCAAAGGGCACACCACCACCATGGGGTGATAATGGCTCTGCTAGCAGCCACTGTGAGGACCAGGCTGTGAGTTATCTCTGTAAAAAGCAATGGTAATAGCATCTGATCCTTTCATCACGATGAAACTAAAATCTGTGCCACTGTGCCAGCATGTACACCTCCTGTCAGACAGAGAGACACCTCAGCTCAGCGTGCCCTCCTCCTCTTCCCTTCTGGGATATTAAACTCCATGTGATCCAACCTTGTTGGAGCGCTGAGACCTTTCCCTGCACTTCCACCCACGGCAGACCCACCAGAAACAACAATGCTGGGAATGCTGGAGCCTCCCACACATTTCTCCATCCACTTTCCTTACTGCGAATTGCTGACCATTTACCTGCAGTGCTCTTTCTCCACCCTGAAATGGGAAAGGAAATGATGTCCCACGGAGGAAAGGGGACAGAGAGACCCATCACCACCCTTCCCACACTGCAGAAAGCAGAAGCTCAGCTCCAAGGACCGCAACAGCACCGAGTGCCTGGTACCTGCTGAGGCTGCAGTGGCATCACCACCACATCCCGCTATCACTTTTCTGTCCCTTGGGTCTACATAAAACTTGTGTGCAGGTATGTCCTGTACCGTCACGGGCAAGGCCACATGCAGCAGACAGCATATGAATGGCTGAAAAAAAAAACAACCAACCAGTTACCTGCAAGGAGGCTGCAAACCGAGTGGCACTACTGGCTTCTTGGTGCTCTGCATCCTACGCAAAGCCCAGAGAAAGGGATGAGCTTCATCCCTGTTTATTCCATGCGGGTCAGTTCCAGCTGCATGATGTGTTCCAGAAAGAAGTCAGCATAATGACACCCCACAGATTGTTCCTGTTACACAAACTGAGGGGATTCTTTTTCTTTGCAGGAAAATTTATGCTTCTTTTTCTTATGCCTTTACCTATAAACTGATGTGCCTGTGGCTGATCTGCCTTGACAGCGCGTAGATTTGAAAACCAAATCATATTTACCTTGGTAATATGATTATCTGTAAAAGCATCAAAATGCAATCCATTGTTGTCTGAAAAATTATTATAAAGTTATCTAGCTTTCTATTTTTTTAATCCCACTAATATTATACAGTATATTCCCTCATATTGCAAAGATCTACTTCCTAGCATAACTTTATATACTGGCGCTTGATTTAACAGTAATTTTATACATATGTAAATGTAGAGTTCGGGCTTGGCAGGATCCTGGGTCAGAAAGGACATACCTTCCTCTGCCATCCACGACAAGCAGGGGTAAACGCATTTCAGTTGCGGTGAATGAATCTTTTTTCCCCCAGACCTCAATTTCACAAAATTGCTAGCCTAATCTGTAACAGCACGGAGGAAAACACAACTGCTTGCTAAGAACACGTGCTTGTCCTTCATATTCATATATAGGGTGAAAGGCATTTTTAAAAAAAATAAAATACTACTTCTAGAAATGAAGGTAGCCTTTGCTTCACTTTTCATTCACTTCTAGATTTTCCACAATAGAGAACCTTCCTTAGGCAAAAATTCTGAAATGTAGCTGCTAAGAGCAGTGTTGACTTTGAAATACATCATGAGAACGGAAAATACATTTAGCATTCATGAGAGGAAAGCAGTTGCTGCGAATATAACACAGTAGCCCCTGTAAAGGAATCTCACGGTTCCTTAAATATGTACTCCTCTAAATCTGCATATTGCAGCCTGAAAAGCAAACCCTGAGAGTCCTAAAAGTTTCCCACTGGCACATCATGTTTTCTCCAACCACTGGTGAAATTTTCCTCTCCTAACTGCTTTGCCGATCTCTTTACCCTACCCTTGCAGCAAATAAAACTTCTGCTAAGCCCTTCTTATGAAATCAAATACCATTCCTTAAATTTCTCAAGTGCTTTATTTGCAAACTGCAGGCCAGCAGACAGATACTCTCCATATGCCAAATTATGTCATTTCCATTTTCTAGGAATAATACTTCTTGCAGCAAACTGGCAAGGGGTTTTGGGTTATGGAAAGAGCCAGCTCTGTGTCTCGCTGCACCTGCCACGTTCCTAAGCCTGGCATCTGGTGGCAGCCCCACAGCCATCAATAGCAATAGTGGGTGTAGAAGAGAGTGTTTGTCAGGAAGGACTCATTACCTCCTTGGAGGTATTAGCGTATGTCCAGATGTGAATTTTGTGGATATTTGCCCGGCTTAACTAGAATCTGATTTCCCATGTTTATCGTGGGATATTTGGTGCCTACTGAAGTTTCACTGGGCAGAGGTGCCAACAGACAAAACCAAACTTCTGCATTTTCAGGTTAAATTATGAAGATGAGCCTTTATGTTTGTGTAGTGGAGATCTTGCCTCAGAGACTACAAACAGCTGAAATTCGGGGGGGGGGAGGGGGCGGGGGTGGCTAACAAACAAACAAAAATGTTCAGGATTTGGTTCTGCTTCTCTTCTTTACTTCCAATCATACTCGCCACTCTACAGAGCCTCCGGACAGGCCACCTGGTGTTTACTTCTTTGAAACGAGGAAGCCACAGAATTACTACAGGATTGGGTTTTTTCCTTTCAGAGAGCACACTTGAGAATTTCATATTTGTGTTTCTGCTGTTTTGAACTGTTCCAACCTAAGCTATATCCTCCACCAGATCAGTTCTCCAAGTCATAATAATTACAGATTAAAGCATACTTCCTATCCAAAAGCTGTCATCAAACTATGATCTGTCATTATCCTATCTATCTACCATCAAACTACGTTTTTGTGATGGTCTGGAGGGCTGGTGACTCACATGCTTGCTACCGATCTTCATCATGTCAAGCTGCTTGCAGAAGTATCGTGGAGGGGAAAGCTTCATAGCAGGCTCCTAAGGAAAAGGGCCAGGCTGGCTGCCTGGACAGGGACTTTGCTGGTAAAGAAAAGGGTGAAAAGAAAGATTGAGGAATAAAAATGCACCGACTGTATAAGCAAACTTGCTGAAACGTCTCACTCCTCCAACCTCCTGACAGCTAATGAGGGGTCACCTCACACCAGCCGGGCACCTGCCTGGGGTAACCATGGGACTTCCCAAGGTGGGGCTGGACCTAGAAAGCTTTGAATGGTGGCCAGCAAAGGCAGCCAACACAAACACGACTCTTCTCCTGTTACCGGCTCAGGTTTTCTCACAGAGGTTAATGAGCACCCACCCAGACAGAGCCCTCTCACCCATCTGGCTCTAAGGCTGTCTCACTCCAAAACCTGCCGAGTCCCAAGGCTTCGGCGGAGGCAGCTCCCTCTCAGCATCTGTCCTTCTGTGAAGGTGTCTAATTAATTTCCTAATAGTCATGAATGCTACGTTCTGTCCCTGCTCATCTTCAGAACTGACAGCAAAGGGGTTTTTTCCTTGTCTGACGAATATTAACCTTTTTATCTGCCAGAGATGCTTTCTAAGTAGTATAATAAGAGCCTAAAATACGCGAGAGCAAACTTCTGTAGGATTTGTTCTTAAAAGCTTTGTGTACTAAGGGAACAAGGCTGAGGTACCTATACTGCCCATCTGTCTGTGCATCGTCGTATTGCAGTGACTTCTGAACCACTGGTCAACTCCAACTAACATCTGGAAGATGACCACATTTCCACAAGTTTCAAAGGAAGCAACAGAGGGAGGCACAAATAGGTGTCCTGAACAAGGGACAAGGCCAACAGAGACCAATGGTGATGGACGACGGTCAGTGTGATGTGGGGCTGGCTCAGAAAGCCCACCAGCAGCCAGTGACTGCTCCTGCACAGCTCAAAGCGACCATGAGGACCCAGCCTCTCAGTATTCTTGTGCTAAAGGCCATGGGTGCGCTCAGTGTCCCTCATGGGACTCCTGCAGAAGCCTGCAAGCTGTGTGCCTGGGGACTGCAGTCCCCTTCTTGGGGGGACAGCCCTTGGGACCAGTGTCAAAGACTTAGGCAGGGTCTGTAGCACTGAGAAGGGGCCATGAGGAACCTGTCCCTAGAGACGCAGCAGGATGCTGGTGCAACCAGTGAAACAGCCCTTATTACCTCAGTCTTAACCCTGCTGCTGAACATCCTCTCTTCAGGGGGGCACAGGAAGGCCATTTAACCTCCTGAAGTGACAGCTGAAGTCAATAAGCATCCCCTTCTTTAGAGACAGCAACCATCAGTGGTATACAAGGTTACACACCTTTGAAAAGACTAAGTTCAGCATGTGTACTTCCCATTCACTTCTCAGACCATTAAATTGCTGTTTTCATGCTATTCCTGTATACATCATTCTGGAACTCGGGCTGCCTGAAAGGCTTTAGGTTCAGTGAATAGCAGAGGCTCCACCACACACAAAAGGTCCAATGTGCTTCCAGCGGTTCACAAGGCCACTCCTGATGCTGGGACAACCCTGCAGGGTGGACAGTGCCCCCAGCTCTTTGTTTTGCTCCTTTTTCAGGACTCTGCCTGTAAGACGCTTGTTTCTGAGAGACTCTTCTTTTGTCTCCGGCGTGTTTGGAGGCATCTTCTCTGGTGGGCTGAGCCTGCACTGCCTGCCCTCCCAAGGCCATGGAGGACCAGGCTCCCACCTCACAGCCCTCCACCACGAAACTAAACGGTGGGATTCAGATCCTCAGCAACAACCTGGAGGCATCCTCCAGCACTAACAACCCATCCCACTTTGCAAGCCCTACAAAGGCCAGGCAAGTCAACCGTTGCAGCATCCCCCTTCACTGCATCTCCCCAGAAGATGAATAGCGAGGCCATACACAGTTCTGTATTTTCTAATGGGGAGAAACAAATTGAATCTTCACAAGCTTTACTAATCATAAAATAATTTTAGAATTACTCAGGAAACGAGATTTCTTTTGTAGGCCAATAAATTCTGAAGATAAATCTATTTGGACCACATTAACTTCAATGTCCTTTCGAGTGGACCTCCCCCCGCAGTGATTACTCAGCAGATACTCCTCTCCGCTTCCTTCCCAGCACCAGCTGCTCCCAGAAGGAATTCTCCCGCCCATCTGCCTTCAAGCCTGACACAGCAACAGAGACAAATACAAATGTAAGCGATGTTTAAACTCCAAATCCAATCACTGATTTGCTTCCTTAGCAAAAAATAAAACAAAAAACCCCACACCACAAAAACAACAGCACAAAAAAGCACGTGCTTATTTCTAACCACCCGGCCCACTGGAAAAAGCCTTACGTAGAAAAGGAAACCATGTATGGAAACAGCAGCATTTTTCCCAAAAAAAAACCCTACGACAACAAGAATTCTAGACATACACAAAAACAAGTACCTGGGACTATCACCCAATCCACAGGATCTGAAATGAATTTAAACCTGTGTTGATGAAATCTTGTTCAGCTCCTCACTAATTTAAGACGAAGCTATTAAAATGAACTATAATTTGACATGAGGGAAAACCTGGCAGAACCTGGCCCCAGTTTCCAGCAGCTTCATGTCCTCAGCCACCTATTCGCCACAAAACTGAAACAAACTCCTTCTGCACTAGACAGGAGCCTTTGGCATCAACAAGCTGACTTCTGGACAAGCTTTTTTTTTTCCCGTTGACATGTAATTACATACTAGCCTCCAAACAGCTAGAAGCTCCACGTTCTTTTTTTATATCGTTTGTTTCTCGCGAGTACACACAGAGAACAAACCCAAACCACATTAATGATAACCTTGTTAAATATAAACTAGTACACAATTATCCAAACTGCTAACACAAACAAAACAAAAAAAAAAGAAGCCAGGAAACTCTGATTATATGCTCACAATGGTTTCTGAAAACTAAATAAAAACAACAACAGAGGGCAGCCTGTCTTGCCTGACACTGTAATAGAAAATGGTTTCACGTTACAACATAACTTACGTGTCTCAGCACAGAGGACTACTCTGTCAAACGGTGCATCAAACCCCATTTCAAGCCCACTGCAAGGCGAGCGGAGGGGTGGGAGGAGAGACAGCAGATGCACACATGGACTACAAAAAAAAAAAAAACCAAACAAATCTCTGTTTTTCCTCTCTGCTTCTCCGCATCCTCCTTCAGGTGAGCTAACGCCTGACTCGGAGCACTTGCTGTTGATTCCCACCCTGTCGCGCCAAGAAGGACAGACCATGCGCCGGGGAATTTGGCTCCTTGGAGAGGAAGAGAGCAGCAGAAGGTCTGCTCCATCCCTCTGTCCCTGGGCTTGCGCCAGCAGTTCATCTTCCGTGCAGCTAAGAGCGAACCCAGCAATCGCAGCCCCTACCACCTCTTTTCAATGAGAGAATGAGGAGCAAACGCTCCACAGACCTCTGTGGTCTGCAGCTGCCCCTTCCCCATGTTTAAAAATATATACGCCTTTTCCCAGAACAGAAACAAATCTGTTGAAGGCAGGCCAAAGTCTGCCCCAGGCTACACACATGCAGCGTCACGGCTGTCAGCAAAGCCGGGGGCATAACCCGGAGCTCCCCTGCACCAGCACCAGCCCCAAGCAAGAGCTACAACAGAGCTTCACATCTGGCAGTGAAGTTACGCAAGGTCTCTGCCACTGCTGAATCTAGCACTCCAGAAAACAACACAGCATGAGAAAACCAGCACTTTCCTTACATCTTAAACCACGAGAAAATAGGAGGGCCTTTAGAGGACTGGAGGAGCACCCTGAGAAGGTTTTGTTAGGTGATTTCCCTTGCCACAGGCTTGGGCTATCCATTCAGGCTGTTTGCATGCTCGTAGAACAGCCCAACTTGCACAACGCTGGATTTCTAGGTTGTTAACAAAAACAGTAATTACCTTTTCCTCTTAAACTCCACACTGTTTTCATGTAACCAAAAAAAAAAAACATTGGTTGTGGAAAGAAAAAAAATCAGAGACTGACAAACAGGGGCAAGGGAAAACAATGATGGGCAGAGGGAAGAAGTGATACAGGTGAGATCTGAGCATCCTTCCCAGAACGGTGAGTGGGATGGAAGCGTGCAAGCAAGGAAAAACAAGGAGGATCCTCGGTTTGGACATAGGAATCCAGCATGAATAATAAACTCACTAACTGGAAAGCCAAGTCTCTTGAACATTAAGAGGGTAGCGCCAAGCGCATTATCACCAATGAGTGAAAAGTTCAAGAGTAGAAAAGCAATTCCCAAATCACGGTTGGTGGCTCTCCTAACTCAGAAGGCCACAGACAGCAGTGTGCAGAACCATGTCACAGGGGAAAATGCACAGGTGTGTGCGTGCCGTGTTGCTGAGCTGATGATCCACAGCACAATTAGAGAGCTGTCACTGCAGGAAATGTTTTGAGAGACACGTGACTGGGAGAAGATGGGTGGTGACCCACCAGCAGGCGTTCTACCTGAGAAGGTGGGGCTCCCTAGCACAGCACCTGAGAAGGGGCTCAAAAATGCCACCACTGCAATCCAGATGGAAGAAAAGAAAACAACCAACAGTGGGGCACACAGCTAAGACAACTTTCTCCTGGAACACCTCCAATTTCTCCAAGCTGGTTGGTTTTGAAAGGGGTTTTTCTACGGCAATCTATGCTCAATTACCCTTACAAACCCTTGCAATAACATGTGACTCAAAGTCTACCTATTTGTCCAAGGGAGAAACAAGAAGGGAGTGTGGCAAATGGGGAATGTGGGAGTGGCGACCGATGTGGGCTTGGGGAGCGCAGTCATTTCCTCCAGCTTCTTCGCTGGTTCTTCT
>JAOXNO010000013.1:110315823-110329740 GCA_028565335.1 Limnodromus scolopaceus | reverse complement strand
CGGAGCCTTCTCTTCTCCAGGCTGAACAACCCCAGCTCTCTCAGCCTGTCCTCATAGGGGAGGTGCTCCATCCCTCGGATCATCTTCGTGGCCCTCCGCTGGACCCATTCCAACAGGTCCATGTCCTTCCTTGAAGCTGCCTTTCACTTTTAAAATTCCAGTATGGGGGAAAGGGGAGCTTCCTGAGGGTCTGGCCCTCACTGAGGAGGTCCGTCCATGCAGCATGCATGAATGCTCAGTGCGCTGATGTGGAACAGATCATGCCAAACCATTTTGTCACCATTTTGTCACTGTATCGACTGCTCACTTTGACCAGCATGTTTCGCTGTTCATTTCCCTGGTCTGTGCTTTGGAAATCAGGCTGAATATTAGGTGGAGGCAAGAGAGATCCTTTCTTTAAGACATGCATGGTCAGAAGGTTTTGCAGCTCAAGCACAGACAACCTGCTTCCACTGTGTCTTTTGCGTTCTTGGTGGGAGGACAGGGACATCACCTATGAAGCTTTGCCATCTCCGCTCACTCGGACAATGGACCGGTTGTTCCAAGCGGCATCGCAGCCAACCCAGCCAGGCATCCCGGCGTGTGCTGAGGCAACGTTTCCGCTTGATTCCATGTCTCAGGAATTTTAAAGCGTTTAAAAGCTTTCCATGGCTCTGCTTTTGCAAGGAGGTTTTTCCTGTGCTTGTTTATGGTTGTGATGCTCAGAGTAAACAGATGCTTGTTTAGAAACAGGTCAGAATTCCCAGACTCATAGGAAATACTCTCTCTGCTTTGTTCTGCGCTGTTTAGTACCTGAAGCTAAGCGTCCCACGAATAACCCGAGCCGTTCCCCCTTCCTGGCTCTTCCCGAGAGCTCTCTCGCAGCACAAGCGGTAGGAGACCATCTGTGCACGAGCTGGAGAAACCTATGTAAATATTGCTGCTTTGGGGCTGTTATTTAGAAGGCGCTGGGCTAAATGATTCATTAATGTGCTCAACACTGGCGCTGAGAGCGTTCTTCTCAGGTTGGCTTTTATCACTGACACCTCCTTACGGGGTCTCGCTTACTGGAAATTTCCTAGTAACTGGATAGTGGGAGGGACCTGCAGCCCCAGGTCACGTAGCTGATCTTGTGGTGGAGGCTGTGTAATCCCTCAAAGCATTAGAGAATGAAACCCACAGGCACAGCCATCCTGGAGGCCTGGCCCTGCGCTAGTGAAATCTGATGGGAGAAGTCTCTGCACTAGTTGCAGCTCAAACTTTCTCCCTCTGTGGTTTCCTTCTCTTAATTTTTCTTAGGGGCTGAGTTAGAGGTGGCAGCGCAGCAGGCAGAACTTCCCCCTGTACAGATCTCTGAGCAGCCACCAGCAGAGACTGGGTGGACCCCATGTGTCTGTAAGCCTTCCCTGTTTAAGGGAAATCCTTCATTTAGAAACCCCGATAGTCCAAAACTCATTTAACGTCAGACCTTAGGTCACTTATTCATTCCCACTGCTTTCAGCAGAGCAGAGCCCCAGACACGGGGACTCTGTTTTGAGGTTCATGAAGCTTTATTTGTTGGGGGTTGCTGGATCCAGCAGCCCAACAGGTGAGGATACCCTGTAGCCAGGCTGAGCACAAATTCCCAGTAGGCACACACACAAAACCCGTATACATAGAATCATAGAATGGTTAGAGTTGGAAGGGACCTTAAAGATCACCTAGTTCCAACCCCCCTGCCTTGGGCAGGGACACCTCCCACCAGACCAGGCTGATCAAAGCCACATCCAACCTGGCCTCGAACACTTCCAAGGACGGGGCATCCACAACTTCTCTGGGCAACCTGTTCCAGTGTCTCACCACCCTCATAGTGAAGAATTTCTTTCTTGTATCTAATCTAAATCTCCTCTCTTTCAATTCAAAACCATTACCCTTCATCCTATCCCTACAGATGGGAAATAAAGATGGGAAATTGCTGAGGAAAATATTTTACCACAAGGAATTGCGGAGGAAAATATTTTGCCACAAGGAATGCAGATGATGACCCTTGGCATCAAAGCCTCCTTTGCTTATTCTTAGGGTGGAGAAGAGCCTTAATGAAGTCTGGATGAGTGCAGTTGTGGAGAGGCTTACCAGTAAGCACCACGAACCCAAGACTCTCCTGGCTCGATGCTCTCCATTAACTGAGGCAGAAGACAGAGCAGATGAGACATACATGCAATTCCTTCCTTAGGAACACACAATACCTTTCAGGAGTCACTAAGAAAATACTCTATGGCAATACTCAGAGGCTGAGGAATAAGGGCTTTTTTGACGCCCACCTCCCCCTGAAGCAGTTAACTCCCTCAACACAGGCTTGAGAAGAACAGAGTCCTATTTCCGATGATTTCATGTGCTTATCTATTACAGACAAAGAGAGAAGCAGAGGGAAGTGTGGCTAAAAACATATTCTTTATAACTTTTTAATTTCCCTTTTTCCTTGCTTGTGTCAAATTATTAGGACTAAACTTCGAAAGTCCCATCGGTTTGTCTGAAAGATTTGCCAAGCGTTTAACAATTCATTAGCAATTAATAGAGTGTATTTGGCAGGCTAGCAAATTGAAAAGTATTGAGTTGATACCCAGCAAGCAAAACACCTTAGAAACGCATATAAAGAGCACAGTGATTTCAGAGAGGGTTGTTATGATGAGTTTGAGTTTCTTGCCTGCTTCTATTAATTTGACAGTAATGATATAAATTGAATTGCATTACAACAGAGTGAAATACTTCAAGAAGTCTAAACCCAATTCTTTTAGATCTAATTTTGAAGAAAATTTTGGCTTTTTGTTCCAAAGTGGAATGCTACTAAAATTTGAGATACTGGCTATTCTACTCCATGGAGTAGAAATAGGAAATCAGCTTTTCTCATTTGCAAGCATCAGCATCTTGGTTCTAATTATATTCATCCTTACATTGTGTGATAGTACCTGTATTTTTGCAAACTGGCTTAAATAAAAGAAAATTTGAACTAAAATAATTGCCCTTTCTAGGACATCTGTTCAACATTAAAGAATACCAACTCATTATCTGATACACATTATCCAAGATAATGTTAGCTTTTTTTTTTTCATTTTATGCTTCTTTTCTATTGCAGCTTAAATTCCCAAGCTCTCCGAAATGGTGAGTCATTAGGAATGTCATTTCAAAGACTGTATTTAATCTCTTTATCTTTTCCCACAACTGATTTACCCAAGGGCACGAGTAAAGCACATGTAAGATTCCCAAAGGCCCCCAAATCACCATTTATTTCTTATCTAGCCTTATTTCATTCTCACTTTATTTAAAACCGTTCTCATCTAGTTGGTAATTTTGACTGTGAGGGAATTGGGTGGCTTTAATCACCACATGGATTTGAGCTGATGACTGGATCTTAATTTTGTCTCCCCTGCTGCTTGTTTCGCATGTGGCTGATCCGCAGCACAGTCTCCTGTCGAGTTCCGCTGTCTCCGGAGCGCAGGCATATAAAGGTCTTGTCTTTTCTGTCACTGTGGGGTTTTTTTTGAAGCCTTCTCCACCTGAAGCACCTGGCCAAGTATAAACAACATCAGGTAAGGTATTAAGTAAGTGAAAATGAATTCATTCAAAACAGTTATTAAAGTTGGTGAATCTCAAACATAAAAAAAAAAAGCAAAGACCCAACCGCTCTCTGCTCTGAAGTTTAAAGTCCCAAGTAAGAATATCAAGGGTGTTCTGTGTAAACTACTCAAAAATAAGAAGGGAATAAAAGGGAGATCTTCTCCCTGTATTTCCAAATTGTGGTTAAAATGATATTTGTTCTGGAACAGTAGTTAAAATGTATTAATATGCGTGATCACCGTGCATAAGTGGTATCTTTGGAGAAGAAATGGGTGGTATAGAGGTAGACATGGGACTCTTCCTACCGTTATTTCTGGGGCTATTTTCCTCGCTTTCCTTGTCTGAATATCTCACGTGTATCACCAGATTGTATTTAAAACTTTGCTCATGCATTGATGTAGAAAGCATATACCAAATGTTATTGCTCTGATATCATATTCTAGTTTGAGGATGCCTTCCCAATAAATAGATACTTTTAGCTCACATCAGCTTTCCCGTCTGTAAGGAAAAACTTTTCTCCCTTAGTTGACCTTAAGTTCCAACTAACTTTCCTAACAAGTTGCTAAAAAGGAGCCTTGGCTATAAATGAGACTGATGAGCCACTGCTGGTGGCTGCAGCTGGAATGCAGACAAAAAACAACCAAGGGCAAGCGGTCTTCAAACGTCCTTCTCCAAGTTCCTGCCAGGCAGGGTTATCTCCCACCACTGCCAAGCGTGGGAGACAGATGTTGCTGTCCTCGACTGGAGACTCCCAGTGCCTCTCTACCCACTGAATGTGATGCCATACCTCCTCCCAGGCCCCTGGGAGCCGTGGGGCTCTGCTGTGATGATGCCTGCACCTCGAGCACTGTGCCCAGGATGCCAAATGTCTTGCCACGCGTATCCTAAAAGTATTCTAAAGAGGAGAAGCAGATTAAGAAGAGTGGGAGACAGAAGACACAACTGTAACCCAGGAAAAATCTCATATTAATATGACCAATAAGGGGACAAGAGATTTATCTGTATTTACAATGCTCATAATTTCAAACTTGATGGTCAAAATGCATTGTGTATTTTCATAGCACATCCCTGTTCTAAGACGCAGCAACCCAACCTGTGCTGACCCATCACTTTGCAACCTGTAAAATAATTCACAGGTGACAACACTGTTTATACGGTCTACGGCACATCATTTGTCCATGTGCTGATGTACAGGAATGCAAATTGTCCTCCAAGACTGCACGCAAAGCACGAACTAAAGAAGCAACAGGAATTCTGAGAAAAATGCTCTCCATTTCAGTTTTTATCGAGTAACACTGTTCCACATAGGCATGAAGCAAGATTGGTCCATCTTCCATTGAGTCAAACGTTGGGCTTATTTCTGCACTGTCTTGCTCCCTCCCTTGGTAGTTAGTTGTTCATACTTGTACACAGAGAATGCTCCTGGAAATTTTATGCTCACTCTGTGCAGGAACAAAGCAAAGAGTGAATCTGCTCAGAGCAAACAGTCTCTCTGCACTAACACATGCAAGAGAAGTTATCCTTACTTATTTCTTCCAAGTTTTCCACAACTAAATTCAAATGCAGCAAAGCCCTTTCTTTGAGGATCAGGGTCAACAAGGCCAGGCTGATTAGAGGTACATCTAAAAAGAAGAGACCACGGATACACCCCATGAGCTGTCAACAACTAGCACCTCACCACTCTCTTCCCCTCCCTCCTCTTCTTCTTCTGCTCTTCCCCTGCCTGTAATTGTGGTTTGTTTTTTTTTTTTTTTTTGGACAGGAGTTTCCATTAATCAGCAGACAGACATCATCTTCCTCCTGCTTCATTAGGGACAAGCCATTCATCCTTTCTGCCTGAGAAAGGCAAAGTTCAAAAGCACAACTAATTAAAAGCAACTAATGACCAAGTTGGCCTTGCAGGCAGCGCAGGAAATGCCGCTTGCCTGTGAACATTTTAACAACGGTCTGTCTGACTTCTCTGCTCCAAGCAGCCCAAGAAACGGTTTCAGATCAAAGGCCTGCTTTTCAGGCGGAGATCTGTTTGCAGGTTGGACAGAGAGCGCTCTGGGACTTGCCATCAACTTGCCACCTTTACGTTTTTGGGAATTACACTAGGCCACCGACTTGAAGGCTGTACCATCATTGGTACTGCCCCTCCACTCTCAACTTGTGGGGAGTGGTTTCATGTAAGAAAGTATAGCAATACTTGGCTCATAAACATCGGGTTTAGCCGATTGCCCCAGTCTCCTCGACAGACACTAACCCACTTCAGCTTACGGCTTTTATCTGAAATTCCTTCTTCTTCACTGCTTACAGGTGTGGAGAAGAACAACTCATCAAAGAACACCGTCCACTCCCCTGACAGCACAGCTGACCGCAACGGCAACGTGCTGCCAGGCCATAAAGAGTACAAAGACGTTCAATGCTAATTCTGAATGTAACAACCTTTCTGGTTATTTTTTTAGCAGACTTCCGTTGCTGGGCTTGCCTGGCTCCCTTTCTCCTTCTATTTTCTCTGGGAAAAAAAAAATACATTACTACTAGAGTTCACTAAAAAATACAGGTAATTTGGAATTTTTAATTAGGAATTATTGCAAGCAGAAATCTCTAGCTGAATTTCTAAAATTCATAAATTTCCATCATTTTTTTTTTTGTAACACAAAAGTTGCTCAGACTTTTGGTATTTCTTTAGGAATTCTTCTTACTCCTAGCCTCTCTCAGCTGTTCCGTTTCTATTCTTGTTTCTAGATATACTTTTTTTTAATTGATCTCTTACTTGTCAAGATGAAGTTTGGTTCTCAATAGTGAAATATTTTTTCCTGACATTAGAACAGCTGGGCAAGAGATCTAAAATTTTAAAGGCAACTAAAGTCTTAAAAAATTGGCTAATTAAAGAGGAAAAAAGGGTAGTTCTTATATTGTTCTACATATAAAAGCAGTTCCTTACTGTCCTCTAGTGGAGTAGGATGTCCTCACAGACAGTAACCACCTTTCAAAAAACCAAAAGCGTGTATTGCTAAAATATTCAATTGTACATTGTTCACTCTTTTGTACCAAAAATCTCTGCAAAACATCTCTTGTATTTGGCAGTTGAAATACTAATGAACTCTGAAGCAAGCAGAAGTTAGTATCAAATGGCAGAGTCTAAATAATGCACACTTCAAGGACCGTTACAACTATAGGCCTGTGGACACAGGACACGTCATATATTTAGCGAAACAACTCTTAAGCTATTCCTAAATTGGCAGATGCAGACCAAAAGCTGGAGTACGTCACCTTTTGAAGGGAAAAGTGGTATCTCAGTAAGACAGTAAATATACTGTGGAATTTTTGGCAGAATGAAACATGAAGTATGGCCAGACTGAGGGACACCTATGGAAACACAGATACCTCTCCCTAGGATACTCTCCCAGCTTCCCGTAATCTAGACTTCAAAAACTCCTAAGGCAGGGGTAGCATTCATAACACATCCTTGATGACTTCTTTCCACCTTTTGCTCCTTTTAACCTGCTCATACTTTTTTGTATCCATAACATCCTGCAGCAGTTCCACAGCACAATCCAAGGTTCAACTGCGTTATGTAGGAAGACGCTCCTTCCTTCCTGTAACTAAACCTGCTGCCCCTTTGTGAGCAACACCTCCTGTTTACCATTCCCATACTTCGTGACTTTATTGGCATCTATCTGTGCCTCTTTTTCAACTGGAATCTTACCTTCTGCTTTGCAAACGCCCTCCTTCTGCTCTATATTCTAGTTCTACTTGCACAGTGAATAATGTAACCAACCTCTCTACCAGCAGAACCTACTGCCGCTCCTATGACACTACGCTTGGAATTAAATGGTCCTATCCACCAAGTTTTTAAATACATATTTTTTACACACACACACACACACACTGTATATATGTATATATAAAATACAACAATAGAAAGGGCAGGTATATTTTGTAAATATATATATATCAATAAAAGCATCTGTACTTTCTGTTCTTTTATTTTGGTTTAAGGCATTTAAATAGTTTCTTGCTTTATGATCTCTTTTTAAAGAGAATTCTCACTGGTTGAGCCTAACTCTGTAAGCTCCTTGGACATTTTATTCTATTCTAGAAAGCTATTTTATTCTTAAGTATCTTATAGTGATCTTTGGCCTGCCTACCTATGTAAAAGCATTACCCTGCCTCTGTGATACTGTATGCTTTTACTCTCCAAAGGCAAGTATAAAACTATACCCTCTGCTATAAAAAATTAATTTAAAATACATGTGGAGAATCCTTCATAATCTAGTGGACAGCAATGGTCATCACCTAGGAGAACCCTGTGCATAGCTGTCATCCCAATTTAGAAATAACAATACTTATTTTCTATCAATAAATGAGACATAGATATACAAAGAGATTCAATTAAGAGAAAAGAATATTGGATATTCTAATTTAAACACTGAGAAAAACATGATGCTATACATTTAGCAAAAAAATTTAAGACAGACACTTAGACTACATGGTTTTTATACCTCCAAACTATTAACAGTAGATACCTTTCATATTTAATGCAGCTTTATTACAAGTAGATATAACCATTATTACCAAAAGAGAAAAGCTATATAAAAAAACCCAGTGCAAAATAAAAGTACTCTATAAAATCTGCACTTCTGTTCCCATGACAGGCATTTAGACCTCGCAAGAACAACTGATTTCAGTGACTTCAAAACAGTTACTCACTGACACGTTTAGACCGGCTTTGCTGGAATTTTAACTGTTGACTTTGAAGAAAAAAAATGGGAGACTCATTGTCTGACAGGTGCAAAAATTAATACAAAATGTATTAACACAATATGAAACAAACATACATTAAATAGTTTTTTTTTCCTGGTACATCAGATTTTCAAACGAATTTAGTAAAATTTACATATTTAATGAAATGATTTATCTGTCATCGTGGAAAACACAGTTCTGTATTTCAAGTTTATATTAACTATAAATATCTAAGAACAGGAAAGATACTCTTCAAGTTGGTGCGCCTTATTTCCCCATCCTTTATGTCTTCTGCTCTTTGCCTTTTGGAGAAAACATTACAGCATAAGGCTGCCGTCTTTTTGGACGCGGACAGGGAGCAAGATCCTCTTTAATATATCCTTAAAAAAAAAAGAACAATTCTGAGGTAAGAAACACAATATAAAAACACGCATAACTTTAGTTTCATTTTTTGTTTACCCTCAAAAAATATTGGGTTTTTTTTATGGCAACTGGCTCTCACTTGACAAAAAGTTAGAGATCCCAGGGTACAATATCATTAATGAAAACACCCAGCTGCTTTTTAGTAGATGACTATAGTAATGTAATACAGATTATACTGAAGAAGAGAATGGAAACTATGAATTGTTCATCTATTCAAAACAAAACTGCATTTTTCACTGTCTCTTCTACAGAAGATTTTACATAAGAGTAACAAAGTATGCAAGTACTGCGAATCCAGTTGACTAATAAAAAACACTTTGAAAAAATTTATTTCTTAGTAATACACAGGAAACTTGTGCCACACAGGTACGTGTGCTTTGTGGGTCTAAACAGTACATCCCTTTGTTTTGAGGGCATTCTTATTCATTAAGGACTTGTCCATTTGGAAAAAGCCAAACATGAACCTATGGATCAAAACATACCTTGAAAGCTCTCAGGTAAGTGAAGCATATAGAAAATTTCTGTAACATGCTCAACTTAGCTAACACTGATAGTAAGCAGACACTTTATGCAAATCAGTTACAGCACCTGGCTTTTGTCAAATCCTTACTGTTTATCAGCATTAACATCCACTGAAGTGAGAGTAGCAGATTCCTATTTCATAGTTGGAAGATACCGTTTACACAACCCAGTTACTTAAAAAAACCAACACAAGCCACAATTGCTTCAAGACACCAATAAGAAGTAGAAAATACATCCTTTGTACCCCACTGCTGCTGAGTGACAGCTGCAATTGCTCATCATGGGAACTCTCTGGTGTTTTGGTTTTCTTGCTGCGCTCTTGTATAATATGGCTTTTTACCAAGAAAGGGCTGATCTAAAGTCTGCCTCTGATACGCTGTTGAGAACCATTAACAACCAAACAGCTGTTACTCTAGCAGAACAAGGAGATAACCAAGAAGCAAATTTTAAATGAGGTTGCAGATTCCAAATGGGAAGTAACAGACAATCTCCCTAACAGAATCTCTCAATCACCTGAAGTTATAAATGGACGTGCCTAGTTTAGACCAGCTTTCCCATCAGCTGCAACGGGTAAGAAGCAACCAGGTTGGAAGAGAAAGGCCCATGGTTTGTTCATCTTGAAAGATAATGATCAAGAACCAAAGGTGGTTCAAGAGTGGTGAGAACTCTCTCTCATTCCTTAAGGTAAAGGAGGAAAGGGCTTAGCTGGGGCTAATCCAAAGTGGATACACAAGAGAGGAAAGAGACTACTCACAAAGGAAGCTGCGATTCAGCAGTGTTCCTGAGGTGCTGGCTAGCTGGACCGAGGGATTCGCTTTCCCTTATGTTACATCAGAGAGAAATTGACGAAAACAAAACAAAAGAACCATTTTCCTGAAGCTTAACCAAGCCCAGCCCTTAACAGCCTGCAAATTCTGTGACTAACTTAACCTTTTGCAGTGGATATTTAAGAAGGGGGAACTTGGTTTGCGCTTCAAGAGCAAATCTGACATTTGTCCCCCACAATGCGGGGGGGAACCTTAAAATTCTGAACACCATCTTTGAAATACACATATTTCTTGGAAATACAGCTTTAAATTTAAATGAACTCAACTCACTATACCTTGATTAGGCAGTATGATTTGCACTATGAAAGTTATGTTAGGCTCTAGAAATCAAGGCTCCCTGTTCTAAAAGATTAAGGATGATACTGCAACACTACCACACCAGAACACAAACACATCTCTGGCTACATTTTCATATGCCTGACCTGAAACTGTTATAAGAACAGATAAGAATAAGTGAAGATTAATACTTCACGGCTAATAACATATGCACAAATAAAGATACAAGTAACTCAAAGAGAGTTCATATAGGGCTCCTTACCTCAGAGCTTCACCACTTCTGAAGAAATGTACATACAGTACACTACAAACTCATCATGTTTTAACATTCTCAGTAAAAACTCATTTTTATACCAAACTCTAGCATGTAGGAGAATTACTTAGGAAAGAACAATCTGTGTGAAGGGCAGTGAAAAAAAATCAACCAGAAGAACTTTTGAATGTCACTTACAAGCAGGGTATATGTATTAAAAACTATTTAATCACACCCTACCTTCAACGTTTTCAGTATCATGTAGACATAAGGCCATCAACAGTGCTGCCTGACTCTCCTCAGTAAGTACAATCTCTCAGCCTTTGCCTTGGAAAATGCTGACCCAACTCTTGCTTTGGTTGAAAGACACGTAGGGTTTTAATTAAATTGGTTTTGCCTTCTCTATCTAGATTCTAAGAAAGTTTCCTTATATTCCCTTATATTCCAAATAATGCCTGCTGATAAGTAATCAGACCTCAAGAAGACTGGGTGAAAAAGTCTGCTTTATGAACTAGAGCTAATTTCAGAGAACCATTAAACCATTTTTGCACAAACCTCTTTCCACACAAGTTTGGGTGGAAGGAAATCCAACTTCCCAGAAATTTTCAGGAGTATTTGGAGGAATGTAGCGAAATCTGTGTCTTGAACAAGAAGCTAGCTTCTTTTCTCTCTCTTCTTCTGGAATGTCTGCATAATACTGAATGTTAGGGGAGAAAAAAAATTCCAAGTTAACAAATTCATACATATAGAGCAACTGCTTTACACAATGATATTGTCAATCACTGTTTATTAACACAGTTATCTAAAAATAATGGTGGGAACAGACAAGAGTAGAGATTTGTTATCCAAATGACAAACACCTGGCCATTATCCTAAAAGCTTGCTGAATTTACAGATTAAGTATAACCTTATGGTGGCAAGTTTGTTAGCTTTATATCTTTTAACATACCATAGGCACAAGGTTTAGACATGTGTACAATTACTTATGTCAACAGTTTTACTGACTGGCTTTACAAAGCTAAGTAACCCAGGTGTTGAAATAGATGGGAATTTTCTAATAAACTCAGCTCACATTTACAAATAAAATAGAAAAGTAAAAACGCACCCCCCCAAAAAAAAATTATGTAGAATTATTTCCAGTGTCTAAATTTACAGTAGCAACAGCAAACTTAATTCAAATACTTCCTACTTTATTACCCTCAAATTAAGACTAAATAAAGAGATAATTTAACCAGCTGACTGATACTGGGGCTCCAGCTGAGCATTCTCTACAGTATACATTAAATTGGCTAGCTACTCTTTATTTGTACAGGAATCTGATCTAGTAACATGTCGATCTCCTGGTCAAAAACAGAGATTCAGGTTATCAGCAGGCTGTAACCAACATTTCAGGTCACTGGTCTGTCTACTACAGAGTCCTGATGCACAGGATGTAATAAATTGTCAATTCCAAAGATAACTTTCAAGAATGGTTACAAGCCCCTAGTGAAAAGTTATTCAAAATACATTGTGTATAAGCCCAGGATACTCCCACACTCTTGACAGCAGAACCCCTTTCAGTCACCAAATTCAGAGACACTTAGTTTGAAAATGTTTGCCACTGTCTTATACAACACTCCCTTAAACAGGAAAAAGCCTATGCCAAGACCAGAACTTAAGTAGGTACCAGTAGCTGAGGATTGAGTCAGATAGAGTAGGGTCACTTATGTGGCTGGACTTCAAAGACCCTGCTGGAAAAATGCCTTTGTCACTCAGTTAAAGATCTAGATACTAATGAAAGAGGAGGAACAGATAATTATCATCTAGTACACATCAGTTTTCACTGATAAAATTTAAGAACTGACATGGTGTTAACTCAACAAAATTAATTACAAGAATTCTACAGTATCTGTGCAAACCAAATAGATTAATAGTTGAGTATTATTTACGGATAATTACCAGTTGACTCTTACGTTTGACCTTTAAATAGCCTGGAATTTTAGAAGTCTGACTACTAAAATTTTGCAGTGTGCTGCAATTTTTTGTTTATGATTGGTGAGGAATATTAATGGATCAAACAATGAAAAATACAGCACAGCTCTGTAGGAACAGAAGTCACTGAAACGAGTTGCTCTGGCAAGGACCAATCAAAAATCAAGCTAAGTGTGTATTCAAAAGAGATTAGTAACTTTTTTTTTTGGCTTGTTTAGAAATCTATTAGGATTGACAAAGAATGAGAAAGTTACATATATGTCTGCTAAACAGCAAAAAGAACTCTTAGCTGTTTTCTAGATTGATCTCACTATCCACAGCATTTTCAACCCCCCTGAAACATTTGAGCTATGCTTTTCCATGTGTGAAGATATGCAAAAATCTCATCCTGCAGTATCTTCACTGTAAAAGAATCATTTACAGAACTCTACAATCTGCAGTCTCAAAAAGAGAACAAACCCTTAAAGTATTCCTCTCATTTGTTTAGCACAAAGTTACTTAGAGTAATTTCTGTAATCTAAATATATATAAAAACATCTAACCGATTCCCTAATCTAAAGTGTGGCTAGACTTAGTAACCACACAAACAAACATCGCTTTTACAAGCTACCAGGAACTCCCACATACAATCTTTCTCTGATCGCATAGTAAAGTCTTAACAGACCAAACCAAAACCTCTTATCAAATGTTCTACACTGTAAAGTGAATGAGATGCTTCCACAAAGTTTTAAGATAAGGACTTTTTTATAAAAGAGTTTAACATCAATCTGCTATGGCATGCATAGAAGTTAAATCTCTCATATCTTCTCAAAATGACAGGTAACTCTCCCCACTCCTATGCTGCATGCAACACATGCCCAGAAACAATTTACAGATTTCTACCCCCTCCTTAAGTATTTCCTTAGACTTTGGAGTCTTTTCAAACCTGTATGACTAATAAGTAAGCCAAAAATTTTTTAAAGCATCATTTATGCTTTGTCCAATATCCTTTTTCCATAGGCATTTCATTCAAAGCTAGTTTTATTATGGTGCAATGACACAGCCAGGCATTCCACACATTCCAAGACATTTATCTTGAATAGTGTAGACTTAAAAAAACCCAACAACCTCAATTTTTTCTGAAGTTTAATGTAAAAACCTAATATTATAAAATTGGAGCTGTAAATGTTTCCAAACCCCAGGTCTACCTGGTCAGAAAATAATAAGAATTGGATTTACTGAGAGAAGATTTGTAGCTTACGGAGACAGGAAATTAAAACACTTAACACATGTCTCTTGGCCACGAAAAAGACTGAAAGCTTGGGTGGGTTTTTTTTGCCCTTGCCCTGCCCTTCCCCCCCC
>JAOXNO010000013.1:110285669-110315723 GCA_028565335.1 Limnodromus scolopaceus | reverse complement strand
GGTGACAGTGGCCATGGCGATCTCCTCGGGGCTGTACCCGCCTTGTTTTTTCTTGAACTCTTTAAATCAGACATATCTTTGAACATGGTATTTATAGTTGACTGTAAAACTTAATTATTTGTATTTAATGCCTTTTACCAAAGCTATTTTTCAGGACTGTGTTTTTATTAAAAATATATTCTACTAAATTTCTTCAGCTAAGTAAATGTGATTTAACTACAAAGATTACAGAGAATCCCTCATTATTCAGTCATTAATCCCCACTTCTGGCAAGTCATAATGTGTAAGATCACCGCCTAATTAACTCCAGCTTGAAAGTCTATTAATGACCAAATGGAATATGTCCTTATTACACATGTAATTAATTCAACATTTTATTACTATACCAAATACCTGAAAGTACTTTAGTAATTTGAAAAGGAGGAAAAAGTGTCATGTGAAACCTAAAATGCCATGTTTTTTAACCTGCTAATGTAAACATTTTCGCATGCATTTGCGCATATATACACATGGGCACCTATGCTGGTGCAATCATCTGAAAACACAGACACCTCAGAAAAAAGGGAAAAAAAACCCAAATTAAGATATATCTATATATAGGTACAATGGGCCATAGAACTTGTGTTCCAGTAGCAATAAATTTCAGTAGAGCTTTTGAGCTAAGTTTAGAAACTTGTAATCATTCTTTGACTAGGTAAAGTATTTTTTAATAACAAAAATCTTTCTGGAACCATGATGTGAAAAGTTTCTATTCTCAAACAGATACATGCAAAAAGTTAAGACTTTCTAAGTTATAGGCAGTTACTACAGTTAAAAGCAAACCAACCATCCCAGAACTTGGTAAAACAGTGTTGGTAAACATTTACTTATCTGCTGCTGTAGGTACTGATGGTGACACAACCAGATTCCTAATTTCACCAGAGCACTTTAGCACTTAGACACTAGCAGAGTTAGAAGAATGGAAGAGTGACCAAATTTTAAAGCACTACTTACCATTTCACATTCCTTACACGTATGGCCAGGCAATTTTCTTCTTTCTTCTTTTTTCCGAATAACCTCAATATGAGGAAAATCTAACACAGTATTCTTTCTGAAAAACAAATTTTTTTCACATGATAGTACATTTATTTCTCCTAAGTGTCTGGAAATTTTCAGTTTTTAGACTATAATGAAGGAGAGTCAAGAGAAGAAAAAATATCAGAAAATGCCCACAAAACCCAGTGATGCTGCATTTCATAGATGAATAGGACTTTTTTTTGTAACAAAAACAGTTTCAGGATTTTAAAAATGTAATGTGATCTTTCACATAACCACAGATATGCATCTCCTTATGGCTTTTCATAGTGTGAAAGTAACTACTAGATCAAAATGACTCAAATATAGATCTTCTTTAGAATATTTATTTTGCCTGTGACACAGTTGTGCTTGCATTGATTTCTGTGAGATGAACATATGTTGCAGTTCAGCAAAAGAACTAACAGATTCCTTTCAACACATCTGCTCACAAAACACAAAGCATGTTTTCATTTACAAAGAAAACATATGCTCAGGTAAAAAATAAGCTAACAACTAGTTAACTGAAGGGGTTGGTATCACTAGGAAATGAAGATTCAGACTACCAATGATGATTATACAGAAAGGAAATAGAGGAAGCACTAAGAGGCACAGTTGTTAAACATTACTCATTTATTGGCTAGAGGAAGGGGCCAAAATGCCAGAGAAGGAAAGGTTTTTATTGGTACAAGCAACCCATAGGCTCTTTGCTCATGAACTCATGCACGATCACGTGCCTGTAAGAAACAACATGGATTACAAAACACTGCATTCAAAAAAAATTATGAAGAGCAGAAGAGGCAATCCCTTCTCTTCAGTAAATGTGACAGATAGGCATCTCAACGTGTTTATTTTTTTTCCCCTACCCCAGCTTTTATCTAAAGCTTTTATCTAATTCACTAGATCTTTTACCTGTACATCTTCAGCTGCTAGTACATTACGCACAAACACATTTGTTTTATGGAAGAACGAGTTCCCTATAGGGAGGGTATAAAGAGCCTTAAAATGTCTATGCAAAACAAACTAAATTACCTTTCATCACTTTTGAAATATGGCTCCACAAAAGCTTTCTGCTTGGCTTTATCTTGTTTATCCTCATATTCTGTAAATACACATACAAAAAATTATGTCATATAAGGTTAACAGACTGCCTGGAGAAACGTCTGTAAATTATTAGCCAGCTATTAAGAAATACAAAAAAGCCATGTACATTCAGTCAAGACAACAGATTCAAAATACTAAAAATAA
Organism: Limnodromus scolopaceus; assembly: GCA_028565335.1. Lineage (NCBI taxonomy): Eukaryota > Metazoa > Chordata > Aves > Charadriiformes > Scolopacidae > Limnodromus > Limnodromus scolopaceus. Next base: position 110,313,422 of record JAOXNO010000013.1, on the reverse strand, counting down.
TATAGAATTGATTGAACCAGTGATCAAAAAACATTACTGGAGCACAAGGAAAACAGCAGCAAGAAAACTGAAAAAGATAAAGAGAATAGCAAAGAAAAGGCTGCTTAAAATACAAAATAGTGCGAAACCTTTGATAGAACCTAGGACAGGGAGAAGAAAGGAATCAACTAATCTGCAGCCAAGAACTGGTGTTTTTTTTCTAAGAGTCACTTTGCTGTACAGCTCCTGTGCCAGCTTCCATTACATATCCCATATTTGTGTGTTGGTTATACAAATGAACTACCAAAATAATTTTCATATTGGTTTACGTTATATCCTTACAATGAATAATTTTCCCCATGAATTTATGAAAAATGAACTCATTGTTTATTTTGCATATTTGTTCCTAGAGAACAGCGCCTGGTTTCAAATCAAATTATTAGCCTGGTTAAAATACAGAAAGACAAAACAAATTATATCCCACTCTTTAGTTTCTTGCTTGCTGCTGTTACTCCCTTGTTCTGCTCTTCATCATGAAGAATTTCTTTCTCATCACATGCAGAAGGACTATCTTCTGGCAGGCAGGATTCATATTCTTCATGGGTTGTCCGATCAAACATTTCTGTTAAAGTATCATTCTTTCTGTTTTCTCCTCCTATTATAAAAAGCATAATGAACATTCAAATCAGCCTCTCAACAACTTAAGTCAAGAAAGAGTATTCTAATTGAATGTGTACCAAAAGAACTAACATTTACTTCCTGCTCCAGTCGTGCTTAACTCCAGCAATACAATTATTCTTTCTGCAACTGCCCTGTCAATCTTTTAAATGCAGACACTGCTCATCTATTTTCCATAAAGATACCTTGATTCAATTTCTGAAATTTGATTAGCTGCAAAATCATTTAGATATAACTTTAACCTTAATACTGGATGCATGAAATTTCTGTTCTTGGAAATTATGAAGTTATCCAAGCAGAAAGAAATAGTTTCTGTGGGTAGAAGATAAACTTCAGAAAAGTGATCAATTTGCAACAGCTTAAAAAAACAAAACACACTGTTATAAGTCACTGCCCTGCAGCCATGATTCACCATGTACCATAAATTAAATGGTAAATTAGATAAGTAAACACATTTGGATTTATTTTAAGTATACTAGTTCTGTTTATATGCCATTAAAAATTAAATTAGTCTTCCCATAGAAAGTATGATATGATTACATAGCAAACTTTCACAGCTGTTTGTTGTAAAAATGATTGTGGCAGGTGAGATCAGAACTATTATATGGTTACTTAGCTCTTTAAAAGCACCGTAAAAGCATAGCTACTGGCTCTAGCTCAGCACAAATCCCATCATTTTCTTCATCTAAGTTTAAAAAAAAAAAACCAACCCTACAACAATCTCCGATTTTACTAGGAAACAAACTGATTTTTGATGCAAAAATGCATCAGTGCTGTTTTACTGCAAACAATTTTTTACTATCTATTCACATAGAGGGAAAAAAAATGCCCTTCACCTTCTTCCTCAAAAAAAAAAAAAAAAGAGTAAACCAAAGGGAAGAAAAAGAAAAGTCTTACTTGGACTGCTTTCTTGGTTTTGCTCTTGATTTTTCATTCTTGATAGCACACTTTGACTAACATATGTATAATCCATATCAACAGCTTCCCCTCCAACTCTTGACTGAGAACCGCCCTGAGTAAAAAAAGCAAACATGACAATAGCACTCAGCGGCAACTTGTACAGTCAGTGTGATCGCGGTATATCTGAAATGCTTTCACAACAGCTACGGGTATCTTTTTGGACGCTTTCTGTGATGTTTTTTCTGCAGTAATGTCTGCATGATAAAGATGTAAAATCTAGGTAAGAGAATAACATGTTTTGAAATTCAAGCACGAAGCATTTATCTGGTAGATTACATTACTCGATGGGCCAGAAGCATCTTAGAAGTTTTCATATTAAATTATACAAAGATAAAAAATAACAATGAAACATACTGAAATTGAAAACTGGTCAAACTAATAATACATTTTAAGATAGCCGTTCAGTGAGACAAAACAAACAGACTTTGGGAAAATTCTCAGAGATCCTAACCAACCTGCATCCAACTCAAAGAAAGATAATGGTCATTATCTGCGCATTTTCTATTAGTTAACATAAAGAGATGTCACAGTGAATATTTTCACAGGAAAAAAACTATGAGATTTAGAAATTTTTTTTTTTTCTTAAAAAGAAACCCCATACCACTCCAAATGCAACAGTTTCACACTGAGCCACCTGGCTGAGTTTATCAAATACAACTAGACAGTGGAAATGTCTTAAGATAACTGCAGTGAACTGTGCATAACCAAACATTTCAGGAGCGCAAACAAATATCAAGTGAGCTGAATTCAGATTTGTGTTATAAAGTGGGTTTGGTCTGCCCAGAATAAAATTAATGATTCTACTTCTGTAGGCGTTCTTCAGTATCAGAGAACGTGCAGACTTGTTACGTAACTTTACCTTTGTATCAATCACAGTCATGTCCATTTTGTACTGTGAAAGGTCAGCTCCTGGGTCTATGCTCCACTGGAGGTTTTCTGAAGAAGATTTATCTTTTAGGTCTGGATACAGAGAATATGAGAACAAAGGCTAATAATCAGAATCCAATTGTGCCAGCAGCGTTCTATAGCATCTAAATGATAAGTCAGCTTTCCTTTTATCAATTCCCAAACAATAAACATACTCATTTCTTGTAAATCATATTTTGTTTGAAGAGTTAGAAATAGATCTGTAAGCTTTTTGTCATATTCAGGGAGCACACCACTCCTTGCTGTTTGTATGAGGTATGCAATACGTGAAATACTCTTGCAGGTAGGATCTCTGTACTGTGTAAATCCAGTAGCGTTAATACTCGACAGAAGACATTAGATTGCTAAGAATAGCTAAGTCAGGTCTTAGAATACAAAGGGTACCAAAGTGTCTGGTCATGGTTTTAGAGATAGCTCTTGATTTATCTCTGAAGTAGAGGTTTAGATTGCAAGCCACACGGCGAAATCAACTGCTGACAGATTTCTTTTAAATTCACAATGCAAGTATTTCTAAATAAAGTATGCAGTGTAGCAGCTCAGCTAAGGAGTACAGAAGCAGTGATTCTACAATCCCAGTTCAAAAAAAGAGTTTTCAGACTGTGACCACTTAACAGGAAAGAAGATACAACAAGATGATTATTTAGCAGCATCTGTTCGTTGTCATTAAAGGAACAAATTTCTTTAACAGATCATCAAGAATCATGAAAAATATTAACAAATTTTACTTACACTTAAGTACAGTTTTCAAGCATTTGATACAGTTTGAACTGAAACTTCCTGAGATTTTATTTCAGTATCTAGTATTCATATGTTGCATTAAACAAGAATGCTAAATCAATGAGAAAGACAACATTCCCAGCCTGATGAGTTTACAACTGAACACCAATAATATATTTCTAGTGACAAAAGAATGCCAGGAAGATACAGATTGAATGCGTGGGGGGTGATCTTGAGAAGTCCTGAATGGGGTGAGGCTAAGTTAGAAGCAGAACAGAGACAGTGATTAAAGCAGGAGAAAATTCTAGTCAACCATAACACAGGCTGGAGGGGCAGGGGACAATAAAGTGCACACTTTCATCAAGTTACCTTGCTCATTTTGCAGTGCTTTATTTTTTGATAGTCTACAAGGGTTTGGTTGAAGTACAGATGCTGGTTCAGACTCTCCATGTCCTGTCCTTGTTTTCTTTCTATTTGGTACATGGCCACTGGCAACCTAACAACATATTGCAATTTTACTATTTCCCAAAACTTAAATATAATATTTCAAAGGAGAAGAAAAAAAAGAGAAGGCAGAAAGCATACCTTCACATCATCAAAAAGTTGCTCTGTTTCTACAGAACTTCGCAGTGGTACAACACTGAAGAGAGGAACTTCTTCTTTCATTTGGATCTGGTTTTTCTTATCTGGGAATGTTTTTCCCAGCACTGCCTCTTGTACATAGGATTCCTCTTGTAAATCTCTGCCAAACAAACAGCTCTCATTGTTGGCTTTTTGAATGGATGAACCACCTTCAGGAATGGGCTTCCCTAGCTGTGAAAAAACATCATGCAGAGTCACCTGTTTCAGTCTATTTTTACAGGTCTCCTCGTTTCCTTGTTTTTTCTCTTGACAACGAACTCCAGAGAAGCGATCAGACAGATCCAAGGGCTTATCAACTGTATGTTCCCCATTAATATACTGAATGTCTGACTGAAAGGGCACGGAGTTCTCTTTGTTGAAGGATGCTTTTTCACAGCTTATTGCATGGTCATCTTCAGCTTTCTTTCTCTTAGCACACCTGCCTTCTAGCTGTCTCTGGTGTACAAGAAGGAAATCACTCTTGATCACCTCATTTTTAGCTGCACAAGTGTTTCCAACACAGGTTACAGCCTCATTAGTATTCTTTTTCACAACCATTTGCCTATTGATAGAGGCCTGGCTGATAACGGAGTTGATTTCAGTTCCCAGATTCAGTGGTGCAACAAAAGCAACATCTTCAGATTTTGATCTATTTTTATGAGATCTGGAACTGGAAGGATTGTTGAAGAGGTTGGTTTTGAGATGAGGCTTCAATCCTGAATCTAAGATACAAGAAGTGTGACTTGTACTTGAGTTGTTCTTCACATTGCTAGAAGCTCCAAAAACAGGAGAGGCTACCTGAGAATCCCAGTCAACATGTGGTGGAGTACTCTGGGATGGATCTGAAAGACTGAATACAATGAGAGATCAGACATTTTTCCTGGAGTACACGAGGGGCTGGGAAGACAGAAAGGGATATACAAAAATAAGTTTCCCATGAGTGATCTACTTTAATACTAGCAGCTGTGACAGCTATAACTGCAAACAGCAGGAAAAAGGGAAATTTTCAGTCTAGGAGTAAGAACTGTCACGCTTAGAGCTGCAAAAGACAAACAAAACACAGACCTTGTCCTTCATTTTAGTATTGTGTGAAATTCTGTTCCACATTCAACTGGGAACCAGGTATGGAATTAAGCCTACCTAGGAATCTCTTCTACCAAAGGACTCCCCACCTTTCAATGCAGTAAAATGGAAAAAAAGTGAGAATGGTTGTGACAGCAGTTTATCTAGGTTCTTGTATAGACCTTTTATAAGATACAATAACAGATTCTCAAAGCTTCTGCAAGCAAAGGAAAAAAGTGCAAGCTCCTTTCAGGTACTCTGTTTTTTGCTTGTCACCAATAAAACATACATTTAAGATGACAAATAGGGTCTAAAAAAAATTCAGTTTAGACCACAACATCCTGAAGAAAGTGGGCAGGGCAACAGACAAATGGTATGGCATCTAGTCAGCAAAAAAATTTTATGGTCATTTTCCTACCCTAGCTCCAGGCTACTAACGCCCAGGTTCATGGGCCTCAGAAGATACCTCACAATAACAAGAGGGCAAGTGACAGAGGGACTGCGTATACAGAAAGCTCAAATCAGAAGTTTGAGAATGAAGTAGAAGTCCATAGTTTTTATTCTATCAGTTCCTTTGCTTTAATGTTATTTACCATTTAATGTTATTTACTGAAAGAAGCCTGTATAATATGAAAATATTTATTTCCATGTCTGTGCCTTTAAAGCAAACTGCCGTAAAGTTTTAAATTCTACTGAAACCAGATCTTCATATAAGACCATTTAAAACAATATTATTATAACCAAGTGGAAACACACCCTATATTGTCGTCATCATTTCTTGATTCAGAAGCTGGATGTTTTCTTGAGTTTTCAGATTGCATGCTCTCTGGGGCCTGGCTCATAACAGTATTAGTGCAGGGAGGACTCAGTGCATTCTGGGACTCCTTGCAAGTAGCGAAGGAAAACAAAGAAAGGAAATGTAAGAAGCTATTATTATTAAAAATCAGAAATATGCTAGGTTTGCACATAAAAACTTTGAAGAGCCATTCAAACTGAACCATTCAAAACTCTGAAAAATAATAAAAACTGAAAATTTTGACAAACAACTTTAAAGAAATGTTCTGGAAATTTTAAAAATTCATTATTCCAATGTGCATTTAAAAAAAAAAAGTCTGCATAGTATCTTTCTCACTGTAGTTACCAAGCAAAACCATCAAATAATCTCAGCTGAGTCACCTAGCAGTCTCATCACCAAATAATCTTTTTTAGACCCGATTATTGTACAAATGGAGTTTGACAAACCCAAAGACTTAGTTCACTGTCTTAGTTAAATTTGAAAGTTGTATATACAGCAGGAAGCCAACCCTCCTCCCCAATCCCTGGACAGGTCAGCACAGTTACATCTCTTCTTGCTAGAACAATTCTGTAACAAGTAAGCAAAAGCAAATCAAAGTGAGCTTATTGAAACTCAGAATACTTTTGCAGAATTTTAATGCAAATGAAAAACATAGTGGTTTTGAAAACAACCGCCACAAAAAGCCAATTATGTAAAAAATCTGGGAATACTACTTACAGATTCATCTTGAACAGAAAGTCCAATTGTTTCTGCCACGACTGCAGCCAAGTTAAGAGATGGCTTTGGAACAGAATAGCCTCCCATCCTTGGTTTATCTTTATGAGTAGAAAAAAAGCTCACAATAAATTACATATACATTATAATATCTTACTCCACTTACAGAGATGGTACAAACACAGAACCAAAAATGTCACAAATTAAAATTGGTAATTATGGAAACAGTTTGACCTGTGTCAGATAGAAATGGTATCTGTAAGTGGAGGAGGGGAAAAGAAGAATTTCCCGTAAGAGGAAACTGCTGTATCATCACAGAGAAATACACTTCCAATTTTAATACAGCTCCCCAAAAGTAAAATACAAAGACAAGTCAATGTAAAAGTTGTTTTCAAACTCCCAGTCCAGTGGATGAATAGTCTGAGAAAAGCATGTAGAACAGTGACAATATATATTTATAGTAAAATATCTTTGTTGCATATTTCCTAGATGACACTTCTAATTATTCATCTTGTGTTTTTATTAGGAAAACAGATGAGTTTCCCCCTCTTTCACAGGAATTACCCAGTTTATTAAACTGGGGCAAGGTAGGATGAGAAAATACAAGAACCACAACCCTGACCTGCACGAATTATTCCAAAATGCTGATTCTCAGAGTCATTTGTACTTCACAGAAAAAAGTCAGGGACACAGAAAGTTCTTGTGAAAGAACTGTTTATGGAGAAGGACATAAGACAAAGACTTGTACCAATTCAGAATTGCAAAAAAAAGGAATAATTAACAGAAGCACTTTTAAATGTTACATATTCATGTCAGACCAATGCAATTCTCAGAATATGTTATCTGCTGTACAGTTGGAAAAATCAGACCTAAGAGAATTGCCTAAGTTGCCTAAAATGTAAGATATCTGCACTAAGCTGCACTGAGCTTCTTTTTATTTCTTGACTCTAATCCCTGATGCTATGCCACTAGATCACGTATCTACTGGCATACAGACAGGCATTACAAGATAGGCATTTCAGCAGCAATTCTGTGAGTAAACATAACATTTTTCTGGCTACTGCGTTTAAAGAGATGAAGCCTCAGTTGTGGAGGAACCCTCAGTTTTACAACATTTTTGCCTTATTTTGAATACACTCACTTGGTATAGGTGACAGTTGTGAATCACATGTGTCTGCCACTAGTATCTCTGCTTCATGGTGACTGTTCACTTGTGTGGAATACATTGAAATTTTTCCAAAATCTAGGAGAAAATGTAAAAAAAATTTTATACAGTGAAATCAGGTATCCTGTTGTGATAATTTTGTGTAGATATATACAATGATCCTGATCTTAAAAGCACTTGAACGTAAATTTTGGTATGTCAGTAGATCCAGTAACCTAAGCCCATCTGATTATTTTTATTCTGAGGCATCACTATGACAATTAGTCACAAATATTTCATATTAATCCCCTTCTCAGAAACATGAGCCTAGCTGGTCAGTCATAAAATAATATTGGCACATAATTACATCACTGTATATACTAACCACATAAAAAGTATGTATTCAATCTGTATTGGATCTGTTAATACGGCAACAGAACTATTAAAGAGTAAGCCATCCAAAGGAATAATTTTCTGCATCAGCTAAGGTAATGAAGAGGTGAAAACCCGGAGATTTTAATCATGATTAACTTTGTGCCATGTAGTCCTTTCTATCTGGACACCAACAGCTTTTCATAGCCATTAACTGTGATAGGTATTTACACCATTTCCTCCATATCTAACTTTGGTTTAATTTAGTAGCTCAATTTTTTATTCAGAAAATGGAGAGAAGAAGGTATGTTTAGAAAGGAGAAACTACTCACAGCACTGAAATTGCATACACAAAATAAAGGGTGTGAATAACCAACCCACCTTCTTCACCCCACAGTCGTGCTATTTTCATTCTTGGAAAGAAGCTTTTAGTCAAAAGTTATATTTATATATAATCATATATTAAAGATTTTTTTTTTTTATTCCACAAGATAAATTAACACATTAAGAGCACCTAGATTGTTTACTATATTTCCTGTGTATAATTAAAATACAAGCTCCGATACTTACAGTTAAAATACACTAGAGCTATTTCTATGACATTACAGAATGAAGTTCGGAAATTAAACATGCACAATATTTCTGGACTTAGATACAAAACAAATGAAAACAGTGTATCAATAACAGAAAAAGAAAGATCATGTAGCTGCTAGAATTACATATCTATCAGTTTCAGTACTTTAACTGCAGAATAATTGCTGAATGCAGCAAAACATTTATTTGACTCTCCACTAGGTGGTGACATGGCTGTATGCACAAGTCAAACCCTAGCAGATTTTTTTAGTTAGTTTGGAATTACAGAAGAGTTACAGGTTGGAAAACTGTTACGTTCGCATGAGTACGTGGATGAAAAAAAAGCAGGAGGTTGAGACAAGCTTTGAGCAGACTGCTGATATAACAGTTACTGCTACACACATTTCCCCCCTGACTCATGCATTATAGCATAAGTGGAAAAAAGCCAAACCAGAAAAATGTCAAGATTTTTTTTTTGTTTATACCACTTGCAATCAAATTTCATAGAATCATAGAATTGTCCAGGTTGGAAGAGACCCTTGGGATCATCGAGTCCAACCATCTAATTTATACATCATCTTTTTCTTTACACTTTAAAAATATATTTTAAAATTAATTAAAAAATAAATAAAGTGCAATACTCTTACCACTGTTGCTTTCTGCGCGTTCCAAATCTGGGTGTGTATGTTCTGTGTATCGGATATGTCTATTCTCTTTTTTTCTTCTCATACGATTAACCACAGAAAATGAAGAAGCCAGAACTGGAGAATCTGGAATGACTCCTTCTTCTAATTCCATTGCTTGTTGCTTTTGCTCCCTGAAGATCAAATTAGGTGGTCAAATAAAACCCCAAGTCAAAAAGACGAAGCGCTTTCATTTCAGCAAGCAGGACAATCGTATGGTTCAAGAAAGCACCAATTTAGAAAATACAGCCATCTCAATAACATCACAGTGTAAAAAAGCTATATTAGAACTCAGTTTTCAAACACATCTAACAACTAATTCACACTTACTCCTTCAAGCTTAAGAATGCCACACAACCCTAGCCCTTCACATTTGAACTCAACATTTAACTACCGCATTATGGAAGACTTTCTCCCTGGAAAAACCCAGGGACTGTAGAGTTTCTAGCTCGTCCTCTGAAGCATGTGCCACTCGAATAAAAGAATGCTGAAATGGATGGACTAGTGTCTCTCTCCCTGCAAGCAAGTGCCTGCATACCCCAAGAATACTGTCTTAAAAACAAAACAATAGCTTTTGGACAATTTTAAACGGTAATGAACTGCACTATATTAAAAACAATCCCTCTCCAGACCACTGGATGATACCTCTTACTCATCTCACAAAGGTCTTCAGAGAGGAGTGTAAAAAGCAACGTAAACCATGTAAAACAAGGAATGTAAAACACAACATGAGCCATGAAGCTTATTTTCTCTCACACTGTCAGTTCTAACAGCATGTTTCAGAGTCAGTATATAAAAACTAGCGTAACAAATAACAATGTCTTTTCTCTCCAAAATCTTTACCTGGACACAGCAAGGAAATAACAACAAAAAAGTGTTAATTTCAGTTCTTTTAAAGTAAATACAGTTTGTTTAGTACTTAATAAGGGCATTGCTACCTGTCGTATGGTGGTGGTAGTGAGAAATGGAAGTGGCAGTAAAAGAAAAACACGAAGAAATCTAACTTGGCCTGCTTGGTCATCTTTCTGCAGTAGCACTTTTCCTTATGACTCTCAAGAGAAATCACGGGCCAAAAGATCACTTCCTAACTATAAAGAGAAGGATGTAAGGTTTTGATCTAAGGGAAGAAGAGGAAATGTGGATATATTTCTGCTTGCATCGAAGTGAACCACAAGATCTAATACAAAATAAGTTAGTAACAGGATAGAGAACTGGAGAAACCTGCCTGGCTTGAGACAACAAGCATTTTTGCAATTAGGCTTTTGACTATGTCCAACTTTGAGCACTTACTGACAATGTGATGCAGTGATGCTCTGAAGTCTTGACAAATCCTACTGTGCATTTTGCAATTGCTCTTTTCTAGCACATTTACAAAGAAAGCACCATAACTGAAAAACTGTATCATCTACTAACAATATCTTAAGAAATAAATCAAAACAAACAGTAAACCAACATATTAATCCAGTTACTTTGCAAATTTAAGTTAGCTCTTAAGACTTCTCTTTAAATTTACTGGCACACGTGGTCTTGTATGACAAATTAGCCTGCTATAAATACATTTTTCTGTACCTTACTTCCACGCAAAGCAAGAGGTAGTTCCTACATACCATCACACCAAAAAAAAAAAAAAAAAAAATCAACAAAGAAGCTGCAATACATATTATACATCATAATTATGCAACAAATAATTTTGGAATCATGGAAACATTTATCTGAGACCCCAGAAAAGAGTTTTGCAGAAGTTTCCTTGCTGTTTCCATCCATGGACAATGAAATTCTAATCTGATAAAGGACAATTCTTCTAAAATGCCATTGATTTCACTTTTATAAAGGATTCTTAGATTTTTTTTTTCATAAAATATTAAACTTTGGTGACAAAATAGAGAAGACTGCAAAAATCTAATATTATGTCACACACCAGAAACAATTTGTTACCTTGCACCTACACAATGACATCATATTGATCTAAATTGTTCATTCTAATTAAAGTAACATGATGGTAGTTTAACCAAAATGACCAAATGCAGCAGCTATATCACAAACAGCAGGACCATCCTTGGTTATCCACTCAACTCTGTGCTCACTTAAATAACCACTTAACATGCAGAGCAAATAACTTAAGGTTACATTGTTTGGTCTCAACTTTCCTATGGTGGCCATAGATTTTTACTGGGGATCAAACTAAAATGTTTGGCTGGATCTGTCTGGTGTTAATTTTTTTAATGTTAACCTCCTAACTGCTGTCAAGCTGCACAGGAGAACCATTACCGAGAAGCCATTAAACAGTAGGAAGCATATAGAATTTTGTTCCTACTTGGTATTAAAAAGGAATACTTTAAATTAAAAAGGAGGACATGAAATATGTTAATCAGAGAAGATGAAATGCATAAAGAAATATAAAGGATGATTAAGCTGCAAATGATGAAAGACAAATCAAGAAATATAAACCAATAGAACCACGGTCATTTTGAACTGAACTCTAAGTTGTTTTACTCCTCTACCAAAGTTACTTTCTGACAAAGACAAGAAAAAACTACATGCAGAAAAAGCCTTGCGTATCAAGTCCACACATCCTGTACCATTCCCATCATGCACGTATGCAACTTGTCCATAGACAGGCAAAACTGAAATAAGTTTCCGATGATGTCAGATCATAGCTATCCAAGAAAAGAATACTACCTCTGCCTTGCACAGTACACCAAATCTGCATATTAGCAAGAATACGCTATATGATGTCATTATCACATCAGATTACAATTTGACAGTCAATTTGTAGCTCATTATTTTTATGGTTTTGAAATTTACTATGTTTTTTTTCTAAAACTGTAAAATTATCATATTTTTTTTTAAAGACATCATTGCAAGATCCTGGGACTTCTTGACTAGCTGAGAAACTACTTTTCTAAAGTCTTAACCTAGGAGGAAAGAATTGGTAAAGACTCAACAGAGGAATAAAAGAATGAGACTTAAGGTTTTACTATGTGCTGTGACCAGAATAATCTTGAACAATCATGAAGTCAAACAGAATTTCTATAACAAATTTATCTTTCCATTTAAAAGAAGATGCACACGGTTTAAAGAAACCCAAGAATTCTGCACAACACAAAGATGCTAGTCTTATGTTTTCACAATCTATTAAAAAAAAGGAAATTCAAGTTATAAATATCAGCTTTTAAGTCTTTAAATTCCCAGACATTACTACTGAGGGATAGAGGGAGGCAGAATACCCCAAAATCTCAAAACTTACTCCAACTCCTTCTGTAATTGCTGGAACTGTTCCGTTATCTTTTTATTTTCATCCTGTAAGTTGTTTTTTTCATTCACTGCAATTTATAGGAAAAAAAAAAAAACAAACAAGAGAGAAAAATCAATGCACACATGTTAACATCACATTATATCTAATTCTGTCAGGTTCTTTAAAGAAACAGAACCAATTCTAAAATATACTATCATACACCTTCTACGACTTACCAAGATGAATTTTCAAGCTAATCATTAAAAAGGTTGTAAAATGATGTGTTAGAAAAGGCAAAGGTGTCACAATTACTGAATCATAATGTTAGGTCACACAATCATTAATTACTTTTGTCCATGTACATTACAAGTGAGATTCTGTTGTAAAGATGAATTTGCTCGCTCAGCTGCAAGGACAAAATTGCTTCCTTAGGTTGAAGACAGCCTATGAAGTATAAAGTAATTAGAATTTGGTTTTAGTCACCGAAGCAAACAGCTAATTGGAGAGAACAGAAAAAAACCCGATTTCTTAAAAATCGGTTCAATATTTTGTCAGAATTTTTAAATTTACTTTTCTTAATTTCCAATTCATTCTGCCCCTTCTTCACACAAACATATTGCATCACCTTGAGCTTTTTTTCCATGCTGTTTCAAACTAATGTAGTGATAACCCCCAACTTTTCTGTCCACTTTAATTTCTATTTTCATGTTTGGTTTTTTTTTTTATTGTACATTTTACCTCTGGATCATTCTTGACTGAACTTTTGGCTAGTTGCAAGAAACATATAAATTGTCATACAAGTCTCAACCCAAGCCCAGGGAAGACTATTGTTCTGTGAGATAGTGTTCAAGAAAATTTGTACCTAATAGGTTTCACCTTGATTTTTAAGGCTTAGAGATTTATTTAAAGACTGGTTGTACCCTGTTTATTGTCAATCATTAAACTCAAGAATTCAGAATGTTTTAATATAAATATTCAATATGGAAAAGTCCTTGAAAATTTGATGTATTTTATAGTAGTACAGCATCTAATATTTCTATAAATTAAGCTCTCTAAAGCTACTTTTTGTAACTGACATGTCCCATATTTAAAATCTCCCTGAATATCTGCTTTTTCTTAAAACAGCAGATATTTGCTTTTTCTTAGCAAACCAACTAAATGACACAGAATAATTAAATAATGGTAAAGATATCATTACGATTTAAAATCCTGTTGTGCATTTTTTCACACTTTATACAATCAATCTTTCCAGCCTTCATGAAGATATTTGTCGTGTCCTGCCTTCGTGTCACCTAGAACAGCTTATTTTTTCCTGTCCCATACGTACAACTTCCTGATTTCAAAATGAGCTGGCTACAAGCCGCCCGGCATGAAGCAATTCTTTTGGGGCTTCAGCAGGTTATGTGGAGGTTATGGGTTACTGCAGTCAAACTCTGACACAGGAGCTGGACCCAGGAAACTTCCATTCCAGCTTGCTACTTTGTGATCATCAGTTACTTTTGAAGCCATGGTTTCCTTTGGAAAACAGGCAATCTGTCATTTTACAGCTTTAGCTGTAGCAATAAACAGAAGCAGCCACTTTTTATCTACAGTAGCTACTTAACATTGTAAGATTTTCCATGTCAGTTGACTTTCAGTATCAGCACTTCAATCTAAGAAGGTGCATGAAATGACTAGTAATTGGTATGCTTCACATTTTCACACCTTAGAATTAAGTACCCCCCAACTGAACCTGGGCTTACTAAACACACCATATAAAAATTACATCAAGTTACATGAATTGGGAGAAATCAGTTTACAAAATAGTATGTTTTGTCTTGCGACTCTCTGGATAAAACTCACTAAGCTCAGTGATAAGTTTAAGATTCTGCTGCCGGATATTTTCAAACTCTTGCTGCTTCTTTCTCATATGTTCTTCGGTTACAGCACAGCGATCACATAATCCTGCTCTTAATCTATAACAAAATGAAGACAAAAAAGTTCCTTCATTAAGAAAATATTGCCATACATGCAGTAGATACCCACACTTTACTGGCTTTTTGAACAATGAAAACCAGAAAATTTCTGGCAACTATGCAGAACACCACTAAGTACTGCGGTTTTATATATTGACACAGGAGTACTTTGAGATTTCTGAACAATCCAATACTACATGTACTAACGTTTGCATAAATGACTGTAGGTACTGGATACTTCTAAAGCAACATGCATTACTTTATTAAAGTGGAGCATGCTATGCCTTGCCACTGAAAGCCTTTGTGAGGTGTCCTACTAAGAGTACTGTCAGATATAAATTACCATTCATTGTAAGTAAAGTTCATTCAAGCATATATAAATAAGCAAATCATTTCAGTAAATACAATTACTACTTCATCTAAGAAGAATGAAGTCCTTCCTATATCACTGTCATGAACAAAGTAATAAAATAAAAAGGACAAATGGTAAGTTTGCCCTGTAACAAAATACCAAGCAAATGTGAAATCCTTTATCTTTATCTAGACACCAATACTCAGAAGCAGATCTAGAAGTCCACGTAAAGCATTGCACGGCCTCCACTGTCTCTAATGGTTTAGACCAGCTGATTAAAGCGTATCTGCTCTCAGAAAAGGACTTGATGGTCACTCCATCTTACTCGACACATTCATTCATGCAACGAAATGTGTGTTCATTTTACAGGTGATAAGTGAACTGTTTTTACTTCTGTTATAAAACAAAAAGGTAACAGTATTATCAAAGTGAAAACCACACTCTATTTTGCCTGCTAAATAAGGGATGAATTGGTTAAGAGTTTTGCATTGCTGCTGCTAGCACATGAAGTATTAAAAAAACAAACAAAACACAACCACCCAAACCAAACCACCTAAGTTTCCAGTTACACAGTTGAATATTGGAAGTAAAAGCCACCTAGGGTATTTTAAAATTGTGGAATTAGGGAAAGAGTAAAATACTGAAATGCCTTTTCATACTAGCTTATCTGACTAATGGTGTAATAAACACAGTATTATCATCTCCTTGTATTAAACCACTTTAATGGTTTAACCACCCTTTTTGTTTCTGCAATGTGAGTACTTCATCTGCTGAGCGATTAGAAAAGTCCATCTACTCTACAGATGTCTCTCTATGTGGTGTGAAAGTTTATTACCTGTACAGTTACAAGTTTATCCCTAATGCCTTTCACAGAGCAACACAGTTGATTACAAAATTTGAGTATCGTATCTCTAAAATTTAAGGTAGCATAGGAATGTGGGAAAATAATTTACTATGTAATGATCTCCTATTCCCAGAAAGCTTCTGAGAGCCTATTAGCAGCAAATTTAACGTACACTTTCCAAAACAGGTATAATTGTTAAAAGATGAAAAAATACACTGTAATTTCACATCTATTGATTTTGTTTTGCTATACAAGATTAAACAGCAACAAATAAGTGCAAAAGAAGGCAACAGACAGAACCTGTGATTAAATTTAGGTAAAACAGACAACTGCTAAAAAAGACACCCCCTTCAAATCTGAAAGATTTCCTAGTGAGTTATTTCATGAGTTTCAAAGTATACGATACAGTTTGTCCTTGAGTTTTGCACTTACATTACATCTCAATTGATATCAAACTTGCCTCTACAAAAAATGGATGGAAAAAAATGTGCTTTAAAATGGCCGTCTGCCTCCCAAACTGATCTATTTAACTTCGACTTACCTTAACAGAACTAAGCAAGTTAAGCAGTTTGAAAATAAAAAAACAACAAAAATTTAATTCAGTCACAAGAATCTAAATTCTACACTTTGCTTTAAAACACACTATTTGGATTGTACTAGCAAAGGACTTGTTTACAAAAAAAAAACCAACCAACTTACAAAGTATCCAGAGCTACTCTGTAAGAGCAAAACATAACAAACCCAAAAGCTAAAAGACAGTACTTCACCTGTCTTCTAAAACCTTGATAGTGTCATGAAGTGCTTTTTGCTGTTCTCTGAGCTGCTGGTTCTTGGTATAAAACTCTTCAAGCCTCTCTGCATCCCTAAAGTCAAACAGGGAAAAAGTTAGTTCTAGCTTTAAATTACAGCTATTAGTTTTTCAACAGAGAATTCTCTGGCACGTTTCTTTCATATTCTTGGGAAATGTGATTATCATCAGCACAAATATTAAGTTGAAGATAAATGAAGCAAGTGTTTCTTGCTAATTTAGGAATGTCTGAGTTACAAAAGGAACAGCTAGTTTCTAATTCATATTGTAGTTGAGCTTCTGTTGATAAATCTGATTTTTGCTCAGGACAAAAATTAGAGTTGATGACAGTCAGAGCATAAAAGTTAATAGTATTCAAGCAACAATCTCAGGGAACATAAGCTAAAGCACTTTTCTTATTTTATGGTGTTGCTAAGCTGTTGGGAAGCTTTCATAAGGTCATTCTGGTCTTGTCTTAGTAGCGAGTGCTTCTTGCCATGTGGCAAACCACATTGGGTTTGTAAAGCTCTGACAAGTCTTTATATCCATTAGAGGTTTAGTTCCTGAAGAAGCAGTTCTCAGAGTATAGAATACGATACCCATAATATGAATAAGGAGAAGAAAGCTCAGAAATAGAAGATCTTGGGGCAAATACCTTCTCTAAAAGCCAGGACTATTTAATTAACAAAGAACATTTCCTGCTCAAAAGATCTAAGGAAAAGTGGTAGCATTAACTTTCCAATTTCATCTCCTCTTCACTTTTATTATCAGGTCACAACATCTTTTCAAGATGCAAACAAGGTATAAGCAACAAGCACATGATTTTTTTCTACAAGGAAATTAAATTTCAGTAAAAGCTAAACGGCTGAATCTGTATAACATGACAACGACTAACTTCTGAGAATTCAGTCCCAGCTCTTCTTTTTACCATGGAATCTTTTGTACATTCCATGAAAGTGGGTGTTTGTTTTCAGTGTTCCTGAGAAGGATTATTTGAGGAAGCCATGAAATCGGCTGCTAAGCGCACACACACAACAGGAAATTAAAACATATTTACTAACTTGCTGATATAAGATACATTTAAGACTTGTACTTTTACTTGGTGACCATAAAGTGTTAAAGACCTGTTACCTCAGTTCATTAACCAAGAACAGCCAGGCCATGGCAAAATTTGATGTCTGACAAAAACTGTCTGCATTTTTCTGATGTTTATGGCATAAAAAAATTATTTTTTTTTTTCAGTTTATGTAACTTTAAAATATCAAATCTTAAAATCTTTTCTCAAGCTACCTTTAAGGCATTCTATGGCATTAAGTTATTTGTACAAAAGAAAAAAAAGACATTAATATACACTATATATACTAATACTCCATGCCTTCCACCTAAACCCTGTAAAAAGTCACGTTAAGATAGTGAAAGGACAGAAGGAACTAGGCTTTTTTATTAATTTTTTAAGAATTCCAGCACACTTGATAAACATGACAGACGTTTTTCACTGTGAATGCACTCTGCATAATGAACGGTCTCTGACCTAGCATTTACAAGTCATTAGCTCCAATGGTGAAGTGGGATACAAAATAAGGCACTCATTGTCAGCTGATTACCAAGTCTGAAATACTAAACCTCAGGTATTCAGATGCACCAAGGAGAACAAGACCTCCTATGTAAGAGTATTGTATCTACAATGTGGTAATTGTAGAAAGACTCCAACAAACAATAATTAAACCATTTTGTATGTGTTCAGTCACATCACTAAAAATATTAATCATCCAGAAAATTAAGTGATCAATTTAAGTTTTCAGAACGTGGAAGCAACTTGTAACATGCCAGGTTAAGCTAACAATAACAGCAAGAGATAGTTCATTTTTAATCTAAAACAGTGAAATTAACTACTTCATTTAAGAACTATACATAAGAAACAACATGATGTTAAACTGATTTTTTTTCCAGGAAGCTAAGTGTAGCCTTTAGGTATAAAACGTAACACCAAATATTTGCTAGTTGAAAGTCATCTTATAACCTAATATAATTTCATCTAACATAAATATATTCCTTGTGATATTGAAATATCAATCTTAATGTTCAGAAAGCATATCTTTAAAATGTAAGCAATACATATCCTGTTGGGATTTTAATGAAAGATCTGACAATATTCCACAAAACACCCTGAAGTCAAAATCTTAGTAAAGTTCGTATGAATTCATATTTCCAATTGACTAAAAATTCACCAAAAGACCAAATAAGCAACTGGACTCTATTGCCACTTTCTTTTTTTAATACTTTGTGAACTCCTATGCACAATTAAATAGCAGCTGTGTTCTACTAGTGTTGGAGACTGAACAAGAAGCGGTATAAAAGCTGAGAAATCTTGATCCTGAGGAGCAGGTGGATATGTGGGGGAACAGGGAGTTTGCCACATCATTACTCCTGGGATTGCAAACCCTGCTGTAGGTTTGGTGAATTGCACCTGCTCAGCAAGCATCAGAGAGACACCCTGCAGACAAATGTCAAAACCATAGGCAAGTTATCTACAGCCTTCATAGATCTGTTACGAATGGAGTTGAAATGTTAGAAAACAACGCTGGGCAGGCTCAAAGTGCTACTATGGATTATCAAAAGCCAAAAGGATGATTGATATTTCACTGAAATAAGCGAAACAAAAGCTCAGAGGAGGTTTGAGCACTACAAAGAAGAAATACAATCCAAAAAGACATTCAGGGAAGAGAGCAACCACAGGCATTACACAACTGAAGGCAATTTCTTCCAAAAGGCTAGTGGAGAGAAATAAGCACAATTTTCCTGGAAGTGAGATAGTCGCAATTACAGAAGAACAATCATAATAAAAGAAGACAGTAAGTTAAGTATGTATTGTTGTACAATCATTTTATACTGGAAAAGCCAGTATCATTATAAGATGTGTTTACATACTCCACGTTACAAGAAAAGGAAAGATGCATTGCACTAGAGAAAATTTACTCGTATGGAAAGAACACCTTTGCTTCCCTCCCAACCAGAAATATAAGCACAACAGGGAGTTTAGACAATAACTGACGAAACTGCTTGAGAGTTGCTTGAGTTACTATTGTACAAAAAAACACACGATGACCTAATTTTTCTAGACTCGGGGGTTATTTCCTGCTTATACAATTCAAAAGAGGTAACTAAAAAAGAGATAACTGAAAAAACCTAACAGGAATGAATGAGGAAGAAAATTGACAAGATGATGATAGAAACGTTAAGTCTGACAAAGCGCAGACTATGCTTGAGAGCACGGTCACTACACTTTAAGAATGCATATCTTTGACTTCAGATGGCAATGACGGGAATGCAAATATGGAGTATTTCTGCTAATTTTAAGAGTTTAATGTCTTTAACATATCTAAAATAATTGTTTTCCAAGGTGAAAAAGATCAAGTGATTTATTTTTATTCCTCCTACACAGCACTTTATAATAAAGTGCAACTCATAACACAGGTCATATGTAATAGTAACATAATATTAATGTAATTAAACCTGAAGTAAAAATTTAAATGAGGAATCACATTAGCATATCTCTTATCATTTAATTAAATATGGCTTTAGTCAAAAGGAAAATAAAAGCTGATTCATGCTGTAAATACATATTGTGATTCTAGTGTATATGTAAACCTTGGAATTCAGATTTCCCCCCCAAATTGCTTCTATGAACAGAACTA
The DNA here is from genome assembly GCA_028565335.1 of Limnodromus scolopaceus. Taxonomy (NCBI): domain Eukaryota; kingdom Metazoa; phylum Chordata; class Aves; order Charadriiformes; family Scolopacidae; genus Limnodromus; species Limnodromus scolopaceus. The sequence goes on along the minus strand of JAOXNO010000013.1, from coordinate 110,293,328 downwards.
CAAAATAATAGCAAATAATGACTGCAAAAGAAGTTATGCGTGTCTTAAAACTTAAGAATTCAGTGAAAATTAGTAAGGTTATTACCAGAATCTTTGCTGAATGACTGAAAGTTGAATTAAGGCACAACATCTGATACTAAAGGCAAACATGCAGCAAAAAAAAAAAAAAATTTGGTCTGTTGTCCTGTCACTTACTTCTCTTTTACAGATTCAACCTCAATTTTATAACATCTCCCTAATTATGTTTTGTATTACAAATGTCAACATACTGATAGGCATCCTAGAAATACTGTAGATAAGAAAACCTCACAAGTCATTTGTTCAAGGAAGGCAAACCTAGTGTTCAGGTTACACACCCTATAAAGAGCTGTATCTTCAGAAGACCTCAGCTAAATTATTAAAGTGATCAGCTTTGCACACATCTGAAAGAAGAATCCATGAAACCTCAATTGATCTTACAAGAATTACAGCTCATTAATTGTACTCAGAGTCTCCTTTAATAAATTAGACCATTAGGGTGAGTACTTACAAGCATCTTTCCTTTTTCAACTTAGATATTTTCAGCTGTAAGCCTGAAAAGTAGAAAGAAGAAAATACATGTTATAGAACTTAAAAAAATATGAGTGAAACAATAAACTAATCCTCCTTTTCCCAATGACATCTGCAAATGAGAGAAAAAGCATCATTGATTTGGAGAGAATATGGTTCTTTCTGGACTTCTTGAGTAAGTTCTACAGGATCTTGGAAACAAATATAGTTATTATGATCACTAGGAAATAGGGACTTCTTAAACAAACACACAAGTTCCCACTTAAACAGGTATAAACTGTTTTTTGTAAAAAAACTACACATGAATACCAAGCACTGTCCACATATTTTCATCGACTATGCCTACATAAGTAGCATAAAATACTAAGTATACATGAATGCGTAATACTACACTTGAAATGTAGCATCCAAACACTGAACTGAAAAATGTATTACAATGTATACACATAAAGGAAACATTAAAAATACATAATTCAAGGCTTTAAAGCACAATAGGACAACATACTTTATTGGAGGTATGCTACCAGACCCTCTCAGATATTACATATATGGAATGATATCTCATCTGTGGCCCTTCTCCCACTGAAGTCCACACACTCCTAATCGTCTCGTCTGTGCAGAAGTTAAAAGATTTGCAAGCACAAGTGATGCTCTCGGCAGGAGTGGCCAGCTGATAGCCCAGGGGCTAGCCAGCAGTCCAGTCAATCTGCTTGCGAGGTTTTGGGTGTGTGTGTCTGTGCACAGGGGCAGGAAGATCAAGATGCTTTAAGTACAGCATAACAAGTGGGATGCAGTGCTATGGAAATTTATGCGAGATTACCCCCACACAAGCCGGCCATTCCTATGCTAAATAAGTGGTCAGAAATAATCAGACTCCAACGGTGTAACATATTCTTAAATACAAATCCAACTGGAATTTTTGTATGACATCAGAAAGTAATGTAACCATTTTTTCTTAATGCCATGTTTTCTTCAAACTACGTAAAGTTGTGAGCAACTTCAGTTTGATTACGAGGTGTCTTGGGAGCCTTCTTGCAAAAGCGTTAGTCATTTAGGATAACAGGATAAACTTATGAAACCAGAACACTTTTACAAAAGCTTCTGACAATCTTGAATTTAAACCAACACGTACCCGGTACTACATCTTATTACAGAAAATGTAGGTCAAGGCAGCGAATGGACTTCTTTTTTCTCTCCCCTACCATACTCAACTGGGAACAGCCCAAAGGGGAAAATTACTGGCTTGAGAATGTTCACTCTTGAGGCCACTGACAACGTAACAGCCAGGCCAGGCAGAGCCCCAGTGAAACCATGCCACAGACAACAAAACAGACGCCTGTGAGACGACCAGATAAAAATGCATAAAAACAACTTAAAAACCCAAGTTCTTAGGAAATATAGCGAGCTTTCTTTTATCTCTAAGTCTTCAACACCTGTGAGATGTTCTATCACGCAGATCAGCCCAGAAAGAGGGTTTATTTTTTTAAGTAGCTGCTATTCATCAAGTCAATTAGGCATCTGCAATTAGAACCCCTATAAAGTGTGCTTTAATGCCGCTCCACACCCATCGGAAGGAATGAAGCTGCACAACAATGCATCTCCTGTATGAACAGGTAGTCTGTTCAGCAAGTATTTAGGATTGTAACATTGGCAACCTGAGCCACAAATTGAGGAGGCAGCGCTCAAAAGGCCCAGTACTGTGCTACAGGTAACACTATCTCCCCTCTCACCTGAATTCAGGAGGAACCAAATGAGTTACTTAAAGGGTGCGTTTTTTCTTAATTCAAATGACTGCAATGAGAAGGCAGGAAACCAGTTTGTTACATTTATCCAAGAGCATTGAATTACTACATGGGGAGCAATCTCTTGCTTTTTGCTTTTCCAGAGCATTGGGAGGTTTTAAGCGTACTCATTTAGAGAGCTTTGATTCAATTTTATCTTTCACACAATATTTCTATGAAATAGACAAGCTGCAGACTATATAAATCTACATTACCTAAAGCTTCCTAAGTGCTTTAGTAAATGACACACTGTCCCCATTAAAGTGATAGAGACTTTCTTTAAACTATTATTACGCAGATTAACTAAATGCACAATACTCTCTTATGAAACTTGCAACTTGATTAGACTATGTACCTGTAGTATTTCAATTAATGGCTATGAAAATTTCTGTTCTGAGGAATTTTCAAATGCATGAAATGCACTTAAAATTGAAAGTGCCTGGGAAGACTGCAGAGTATTTATCGCTGAAGTTTTCCCGGAACGGGTTGGACAAGCTTCTGTCAGCAATGACACAGACATAATCCTACCTTAAGGGTATAGAGATGGACTAGATGACCTCCTAAAATACCTTCCAGCCCTGCTTTCTATAATTATTTACTTTCGAGGAGCTTCCAGCCATCTATCAAGGAGATTGCTTTCCTCATAATTTTCTCTCCATCCATGACAACAGCTTTTTCCCTATTGATATCTTTTGCTTTTCAGAAGTAAGGAATGACTGAAAAAAAACTAGGCTATTTCTTCTACGCAAAACTCTCTTCACATTTCTATGCTGAAAGATGTTTCTTTTTACTATAGAGCTTTAGACTTGAATTCATTCTCTGCAACCACACTGGTAAGACCTAGATGCAGCAGTATCCATATAATTATTTTGAGCTAGCAGCAAGTATTAACACCTGCAGAAATCAGTCACTTTATAAACAGCATTGCTAAATTCCTTTCTAATTTGTGAGCATTGTGCAAGTATCCCACACATTCTACAGGTAGGAAATAAAAGTAAATATAGTTTTAATGACCATTATTCTGAGTTGCTGAGCCCTCCTGAATTCCATGGGAAGTCAACTGACATTGACCGTGCCCAACATCTCTGGAAACGGGGTTGTAGGAGTCCTACCCATTGTCACATAATGAATTTGGGAGAAAATGATAGCTATTTTGTCTGAAGAGGGCCAAAATTTGGAATTTTTTGCAAGTAATTAGTTTAAAAGAATAAGAAGCTGGGTTTGTTTAGCTAACATGGCAGAAAAATACAACTTTTACAATATAGTAATATAGAAGTTCAATAAAATCCATTTCAAACTGTACAAATTTGAAGTATTTTCTAGTCTATATTCTATAGATGTACAAATATTACAACTTGTATAATGTGCCTGACCATTTCAAGCTCTTGTGTCATAAACTCTATTTTTTATAGATTTTTAATAAATAATAAGAATTCCACCATTGCATTTGCATTACACATGCAAAAACCTTTTTCTCCAACTAACGTTCCCCTAATCAACCTTGCACCATCTTTAAAATAATTTTTTGCTGACATTTAGATTGGAAACTCATGAGTCAATTTTAATTCTTATTTATAGACTTCAGAAACAAGCAAAGTCCAGGCAAGCCTGTGTTTGATGTTTCTAAAATATCTTCCAGTACCATTTTGTATAAGAGGATCCCCACCTTTTGAAAAAATTAACTATCCTTCAGGCATGCCTTTGATGTTATCACACAAGACCTAATTTTACCTAACACAGTGCGGGACATACTGACAAAGGGCTAGGCATGAAAAAGACTGCCTAGTGGCAAAATTATCTGGCCACACCCAGCACGCATTCTAAAGAGTATCTTCACTTGCATAAAGAAAACCAAAACTTTAGAATCACGTGCTGCACATCTCAAGAAACTAGAGAAAGGGTCACTTAACATTACCCTCTACATTAGCGTTTTTTGTTTGTTCAGTTTTTGTTGTTCAGACATGCCATAGATTGCCAGATCCCATTCTGTCAGTACTTCCGCATTTATCTGCAGTTGACATCACACCCACTCTGAAAAGACCCATTTAAGAAAAAAAAAAAAAAAAAAAGGAAAAACTCATAAAAAAATAAGATTTTTTTTTTGGGGTGTCTTTTCGGACACAATATAAAATTGCATCTCATATGGTTACACATACTTTTTTTTAATGTAACAAAATCTTTACTTTCAGTTGTCAAATTGACAGAAGGTTTTTTTTTTGGTTTTTTTTTTTTTAAATTACTATTAAAAGTGTCAAAGCCCTGTGTTGCAAATTGCTGAGTCAAGACTTTCAGTGGGAAGTCTGAAACATCTGTACATTATAAAACAATCCCCCCACAGTTTTTGAAATTACGAAGTGATGATATAACTGGACCTAAATGGACAGACCTGGAACTATTTTCCCACTATTTGGTGGGAATGACCAACGTCACTGGAATGGTATGGCTACAAAGATCCACTTGCATGACTAAAGCTCTTAATTCATAAAAACTCACTTGCTTTTATCACAGCCTAATGTTAATACTATTTCATGCATAAGGATATGGTTGTTGGAAGATTCAGTCAAACAGTGTTCTAATCCAATTCAGAAGAATGAATCATGTGATTTAATATTAGCAGAACAAAATCTTAACTTCTTATGAAGTATTTTTAGCAAAATATTTTATAAATTCTACTTGTAAAAAGTATTATAAGAATATAAATACGTGGTGCAATAATTCATCTTTACTTTAGGTGTTGTTAATTTCCTGTACTACTGAAGAATGAACAGACACTAATAGTCAGTCCATAGTAAAATTGATATCACAGATCACAAAACATAATGTAAGAATAAGCAACTTATTATAGACTTTCTTGAGATAATTTAGAACACTAAAAACTGAAGAGATACTTTTGACTTCAGTAATATTAATCTGCAGTGATATTTTGCACAATCTAGGGGAAATAAACAATGCAAACCATTTTAACGTATCTGAAGTAACTAAACTTAAAGTCAAAAGAAAAGGAAAAAAGACAAAAATTCCATTGAACATCTTCATTTGGAAACTTTGAATCATAATCCATTAAAGTAACATTTACATATTCCCTAAGCACACAGATCCCATGTAACATTGTGTTACTTTTTCTTCACTGACCTAGCAAATAATTTATACTTGTTGATAGTTTAAATTTAATCCTGTTAAACCAGGCTTAGGAGGTCAATCTGTATGATCATTTGTAATTATCCCGTCCAACTTTCCGCATAACTAAGACATTAAAAATCTGTTTAGTTCCATGGAGACAGAGTGGGACTCTGGTTCAAAGTTTTCCTGTGGGAACAGCCAGCGTTCTGTGAATTCACACTTTAACAGTTTACCTTGTACTTCTTTATCATGACATTCTTTCAGTTTGGACCACAATTCCTTGAAGAAATCTCCTGCAGGTTCTGAAGAACTAGGGCTCCCACAGCTTCCTCCAGATCCGTTCATCTTGCTTTTTTCTGCTCCCAAATTGACTTATTTGCAGAACTGGCTCACTCTCACACTTGAAGTTTTAAATTACATAGTTATGAAGCTGTTTCTGAAGACAGGTGTATGCCTGCAATGACAGATCGACAACACTTACGTTTGCATTTATCAGAGCATAACTTGCAGCCGTGGATGAAATACAAAGGTTACTGCCTGTCCTTGTCGAGTTGTACTTAGATACTGACAGTCACCCTGAAAGTGTGGAAAATGCTAAGTATTTTGCTACAAATAATCATAAATGGACAGATTCCCCCCCTCCAAATAGGTATCAACTTAAATTTAGATTAAGATGTTTAGCAGTCTTTATTCCTTTCCTGTATAAAGCTGCAGTTAAACAGAATTCCCATTTTCCAGAAGTAACCCATGCTTCCAAGATCTGGCAGTCAGCAAAAGCATTTGTCAAAAGTTTTATCAGGATGTACATCCTTTACATAAACATGGATTTAAGTGACATCCTTCTGCAAAGAAAAGCTCACATCCCCTTGAAGCCTTGGTGATTCTACACTGAAATTATTCCCACTGCCTGATGAAAAGGAAATAAGAGAGTAATCCTGAAATTTATAAATCTCCAAAACATTAGTATTTGAGGAAACTATCAAAATCAGACAGCTCTGTCTTAAAAGCCAGACTGCCTACACAACTCAGAACAATATCACCCATAATTCTTATTTGTTTTGAAGGGTTTCTTAGCACAGATGATGCCCTCAGGTAAACTACAGGGGAAGCATGGTACTCAGATCTGGGTTTGAGCCAAGATAATATTCAATTCTATTGGCATCAAGTATCCAATACTGAAATACTCATATAATCTCTCTCTGTCCTCCAGTTCCCTGTGTGTGAAACCGTACATTCCAAGTTCTCCCCATTTTTATGTGATCAATTTTAAACAAACTCTTTTGAATAGGGACTGTGTCATTACCAGGTGGAAAACGCTATCTCTATTACTCCATAGTGTAAATTACAGTAAGGAAAAAAAACCCCTAACTTATTTTGTACTATTCCTAAAGTAGCAGCCTAAGCAAGCAAACCTCAATGTCTATATAGACAAAGAAGCAATTTGCTCTCCAATTTTTGAGGCACAAATTATAGTTGTCGCTCAGACAATACAAGGTCTACAATCAGTCAAGAAGCTGCATCTCCTATCTTGAGATCCTTCAAGCAACTCAGAATATCTGAATGCAGCTGCTAGTTTAGCTGGTCCCCTAGATTCACCATGATAAGATGTTCAGTCCAGTGGTCACTGACGTAGTGTAGGGCCTGGAGGCCTTAGTTCTGGTCTCCTGAGTAGTATCTCTGTGCATGGTCTTAAGCAAGTCACTTTTCTTTCACAGAAAGATATGAGGTTGGAAGGAACCTCTGGAGACCATCTAGTCCAACCCCCCTGCCAAAGCAGGTCCACCTAGGGCAGGTTGCACAGGAATGCATCCAGGCAGGTTTTGAATGTCTCCAGAGACAGACTCCACCACCTCTCTCAGCAGCCTGGTCCAGTGCTCTGCCACCCTCAAAGGCAAGAAGTTCCTCCTCATGTTTAGGTGGAACTTCTTACACTCAAGTTTGTGCCCATTTCCTCTTGCCCTGTTACTGGACACCACTGAAAAAAGACCAGCCCCATCCTCTTGAAACCCACCCTTTAAGTATTTATAAGCACTGATCAGATCCCCCCTCAGTCTTCTTTTCCCTAGACTAAAAAGACCCAAATCATAGAATCAAAGAATCATTAGGGTTGGAAGGGACCTTAAAGATCATCCAGTTCCAACACCCCTGCCATGGGCAGGGACACCTCCCACTAGAGCAGGTTGCTCAAAGCCCCATCCAGCCTGGCCTT
>JAOXNO010000013.1:110246433-110285569 GCA_028565335.1 Limnodromus scolopaceus | reverse complement strand
CCCTGTCCTTCTTGAACTGGGGAGCCCAGAACTGGACACAGTACTCCAGATGGGGCCTCACCAGGGCAGAGCAGAGGAGCAGGATGACATCCCTCCACCTGCTGGTCACACTCTTCCTGATGCACCCCAGGATGCCATTGGCTTCTTGGCCACAAGGGCACATTGCTGCCTCATGGTCATCCTATTGTCTACCAGGACTGCTAGGTCTTTCTCCTCAGAGCTGCTCTCCAGCAAGTCAGCCCCCAACCTGTACTGGTGCACTGGGTTATTTCTCCCCAGGTGCAGCACCCTGCGCTTGCCTTTGGTGAAGCCTGGCTTTCTTCAAAATGTAATAAAAATAATGGAATAAATGGAACAAAGCATTATCCTCCACAACACAGGTGCACTTGAACTCTGTTTTCTATAGTATAAGGATATTTAAATGCTACAGTAATGGAGCTGACATAACCCTCAGGAACTATTAGGTAGCTCCACATTTGCTTTAACATGCTCCGCCCACAGAAAATTCAGTGCCAATTTCAGTACCTGATTTCAAGTTAGCAAATGTTCTGATATTAAGAGAAATCCTTAATAGAAAATAAAATTACATTTTCAAATTAGCAATGCCTACAATTCTTCAGCGGAAGTTGAATAGTAATTTCCTTGCATCTTTGCAGCTGAAACGCTCCACTTTGTGTGCAGTCACATTAAGCCATCTTACAATGCTTCTTTGTGGAACCAACTGCCTAGTGACATTAGGAATTTCTTTTAAACTCTTGTTTCTCTACCTTCAGCAACAGATATCTCAGAAACCATCTTTTTCTCTGTCAAGCGCTATGGCAGTGAAATCAACAAACTTGCTCTCACCTACTGTCTTAGAGTTGAGTATGTCAGATGAACCACTTTCAAGAAAAGGACATCTGACTTTAGAATTAATGAAGGCTGTCCCTGTATTTTTAGTTTGGTTCTTTCCTCCTACTCCCCACAAGAGGACTGTAAGAAAAAAATGCAGAACTTGCTCAGATTTTCTGCAAATGATTAATACATCAACTGAATACAAACAGGGGGAAAAAAAGAGCAATGGGTACTCCCAAGCTTCATGATCCCAAAGTGATACATTGCTTTCTACAGGTGTTCAACCTGCCTTCAAACAGGGGGCCCCCAACAAGTCTTTGAGTAGAGCTTTTGACACGTCTGGGCAGTTGCACAGGTGTAAAAGGTGTTCAGTGATGTCAGTTTCTTAGCTTAGTCTCCAGTCCTAAGAAAGGATTTTCCAGTCCTTAAGGAAAAAAAAATTCACCAGAGCTGGATGTACAGACACTCACAGGCAGAGAAGTGGAAGGTGCCTGAGGAGGCAAGGAAGCACGATGCCAGCCCCTCTCCCGAATGTCCCGCTGCTGTACACAGACAGGGAGTGGGACGGCTCCCTCAGACAGGGCTTCTCTCCTATCCCCGAGACTGACCCTTTCACAGATCAACCTAAACATTTCTATTTCCCCCATCTTCCAACCCTTCACCGTGGTAAGTCTTCACGCAGCTTCTCCGCCGACTGCCTGACTATGCAGGCCTGCACCAGCACTAGCAGCTGGCACCGATAAAGCACCGAAGCTGTATCTATCTGTATTTATACTTCGCTGACAGGAACGCACTACCTCTCTGTGATTCTGGAAAGCACAATCCTTCCTGAGCCCCTGACCTCACCAAAAAACCCGAGCACCAGCTGCTCCTACAAACTCAGCTCTCCTGTACCTACCTCCCAGCGGTGATTTTTTATTTCCTCCCCCCCCCTCCCCCTTTCCCTTTGCACACACACACTGTACAGGAGACTCACTCGTAAGACACGCCGGGCTGCTCTGAGAAATCCTGCCATCACCGGCGCCTGAGAGCTGGCCAGGCGGGGAGCGAGCATCCGCGCCTCAGCCGCCCCAGCTCCCCGCCGGCCTTCTGTCACGCCCCGCAGCCCGGGCGGCAACGGAGGGGTCAGCCATGTCCCACCCGTCCCTTCTCCCCAGCGAGACCGGCCGGAGCCTCCGAAACGGAGAGAACGGGGGAGCGCGGCCCGCTCTCCCCCTCCTCGGGGACTCCCGGCGGAAGGAAGGACAGTGTTTGCGACGTGCCCCGCGAGAAGCCGGCGGGTCCCCGGGGGCGGCCCGGAACTGCGGCCGGTCCCCAGGCGGCGGCGGCGGCGGCGAGGCGAGCGCGCGCCGTTACCTGGTTGGCTGCCGGCGGCCCCGCGCGAAACGGCGGGAAAAGGGAAAGCCCCCGGCGCGCGCGCCTTCCCTGCCGAGGCGGGGCGGGGCCCGCGCAGTTCTCGCGAGGCTTGGGCTCTGCTCTCGCGAGAGCGGGGCTGTGAGGGGTTGCCCTCCGGCCCTGGCCGTTGGGGTGATCGCCCCCACCCGGCGTTTAGGTGAGAGGGATTCCGTTGTTTTATAAACTCATCGTCACTCATCAGGTGTTGTCTGAGCCCTCTCCCTCTCAGCCTGTGTCTGGCCTGGAGTATGGGATTTCCAAAGAGAGCAGCCAGAGGAAAGCCAAGGGGACAAGCCGGGCCTTGGCAGCTGACATGGTTAAGCATGGCAGCCACAAAGCACTACGGAAAAGAAAAAGGTGTGTGCGAGAGGCGGCATTAAGGTAAATGCTGCCCATACAGAGAGAGCCTACCTGAACGAAAGTCATGCTGGTTTAGATGTAAAGAGGGTCTTCAGTACTCCTGTGGCAGAAGTGGCTGGCCTTGCTAGTATTCAGGCTATGCTACCAAATCTGCCTTTTCCACAGTGTTTGTGAGTCTGCTGACAGCTGAGGTTTACACACAGAAGTTAAGGTGTATTTACAATGCTTCCCTCTCCATCCCCCTTCTTGATCTTAACCAATGCAATGGGTTTGTATTTTAACATACAGTATAACAGCCTGGAGCATCTTTTAATTTAAGTTTTGTGTGAGTATGAAAGCCTCAAGGCTCATATAATTAGTACAGCATAAGGTAGCTGAACTATTGTGTCACTTTTGAGATTTTTGCCAACATAAATTTTTGGCCCAAGTTGCAGTTCAATGTTCTTTCATTCATTGGGACCAATCCTGCTGTCTGCCGTGAGATAAACTCCTTGATTCTTAGTTTATAGTTCTCAGTAATGAAAAGAAACAAAACACAGCTTTTCAGTATTCTACCTTCACGTGATTACACTGGACCATTTTGGTATGTATAGGAGCACTCGCAGAGACAGCTTGGTGGCATGACTAGGGGACAATGGTGATCAGTTTGCAAGGACCGGTGCTGCAAACCACATACTTTCTAGGTTATTAATAGCAGTATGAAAAAAGTTAGATGTTCAGTTATTTAATAACTAACTGTTCCCCCTTGTTACATTACTCAGATCTACAGAAAGTATAATAAATACGGAGCTACAGCATAAATAAAACTGAATTTGAAATACTATTTCAATATTTCTGAAGTATTTTGAAATACTGTCAGACAGGAGTCTAAGATGACCTGAGATTAAGCAGGCTTTAAATATGTTCTTCACCTCTGTTGAAAATACTCTTGGTTTCCCATCAAATATGTACCTTGAATTTTGAAGTACTTTGAAAAATCTTGCAGTTAACTTTTCTACTCATTCCTCATCATTGTTTAACCACTTATTTTTCAACTAAAATAAAATGTTTAGTAGCTCAGCAGCAGATTACTTACATCATAAGTTTGATCCATTATCATATCAGTACACATATGGTAGAACTAAAATTAGCTACATCTTATGGAAGAAACTGTCATGATAGGTTATGATAAACATTCCAGTCTTCTTAAGTAACTCTTTTTGGCAGCTTTTTATTCTACTTTTGAAACTTATATAATATAAAATTATGTGATACAGGAAAGTAATAATTTCTTCAGAGTTAAGAGAAACAGATGTCTTACACAGATCTGATAAGTAGCAATAAAATAGCCTTCTTGCTGATTGTTCGGGTATTTTACCATAAACAGGACCAATCTTTCTATTTTGAGGAAGCACTTTGGAAAATAATTATGTTGTCATCCATTTTATTTTCCAATAAACTGCATGAGCAGTTTATTCTCCTATTCTCTCGTGTTGAACTTTACAGCAATGTAAATCCATTGACTTCTACTGTGTTATTCTTATCTACTCAACAATAAGTGATAACGGATTAAGACCAGCAGATGAACTTTATCTCCCCTCCAGATTTATTTAATTTCATGTATTCCATAATCACATACTTGGCCACTAATTACTGAATAGATCCCTGGCTTGTTAAATGTACTAGAAAGCTACTGAAGAGTCTGATGTTGCACATTTACTTATATTGGATGCCTTAAGCTGACTAGTCTAACTGGAACTGCATCTCATTCATCTCATAAGAGTAAACACACACACCTAGACAATAAAACTGTGGGAAAAATACTTCACCGTTGTTGCGCTTGAACAGATACGAAACTTTCTATGGTGTCATGGCTCATGTTCAGGTTTCAAAATAACCCTTAATATGGCACATTAAACTAGGTGATGGAATACTTATCCATGAACAACTCTGGAAAAAAAGGGAATCTAATTTAATCCTAGCCCATTTAGACCTGGCTGGTTTGAAAAGTTTAATCTTAGTAATAATGTGTGAAGCTGTTGATTTTCAATTACGCTTTAGTGGTTATGCCTTCCTTCTTGATGACTGGACTATTTACCAGCAAATCAACTAATGACTGAATTTCTCTTCTAAGAGTGCTGCAGTGTTGCAGCACAGATAAAATAAAAAATAGCCTTTAATTCCCCCCAGCCCATTTTGAGGGGCAGTACAGTGGCTGCATCAGTGTTTCTAACCACTCAGGTAGCGGAAGGTTGCTGAGCTCACTGCATATGCATACAGAATAGGGTTAAAAGAGATTAGCAGAAAGCTTGCATTTTTTGCTTCTATTATCTTAAATTTAGATGTAAAGATTAAAATCAGTTTAGGATTACACTCCACTCCAGTTTAAACATTTTAATTGCTTTAAACACAGTGGTAAATATATCACTTTTTTCTGTATATATAAATATATATATATACATCATAGTCAAGTCCTTATTTATTCACATGAGATTTAATAGATTGCACATATACATACATGGCCAGTGTGCTCACAACCTCCTTGACTTGCAGATCTGCATAATAAATATATTGCTTAACTCTAGTCATGCTCATTTAATGATCTTTATGTTGCAGTTGCCAGTAAGAATATCAAAGGAGCCCAAATTCAGATGTAGAGAATACGAGCATGTGGCACAGTTCAGCTGCTACCTAAACAGTATTTGAACTGGGAGTGTAGGAACTGGCAGTCCTCTGAATGGTAAGATTTCTTACAGCTGGGAGAGCGCACAGAGCACACCATTGCTGTCTGGCACAGGTAGTTGCTTTCTCTGGAAAAATAGGGAGGAGCCACTCCATCACCCCCCCCTAGTTGTATTTGATTCTTCTCAAGCTGCTTGCGTAGCCACTTTTGAAATCGAGCCAAGATCAAATTCCCTGATGCCAGTAACACTGTTCACTTTAAGAAACCCTCTTCTTTGAAGTGCTTTCACTGCTTCTCATCTGTAGTCAGAAACAGCAGGATTTATTCAACTGAAACTCTCTGGTCCTTTAGAGAGCCTTGATGGAGGAAAAAGAAAAAAGCAACCTTAGGGATCCTGTTGTTGGACCCCAGTGCAGTGTTCCTGGTCCTCACACTCTAAGCAGCAGCACCCATTTGTGTTAGCTGCTTGTGGAGATGTTTTGCTCCTACTGTTGTTTCTAGGTTAACATGAATAGTCTGAGTAGTTACACATATTTATCTCAGTCTTGGAAGCCTGTTTCAGGCTTGGGAGGCTGAAGTAAAAGTTTACAGGTCTGTGTACAAAATCATGCCACCTACCTTTTACTGTAGTGAACGACAAAAATTCAGGACAGGAATACAAGCAAAAGAGAAACAATATATGGGAAATAATTTTTTACTTACCTTTTGAGAAAAAAAATCACCAAACGGTGGCCCCTGCCCTTCCTGCCCCCTAAAAAAAAAGCAGCTGATGAAAACCCAAATAAAACAAAACACATAAACTGGAAAGAGAGAGGATGGCAAGGAGAAGTTTGAAAAAGTGATTTATTTGGTTTGAATTTTAAAAATATGCTGTGTTAAAATCCTGTAGCTTTAGAAATCGAAGCTTTTCTGTAGCATTTTATGAGCTCTACAGAGAGTCCCTATGCGAACCATACAGTTCAGCCAGCTATGACTTTTTCTTTTGAAAGTGGTTTATTCCTTAGCAAGTTTTCCTTCCGTATTTAATAGCAAAATCAACAGAGATGATAAAAATTAAACATTTTTTCCTGATTAATATTTTTAGCTTCTGTGAGAGTACAAAACTTTCCCTATGTTCTTTTCCATTTTCCCACACTTGGAGGAAAAATGTTTAGACACAGATACAATTCTGCTAATGAGAATGTAATTTCACTCTGCTATTCCCTGAGTTTTTAAGCTGCTCAGGAGACCTTTTTATTGGCACTCTACAAAAGAATAATAATGTTAATTTTTGCATCAACCTGGAAATAGCTGGCAGTAAACAGCTCCGTAATTGAAGCTTCCTGTTGTGTGACTACCATTTAGTCTTACATAATCCTGCATAGATATTTTTGTATCTAGTGGTTTATGTCCACTGGGGACTCTGATTTATTTTTTTTTTACATCATGGAAGAGAATGGTAATTGTTTCACTGAAAGACAGACAAAATTAAGATTTCTAGGGAGATGGAAGTAGCTATGTGAGGGTTTTCAAAAATGTAGTTGCACAGATGGCAAGAAGATTCACATTTACTTAAGTTAAAGAGTTATTTTGTCCTAACAGGCATGACAAAACCTGTCTTCATTCCTTTCTATTCGGCTCAGCAAGTATTTCTGTGCTCCAGTAGTTAATCAGTTACCAGATTCCGCAGCTTTTGTTTTCACACTGTTTAATTTTTATTTAACACAGAACCTTTGAATGGATTCAGTTGCAGATACAGGTACAACTTTCAGGTCTGCCTACTCTTTATGATTAGGACTGCTTTTTATTAACATTGCCACCACCGTTACTCATTCTAAACAGGTACATTTCTAATAATATATAGAAAAAAAGCAGCAAGAATGACAAGTACATTTGCTATCTTACCATGAAGCCAATTCTGAATATGTAAATCTAGGTTTAATTAACTCAATCCATAAAATTGAACAATTAAAAAAGTTAGTCTGGCAAGAATTAGTAACCACACATCTTACTGTAATGGCACTATGCCTTGTCACAACAGTGATGTTATAAGAGAGGGATTATAAAAACACTGTATAAAAGAGAAAACCAATAGGCAATACTTAAGTGACCTGCTCAAAGTACTAAGTCATTGGCAGTGGAGTTTCTGTCTCTCACTCCTGTGCTTAGTTCATTGAACTGTCTCTCCAGCAAATACTCTTGCAGACAGAGCAGATGATGTTGAGCTGCATGCAGAAGGGTCAAAAAGCTGCACTCAGAAATCCTGTCAGCAAGCACCATAGAGACTGGCAGTACTCACACACATTAAGGAGATAGCCATTATATCACTTCAAGCATAAGAGAAATTTTTGCTTAAGGTTATCTTAAATTAATTTTAAAGAAAGACTTTCAAAACTCACCCTTCTGTTTGAATTGTGAAAAGTTCTGCTCTTGATCGGGGTGATAAATATTTACTATTGACTTCCCCTCCAGCTATAAACCTCAAGTGTAAGTAAGATGAGGAAGCCACTGTGGACCACACTAGAGAGTGCCGAGAGGAGATCTGCTGCACCTAAGATATATACAATGTGCAATGGATAACCTAATATGCCTTTCATTTAACTGGCTGGGCAGGTTTCTGCATTCTGGAGAGCATGGAATCATACCAGAATTTGTTGGCATAACAGGCCTGTCAGACCGGTTCCTGGGGCGCCCAGGAACCTGCCCAACCAGTCTGCATCAAAGGCCAGCCCAACATGCTGCAGCTCAGCTCAGCTTGGGGAGGCTTCATACACGGTGAATTATTCACGCCTCTGTCAACTCCCAACATACTACTCAGAGAGAATGATGTAGCCTCCAGCAAAATAATTTACTGAGGGGTGGGGGAGTGATACATCCTTGTTAAGTGTAGCAAGATCTTATTGTTATAAATTTTCTTTCATTTTATATGCAGATGCACTGGGCTAGAGATCTTGCCCAGCATAAGTACAAAGAGAAAGAGAATACCTTTTTTTATATATCACTAACTGTATAGACTTACTATAATCAAATAACACCAAATCTTTTAGTCTGATCAGCTAAAAATAACCCTCAAATTATGCTCTAATTCAGATTTATTTCCCATCTTGTTCTAAGTGTTTAAATATACCTTCTGTAGGTATAAGATTTAGGATAGTTTTGTTACATGTGGGAGACAGGACACTGGGGACCTTGCACATGGAATATCCACCTCGTTATTTCGGTGGAGCCCTAGGTCAGTGCAAGCTCTCCCTGAATTACTCACCCTGAATTAAGGCAAAGCAGGTCAGAGACCATGGAGCGTATGGGACCTGATTCCATAACCATGAGAAGCTACCTGTGAGGCAGCAGTCTTCACCAAAGGATACAGCAGCTGCCCTGTTACAGTAGCAAATGGGCTGCAGGAGCAGCTGCGTTGCTGCTTGTTCATGGCTGGGGGGCAAGAATACTTACACAGCAGTCCTGCATATAGCATAGTTATTCAAGCTGTAGGCAGAGATCAGGATATGCCCCAACAAAAGCCTTCATCTGTGTAAACTTACTGGTTTTTTTTTTTTCTCAAATACAAATATAGACCATAATTTTCAGATCTCCTCCTGTGATTATCAGAGATATTAACTAAAATCAGTAGGAGTTGTATAAGTTTAACACTTCTGGAAGTGTGCTCATGGGTACGTACAATCAGTCTACTAAACCTATGCTTAGGCAGGTTCCTTTATTTTTTATTTAGGTACCTAAATTTAAACACTCAGGTTTGAAAAACTGTCTGTATTGAATGTTGTCAAAGGCTCTGACTAAGTGTAGAAACCAGTGTTTGTTCATAAAATGATCCCACAGTGGTATCATTTATCCTTTCTTACATCTTCTTTTTTTATTACACATTTTAATAATAGTTACTAGACAAATAGTGGTCAGAACAGGAATTTACCATCAAATTCAACCAATGTTGTGCAACATGGGCATTTTTTTCATCATTGACTGGTTTACGTAAAAGAAAAAATGCTCACATTGGAATATACTCTACTCAAATTATTTTACTATAGGGAAGTTACCCTTCTTATAAGACTTCATCTTATGACAGCCTTGAAAGAAAGACTTAATTCTGAAGAAGGCAACTGGATTACTAACTGAGCTTAAATGACAGATGTACGCTGTTTGTGCTTGCAGTCACACCACCTTAGGCTACGATTTCATACAGTTAAGCAGGGCTGGGCTTGGTCAGTACTTGGATAAGAGATTTACAAAAAGTCTGCTGCAGGAAGTGGTTTTGGTGATTCAGTAGGCTATGCTGAATAACTGAGCATTAGTGCCAAATGTGATGGAGACATTGGGTCCTGGATATGCCACAGTCATGGTGCCATATAAAGTTGAAGTTTTTAAAGACTCCAAAGCCCTTTCCACAGGCACTACATATTGAACTATACATCCCTGTCCAATGTGAATGTACTGTGTCTGGAAACAATGCCTACAATTTGTTTTTATGAGTGTCACATAATTGGATAACTGGCGTAACTGATTAACACAGGTAAATTACCACCCAAAATAGCTGTTAGACTATACAATGTGGAAAAGGTTCTGCTTGCATGATAGACTTACGGAGGGCTGTCGTACTTCAAAGCTGGTCTATTCCTTCCAGCTATGTCAGCTGGTCTCATAAAAGGTACTGTCTGAAATTTTATGTCCTGCAACCTGAGCTCATCATGGTAATACCAGGGCTGAAGAAAGAACATTTTGACCATTTTTACATAGATAGAATAAATTCTGACTTTCTTGATACCTGTTCTCCAGATTAAACCTGGAGCCTTGTAGTGAATCTCATGATGGGCCTCTAAAAGACATTGGGCTTGCCATTTTACTGTTTACTGGAGTCTGAAGAGTATAGGGATAAATCCGATCTTTATTATATCTTCCTTTGACTTGGTAGCTTAAAGAAGAGTTTGAACACCTTTTCTCCTCTCTAGCCTCTTTCTCCTCCAAACCAAAACCACTGTGTACACACCTTACAGATTCAATAGGGGCCTCTCATATAGGGTTGCTGTCAGGGTTGAGACCTTAAATTAGGCTTTTATATTCATTTCCACAAGTTACAGAAATTAATTTTTTCATAAGTT
Organism: Limnodromus scolopaceus; assembly: GCA_028565335.1. Taxonomy (NCBI): domain Eukaryota; kingdom Metazoa; phylum Chordata; class Aves; order Charadriiformes; family Scolopacidae; genus Limnodromus; species Limnodromus scolopaceus. Next base: position 110,275,231 of record JAOXNO010000013.1, on the reverse strand, counting down.
AAAAAGCAAAGGTATAGGACAAAAAAGTCATTGTATGTACCAACACATCCTTGGATAAACATCACTTGACTGTTGTTCTCAGCCTTGTAACTCATGACAGTTCTAAAAATACATATACCACAAAACTAAATATCGTAGTATCAGACTTGCTTGTAGTTCTCTGTGAGAGACATTGTTTTTCCTCCTGAAGAAGGCAGTATAATTACCTGAAGTACTGAATCCTCTTTTATTTCAAATAGAATTTGCAATAAAGGGATCTTGTGGATGAATGCTCTTTCAAATCAAACCTATTATTAAATGTTTTTCCAACTGAGAATGAATTTTAAGTTGTTTGTCGTCTCCAGCTTCAGTCAAGAAAGGTCACATACAGTGCTTGTCTGTGAACTCTTCCAATTTATACAATGATCATGTAAAATCTTTAGGAGAAGAGGTGCAGGGAGGTGCAATTCTGAAAAGTAAGACAATCTAAATGGTGCAGGCTTCAACTTGTTCATATAGTGAAGGTATGCACAAACATTCATGTCTACAAGTATTCATTACAGAGAGTTTACAACATACCTCCCCGTAGCTATCAAAAGCTGCTCAGTACTTTCACAAACAAATTCAGATAACACACATGCCCCCACACCCCTATCAGAGTTAGGTAATATCACTCTCGACCAGTTGTGTAGCAGTGGAAGGACAGGGAGACCATTGGTTCAGAAAGAGCATATTGAAAAATAGACCAAGTCCTACCTTGGATAGGGAAGAGAGGTAGCAGCAGTTTGTTTCTGACCTAGAGGCTAGCTAGAGAAAAATGCCTCAAAGTGATCCAAAGAATGCAACCTGAAGCATTTTTTGATGCTTTTCTGATCAAGAACAGGTTTAGAATTTGTTGCAACTAATTTGCTGATAACTACAATTTTTCATTTACCTCAGCTGAGACAGCAGGGCTGGGCGCTGGCAGGATATAAAAAAAAAAATTACAAGAGAACTATCACTATTCTCACTACAAGAGTAAGCCTGATGGAAAAGCTTGGCTATTTTTCTCTCAGAGGGAAAAGCCTTGAAATGTTACTGTTCTTGGTGTCAGTCTACCTCTTTCTCCACAATTCTCAAGACTGTCTTTAACAGTTGGTCCAGTTCAGTAATTCCAAAAGGGAGCTCAGTTCTGTGAACTTTTGGGTGTAGAGAGGTCTCCCTGTAGGCTGTAATGCTACAGGAATTTTGTGAGGAAATGTAAGAGAAGAATAGATTCCTAGGAAATTCCAACATTCCCTTCCGCTCTTGGAGAGAAAGAAAGGAAATAGAAACAGGAAGTAGCAGAAGCACCTCAGACTGTTATACTGGAAGAGTTACTCTGAAATGAGGTTGCACAAATGGCTGGAACCTCAATTTTTGTCTAATTCAAAGAAGTCCTCCCTACAAATAGTCCTTTCCAGCACTCTCTTTTATAGAGAGTGATTGGTTATTACTTATTTCAGAAAAGACTACCACAGACTAAAGTATCAACATCCCTTGTCATTGGATTTTCTTCTTGTCTATCATCTGTATTTGACTAGGTTTTAATTATTATTGTGCAACATTTCAGCTTATCCTCTTACAGACATTTAGGAATTCTATGATTCTATGAATACTTTGCCTTTTTTTGTGGACATTAATCTTTACTGAAGAGTGAGTATTTGCTATACAGAGAGTTATAAAGCAGGAACCAGAAGTGACATTGCTGTCACTGTTTGGGGGATCTGAATAATAAATATTTTTCTGTTATTTGTCTTCTTTTTCAGATAATACTGTATTAAGCAACAGGCTTGCTATGTGGAGACATGGAAGCATGTGATATCAGGGACCTCACAGTTATCTTTTCCCTTGCTGACATTAGAGATTTTATTTCTTTGTTTTGTCTTCTACATCTTCAGGTTTTTTAAACATGAGAACTACATTCCCATCTCATGGTGATGTAGCTTGTACTTACAGCCTCTTCTACAGTCCTTTGTCAAAGACCTTGGAAAATCCAAGTAAATTATCTACTGTTCATTTATCTGCTCTTTTACTAATACACCAAATAGTTTTAATAAGGAGCTACAGTTTTCTATTGCAGGAGGCTTACTGAAATGTCCTTAGCATTTTAGATTTCTCTTTGTGTTGCACATTGCTAAATGTAATAATAGTTTAAATCAAGCTGTTACTGAAGAAGGACTCACTAAAATTTCCCAAGATTATTCACTCGGTCTATTTTTTCAAAAAAATTTTTCAAAAAAAGAGTATGTATTTGTTGCTTTCCAGTGTTTTGAGTATTAGTGAGAAAACGTATTTTTGGTTTGAAATGTGATATTAGTGAGAAAATATCTTCTGTTAGAAACTTAAAATGCCACTTTGTTATTAAGCATCTTCAGAATTCAGAACATCAAGAGAAATTCAACCACTCTTACATTCTGTTACTTCACTCAGCAGATTTTTGTTGAAGCATTTTCTGTTCATATACTTAAAGCTTTGTTGGTCTCTCACGTTTCTTGTATTTAGAAACAGCAAGAGCAGGAGAGTATTGGGAAAATACTAGATGGAAGTAAATGTAGGTTCCAGCTTTTCAAAAGAAAAGCAGACTTTTGCAATTAATATCTTTCAGGTAAAATTCCAAAGGTCTGAATTTAGAAGGAGCTTTGCTAATGACTTTACTGAAGTCAGATTTTTAATCCTTTTATGCTACCTTTTACCTTTCTTGTGTGATAAAATAATCAAACAATATTTTGAAAAAATTACCATTCCAGTGTATGTATCTGGCTTGTGCTGTTAAGGGAGCTACCTGCTTTTTGAAGCGAGGTGGAAAGATAAACTGGAGTTTCCCCTGCAGTGCTAGTCGGTACTCAGAATATAGGACCATGCTTTATGGTAACCTGAGAATCCCTTCCAGGCCTTGCATGATAAAAGCACCAAATAAAGACACAGACCCATCAAGCCTCCAGCTTTGACCTTCAGCCTGTGACTTGAACCATAGGTATGCCTGTAGCAGTTCAGCACATCATCCAGCAGATAGCTAGCTGGCTGTAATCCAGTGACCATCTACCTCTGGTGAAATTGATTCTGTGGGAGAGGTCTATCTGCATCCCATTGCAATAAGTGGGAAAGCACACTGTTTAGCAATACCCTGTGCTCAGATAAACTCATTAACTGGCAGACTCCTCAGCAACATTGTAGGGTTTTTCCATCAGGCCTCTTGCCTGCCAAGTAACGCTATGTTTCAGATGTGTCCTTTTGTCTTGAAAAGGACTGAGGTACTGTGTTGCACATCAGAAGAGAGGAATCGTAAGAACATTTTTAATGAAATGCACTTCATCTTATTTAGTTCTTATCCTTCCTTAGTGACAGCACTTCTAAGGCTAAATGACAGTAATTTGTCAAGGGCTACAAACTTATATCGGCAATATATAGAATAAGACCAGTCTTGTGTCATCAATCTATCTCCAAAATAGTTTTTTTAATCCACTTTGCAAGGTACAACATATTGAAATTCCAAGGTGCTATGAAAAGGGATGCTGAATCTGAAATTAACTGCTGTTATTTCAAAAGCAGTTGCTCTCAGAACAATCAAGTAACCTGTAGAAAACCTGGGGAAACTGATGTTTAGATAGCTCTTATATCTGAATTTTTAACAATGGTCTGTGTTTCTTATGGATGTCTGCAATTAAAAAGAAATTGGTTCTTTCCTCATATTCATTTGCTCTTTGTATGGAGAGAAAAGGACCTCTGACTTTTGAGAACCCTTTTCTGATCTTATTTGTCTTTGTTTCTTATATTAAATTCCATTTTGTGACCTCTAGCAGGTATCCACTGTCTCCACTGAAATGTCTGAGCAGTTATTTATGTCTTGGCTTAATCACACTGAACTAAATTAATTTCTGTTAATTAATTAATGTAACTAACAGGCAGATGAATCGGTCCTACTTGTTTCATTTGATCTCCTCCTCTCCTTCTCTCATTTCTTCAGCTTCTGTCATCTGTGGTTGGTTGTTTATATTCAGCAATTCCAACAGAGCCGTATCTTCATCACCTAACCTGTTGTCAGCTCTCTCAGGACTTTAAAAGAAAAAAGTCTGCACTGGTATGGCAGCATTATTGAAATGAGATGAACAGAGGGGGTTGTTTTCATACTTCATCCAGTATTTCTTCTTTATCCCATTTAAAATACAGATCAGCTACCTTCTGGGCAGTCCCAAGAGGAGATAGCCTCTGGCAGAGGGAGAGGAAGAGCAGTGGGAGATGGGAGAAGGTGTGGTAGAGCCTTCCCTCAGCACAGAGCTCTGCAGAGCTTATGACCACCCTCCTCTGGGACACGCAGCTGGAGCCCTGACTCTCATGAATGGCAAAGTGGCTGTTGTTCCCCTTCTTTGTTTACCCAGAAGCCAAGTTTGCCGTTGTCTCCCAATTGTGCCAATGAAAGTGCTTGTGGGTTTTCTTGGTGGAGGGCATTAGTGAAATAATCTTGCTAAAAATGTATATACTTTAGCAAAAGGAACTCTTAAACCAAAATTATTAAATTAGTATAATAGCATATCCCACAAACCATGTATTAGGGTAGCTGAAGTACTGTCAAAGCTTGGCAGGGAAGGCAAAAGTGATGGGCCTATAGGATTATTTTTTAAACAAAACCTATGTTTCATTTTAAAACAAAGTGGTAACATGTCTGACAGGGCACATGCTTAGACCCTTTCAATATATGAAAAGGATCAAACTTCTGGGAAACTAGCACATGCACAGTAACCAGAACCTTATTTAATATGATACGAATGCTGATCAGGCCTTAATTTCGGAAGGAAACTATATAATGGACTTACAGTTAAAATGTAAGCTCATTACTGGACTAATTCTTGAAATGACACAATACATTTTCCTCATTCCCAACTTGTTTATCACTGGAAAGATGGGATCAACTGAAAAAACAAACACAGAAAAGGCAATTGTGATTTAACAATGTCTTTTGTGTTAGATTTATTTTCCTCCCTCAGGAAAGCTGTATAGCTACAACATAAACTCTTCACCTGCACAGGAAAGATTTAAACTTTGAAGTGATTCTTCGTTACATGATGCCAGTCAAGTTTCTCTTTGCACTGTGGTTACTGTGCTGTGCATAACGCCACAGTATTTTCAATGCTCTAGTGATCAAAAAAAGAAGTACAATACAGACACAATGTAAGTATTGTTGTTTTCAAAGGTACTTATGAGCTTCTGAAAATTTCGAGGGAAGTGGGAATTTGCCTGAAGGAAAGTGTATTTTTTCTGGTACTTCCATAAGCTCTTGGCAGAAGGCAGTTGTGTCATGACTTATGGCTTAGGTGACCTTTATCCAAGCCTCCACCCAAGACAAGACCAGAATCCAGCTCATAACTCATCAGGATTCTGAATCATGCTGTTCTGAGAAAACAGATACTACAGGATTTGTAGGAAGATGATCAGAGGACTGGAGCACCTCTCCTATGAGGACAGGCTGAAAGAGTTGGGGCTTTTTAGTCTGCAGAACAGAAGGCTCCGGGGAGACTTTATAGCAGCCTTCCACTACCTGAAGGGGGCCTATAGGAAAGATGGGGAGGGGCTCTTTATCAGGGAGTGGAGCGAATGGAGGAGGGGTAATGGTTTTAAACTGAAAGAGGGTAGATTTAGGTTAGATATTAGGAAGGAATTATTTACTCTGAGGGTGGTGAGACACTGGAACAAGTTGCTCAGGGAAGCTGTGGATGTGCAATCTCTGAAAGTGTTCAAGACCAGGCTGGATGGGGCTTTGATCAGCCTGGTCTAGTCGGAGGTGTCCCTGCCCGTGGCAGGGGGGTTGGAACTTGATGGTCTTTAAAGTCCCTTCCAACTCTAACTATGCTATGATTCAACAATTCCAGTGTAGAAGGGCTTTTTAAATGATTCATTTAAGATGGACCAAATTAATCTGCAGCCAGTTATATTGATTTCCATTCCTAATCAACTAAACTAAGCTAGGAAGTCTAGTTTGAATGTGAATTTCAGTGATCAGACAACTTTTTGGGCTTGCTCCATGCAGTCATGAGATTTTAAATAATCTCACCTTTCATTGGTGTATCTGATATAGGAAGATTAGAAAGAAGTAAGCTAAGGCATGAATTTGCAGCTCTTTAGCTAGTTTGCCCTAGTCCCTTCTCAACTAATACTTGTAATAAGTGTGAGTGTGTCCTGCTTTCAAAGTGGACTAACTAGTGAGCTCTGTTGTCATTCCTTGGTCTGCTTGGCAGTGGTTACCTTGTATAGCTGAGACTTGAGTTAATCTGTTGAAACTTGCTCATATCCCATGTGTGAGATTAATTTGTATTCTTTCATGGTTAGCAAAAGGGGGCAGAAATGTCAGTGAGCCTGACCTGGATCATCTCCTGTAAAACTGGTGCTTGTACAGATAAACTGTGTAAATGAATTGGGTGCTATCAATCCATTGTGGAAGTTCTCTCAGTATTTTTTTCTTTAGGAAATAAATCATATTTCAACATATTTTTTTTGAAAGTAAAATAATTGGAATTTGACCTAGAGTTATAAAAATAGATCTACTTGTACAGTGTGGAGGCCTTGAGTGTTTCTATTTACAAATCAGCGATGTGGTTTTCTTCTTATATAAGCACCTATAAATGCAAAATCAGAACACAGTGGTGAAGCCATTCTTTTTTTGGCCCAACACTGAGAAAAATAACTCTGATGCACCTTCTAGAATTAACAAAACCACATTTATAAGGAAAAAAACCCCACCTAACAATGTTTTTTTTAGCCAAAACTAACCAGGTAGCCATCACTTTCCTTAGCTGGCCCAAACACAGACTCTCCACCTACCTTCTTGTAACTGGGCTGACTCATACACAGTCAGGACCAGAGTGTGCGCTCTCTAAAATGGTGGCAAATAAGAACCTGAAAGACAGCAAAGAGTACTGTCTGACAAATCCCTTTTGAATTCAGTAAATGAAAATGTGTGAGCTAAATGAAAATCTGAGAGAACATCTTTCTCCACCCCAGGCAATTTAAAGTACATATGGAATAGTGAATGAACAGTGTATATGTACCTCCGGTCACATATTTTTTCTGACACTCATGTTTGTTCTTCATTTCTGGCTCATATTCAAGCAAATAGAGGAATATGATTAGTTCTAAGAACAAATATCAGGGACTCATATTTGAGTTATGCTTTAAAAAGCACTGAAACAAAAGCATGAGGTGTTAAACCACATCTGAGGTATTGATCAAGGCTCTGCTACCATTTAAGCAGACTTCCTAATCATATGTTAAAGTACAAAATATTTGACTAATGAAGTGTATAAAATTATTTTCTATCCTGAAATGGATGATCTCAGTGTAGGTGAGGGAAGAATTTGTCCTGTTGTGCTTTCTCCTTTCATTGATTTGTTGCTCTTTAGGTTTTGTGTTTTAGGATTCTTCAAAGATCTGTCTATTTATTCTGTGAGGGCACACAGAACCAAGGGATGAAATAGGTTCCCCTGTTTTATAAACTGGGCTGGCAAGGGTCCTACTGCCTAAATGTCTGTGCTGGAAGGGATGGGGAGTGCTTGTTGTCTGTGCAGACAATTGCTGCTTCCCCTGTGCCGCCGGATACCCAGCTGTTCCTCAGCAAAAAGCCAACAAAATGGATCTTGGCTATTTTGGGGTGAGAGCAGAGGGGAGGGAGGGGTTATATCTCCTTCAGGAGCAGTCTACTACTTCCACTTTCTTCACTGCAGGCAGCAGGGGTTAAACCCTCAGCTCTTGAGTTTTGTCAGCACATGTGAGTTACTTTATTCTCTTTTTAGGGTGCCAAGATTCAATCTTCCCTACATGTTGAGAAGCCCTGGGACAGCCCAGTGTCAGCAATGCTGGTTTCTAAGAAGTCTGCACACTTATATACTTACTGCTCAGATGATATCTTTGTTGTTTTTCCAATCATGTCTGCTTCTTATATTTTAAACACACAGCAGTACAAGGATTAATGCAAGTGGAATGTGCATACTGGAACATGGCCTATTTGTTACAGGAAACTATTGTTACGCGTTACTGACAATCTGACATAGGCTCGATTGTCTGAATTGCAGCGTAAAATGGGAAATTTACCTTTGAGGAAATATAAACCATTTATCAATGGCTGATCTCCAGGTTGTTTTCTTAACATCAGTGAGAAACAATAATTCAGTGACAGAGGGAAGTTGCTTTTTTGTCATAGGTACTCTACCTAGGTCACCAGGTGGATTTTCTTCAGATTTTTTTTTTCTTTTTTTGCATTTTTTGCAATGCTAGGCCAGAGGAATTGCACCAAAAAGAAAGACATTCTGGTCTCAGTGAATTTCATGGCACAATGGGGTTGATTTCAACTGGTACTGGAATTGGTTTAAGAACTGAAAACAGTCACTTTGGTTTCCCTCTCTCTCCTTTTTGGAAGTTCCTAGACCATGTTTGGCTCATTCCTGGGATGTGAAAGAAAGTGAAAGCTCAAGTGTGTTCTGGGTCCCCACCACTTTGTTGGCTTAAAAACTAGGCAGGATCCAGCCCAGTCTCTGTCATTCAGATCAAAATACCCTTTTTAACATAAAAAGAAGTTTATTGGTGGGACAAAAGTTACCGCTTTGGATTGCCTTGCAAAGTTTCTTTTAAGGGACACCAGAAAAGTTGAAAATTCAAGTAATATTTAGCTTCAGTAGAACTGGGAGTTTCTGTCTTGTGCCGTAGGCATGACATGAAGGTTAGACTGAGCCCCTGGGGGTGAGGGATATCAGGAGTGATCAAGGGCAGGGAAGCTGGACAGGGTGCTATGTTTTGTTTTGTTTCAGGCTTATGATAGCCCTGTTGCACTGCTGCTTGGAGGCTTGGCGTTCTTTCTTTTTCAGCTGGCCTAATGAAATAGTTCACCTCTTCTTCGGGATGCATATGTGTGTGTTGTAGGAACAGAGGGAGCACAGGCAGCACTGAAAATCCCATGAGGATTCAGAGAGCACACTGCAAAGCACTTGGCTGATGAACTGCAGCTTGCACTGCAGCACCGGGTGCTGTAGTTGTTGACAAGTGGTGTTGAGGCCAGGGTTGGAGAAAGCAGCAGCTGACACCAGTGGTGACATTCAGGGTGTGAATAGGAAGGAGGGCATGGGAACAGCAGTGATGACAGCTGACGCAGCAACTTAAGTATGAATCAGGGTGCAGGAAGGGGGAAGGAATTTGGACAAGAACACAGACAATTTGTATTTAAGCTCGAAAATTTTCTTCTCATGAAAGTAAATGCCTGTTGCTACTTAGTCTAAATATAATCACTCTCAGGGGTATTTATGCCGTTACCCAACTGCTTCTGAAGTAGTTCACAAGTACTGGGCAGAGGCAACCTGCATATTCATTTTCTGAAAAGAAGTTTATCTTGCTTGTGTGGAGGAAATGATTAGCACCTTTGCTAAGCATATTGCAATCGTCAGAGAAACCAGACAATTCCAACATCTGGAAAACAGTAACATGAACGTTTCCAATCATCAGTGTTTTCAGCAGTATCAACCAAGCAGCATGCTTAAAAAATTAGGAAAACCTCATTATCCAAGCAGCTTTTCCCCATTTCTGTTCTGGTTCAGATTTTCATCTGATTCAACTCCAGAATGATCACCTTATGGCAATTGTTAGGGAGGTTGGAAGAGTTAAACCAGGGTGAATATGGCCCTTTTGTTTGTGCTATCTGTACTTTTTGTACTTTAAAGCCCAGGGTGACACTTGATATTGTACTTAGTCAAAGCCTTTCAAGCAGTGCTCTCTGTATCAGATTAATGATGCTCTGTGTTACACAGGCAGCAAATCAACCAAATCAATACACATACAATAGTTCAGGTGGCTTTTTGTCAAAAGAATGAAGGACTTGCTGTGACAACAACACCGGAAAGATAGAAATATGTGGGCAGATGGCAGTAGGGCCTCGTTTGGACAAGTGAACAGCCTGAACTAGTGTCATCTCACCTGGTATGTGACCTGAGAGAATTTGGCTCTGGGTTCTTTCCTCCCTTTTGTATGGCCCTTTGTTCATTGTCTTTCAGCAGTGACTGATGTTTGAAATCCATATGCTACTGCTGCTTACAGACCTCTAGCAGCAGAGGAAAGCAACCTGAGCTTTAGAGACACTTCAAAAGCAAAAGGATACAATATCTATCTTGGGACAGCCATTTAAGCTGGTCTTTTTATGAAGTTTTGCCCCTGAGAACATGGCAGTTGCCTAATTTTGAGCAGCCACTACCTTACTTTTATTTTGAGGGATCAGTCAGCTCAGCTCAGCTGGATCCTCCGCACTTCCATCAAGGAGGCTAGACATCTTAATACCTAAGTACAAATTGGTGTGTGAAATAGTTTTCAAAAAACCCTGATGCTAGGAGAAAAGAAGATAAAACTGCCCATTTTTATGTAAATGTTTGGGTCGGAACAGGAGGAAAGACTCTTTTGGTAGCCTGAGGAGTTTGTGCTTCTGCGAGGGCAGACTACAAGCCTTCCAGAGAAATTCCGATGAGGTTGTTGTTACAAATGCTAAATTGTCCTTTCTGTTTCTTTTCTTTTTTTTTTTATTAGGTTGTCTGGTTTTATCATGCAGCAAGATCAAAAGACATACAAGCACCATGAAAGAAAGCTAAGAAAAGATGCAAGTGCCGAGAACCTGGCAAAAGACTACCAGGTGAGTGACCTCGGGGAGGCTGAGCTGGCTTCTGGCTGGGTCTGAGATTCCAGGGTTAAATCGAGCAAGTTACTTGCACTGGCTGCTTAGGAAAGGCAGATGCACAGCAAGTGGAATGCTATTTCTATGCTTATTGTCCCCATGTAACTGGAAGGCAGCTAATAACAGGAATGCTGTTGTCTCAGATCACTACCAGAGGAGCTAATTGCTCAAGGCAGAGCTTACATGAGGGAAGATGTTGGCTTCCTATTCTGTAGCACTTTCCCTGATGTGTTACACAGCATGACAAATAGAACAACACTTCCATGATGTTTATAGGTTTTATAATACATGCTAGCAGCAGAATCGAGGCCAAGTGCCAAAATAGTTAATTAATTCCACTTTCCTGAATTATCCATAAGATTTAAGTTATATATGGCAATTATCTCCTTTAAACTGTTAAGCGTGCAGAAAGTGGTTATTGCCTGCTGTCTTTCTACATGCATCATGGCAGAGGCAGCGAACCTTGCGGTGCGTTTGCGTGCACAGTGACACAGAGGTGCCGTGCGCCTTCCTGCTGCTGTTAGAGCTGTGACGAGCTGCGCCGAGCTGCGCCGGCAGCCCTGCAGTGCTGGGCTGTGCACACACAGGCAGCTACCAGCAACTCACTGCCTGAGGAGTTCCCATTCCAGGAGATGAGGCAGAAAAGGGTAAGGCAAGGTGTATCATCATCATGGCTGTTATAGGGAGGAGGAGAAAAGACAGAATTGAAGTGGCAGGCCCAAGGTTGCCCTGAGGAGCTGGAGTCCCTGTAAGGAACTGAATCCCCCATTTAACCTACATCTTCATCCCAGGACCTACCCACAGAGCTCTGTGTTAAATCACGCAAATCTTACAGATTTCTTTTGCAGTTTAATTTCCTCGTGCTGCTAAAACAATGCCAGTCCCTGGCTGTGCTTGCTCCGTGTAACTTCAAGGGCTCTGGCAGCTTGAGCAAACAAGGAAAACCACAATCAAAGGGCAAAACATGCTACTCCTTGCTTGGACTTCTAGTCTTTTTCTTTCTGCTGAAGGTGCCTGGTTGCTTTTTAATTATCTTAATCTGATTAACCTTCACTGGACCTGTTGTATGATAATGAACCTAAACTTAAACCTAACAGTATGATGCTGCTGTGTGACTCTGTAGGGTGATACAGTACCTCCCAATCTGCTTTCAGGACATATTAGAGGGCTCTGTGCTGAAGCTGCTGGACTTAAGTGGTTCTGGTGTTTTATGGCAATGAATTACCAGATGTCCTGTGGTGGCTCCCATGGCCCTGACAGAGCTCTCTAAGCCGCATGTGCAGGCTTCACCGCATGGGGCCAATATACTTAAGCCTGCTTTGGACTGCATGGTTTGTTTCAGTGGTTCTTTCCTGGCCTTCCCGTCACACTTTGAGACAGTTTACAGGATTAAGAATATGTATCTGACCCGTATTTAATAGCTAGACCACCATCCATCCCAGGAATCCATAATGATTAGGAAAAACCAGAGGACAGTGTACAAGCAGGTGATGAATTTCAGCTCCTTCCCAGAGACCCAGGCGGGGCCGGGGGGAGCGGTGTTCTCCAGATCACAATTTTCCCTGCTGGTCTGGGGAACCACAGCAAAGTGAGGTGGTAGGAGTCCAGCTCAAAGCTTATAAAGTTGGTGTCCCTGGAGAGGGATGTTGCTATAAAAATGCCCACTCTTAGCCTACTAGGAAAATAAAATAGTTAATGGTGAAAAATTAGGGTGTTTTTACAATTGCATTTAAAACCCTAGGGGAGCCTGTAATGGGCTAAATGGACTACTTAGAGAAAAGCCCTCAAGTTTTCCTCCTTTTTGTGTGTGTTTTAATTTACTGTGTGTAGCTGCCATTATCCATAAACCAAAACTTACGACTCTGTTACAACAAGAGAAAAGAACACTTTATTGTCTGCTGTTGGCAGATCACCCAAAGTCCCCTCCCAACTTAACAAGCATTAAGCTTCAATAAGACACAAGACACTTCAGAAAAAAAGCATCGCCACAAGGCTAATGATGACAACAGCTGCCAGCAAACTTTCCATTGCAAGCAAGTAAAGACTTGAAACAAATTTTAGCTCAAGTTTTGTTTTAGTAGCATCAGTGACATGTCTGTGCCGGCAAAGGCTCAAATTGCATTCCTTAACACTAGGACTGTAGACCTATCTCCTGGAGTCATTACATTGCAACAGCCTGGTAGTCATGAGTAGAGTTGTGAAGTCTTTAACAAATCTGACATTTTTCTTCTTTTAAGAAGAGGTATTTGTGCCCTAAAAGACCAGTGAGGCAAGTCACTGGAGTCTCATACAGATGAGAATTTCAGCATGCCAAAGAAAGTTAAGGTGCCTTTTATGTTTGGAGGAAGGCATGAGAAAGAGGTTGTGGGTCTCAGCAAAGCTGGAGAGTCAAGAACTTTGTAATTCTGTTTACATTTCTGATACTCATTTTCTTCTTAGCAAGTCATTTAAAGCCCGGTCTGCATCAATGTTCTTACCTACATGAATAAGAGCTCTGTACGGCATGAGTAGGTGAGGCCTGACCTCTAACCTTTTCCTTCATTTTCCATTGTATTGTGCAGTGCCAATTTTACTTGTACACCTCTCCCAACTGGGTGGATCATGAAGTTGCTCTATATGAAGTTGCTCTGTATAGAAAACCTTGAAGATAATTAGATGAAAACAACTCCAAGCCCTTGGTAACAGTGAAATGTCTGAACAATTTAACTGCAAGATGGTACAACACAGATAGCGAGTACTGATTGGTAGGAAGAGGAGTTCACCCTGTCTGTTGTCGATGCACTCTCTCTCAGAACAAGTGTTGCTGTTTTGCCCAGCATCTTCAAGAGCTGCAAAGAAATAATGAACAAAAGCAAGCTTGAAAGCCGTTCTAACATCCTGACTATTTTTTCTGTCTTATGAAAAGTATGACCTTAGAATGGGGACTGTCTTGCAGAGGTGGAATTAGTCATTGGGTAAAAATGGAACTTACTTAAAAAATCTGCTCTCTGTGCCACAGTCAGGAACATTTGCATGTCAGTTTTCTGACTGAAGTACATTTATGCTATGTGTAACCTAAGACAGAGGCAGAGATTGTATTTGGTCTAAGAAGAATCAGGCAATTCTGGGCCAGATAGGCTGCATCTCCCTTACTTGGTGGAGCACAAGCTAGAAAGCTGCCTGTAACTAAGTGTACTTTCTCATCTATGTGTCTGCAGTTCTGGCCCTAAAGTACAGTTCAGCCACCTACATATCCTATAGTGTCTTGCTGCAGAAGACGCCAGCCTTGCTAGAAGGCACCTAGCCTGACTTTGTCAGCATTGTATTAACCATGTAATCTTGCTGCACTGGGGATAAGAGCAGATAATTTGACATAAGAACATAGCCTATGGGTTGGCATGTGCTTGAGTCTGGGCTAAGGAATAGTGTGGCTCCAAATACCTGCGTGTTTGAAGCTCCTGCATTTTGGGTGCTAGTATTCAAATTATTTAGACATGAAACAAATGTGAACTTAAGCATGTACTGGGACCCAGACTTGAAATGCAGTCTAGAAATAACCATGGTGGTGTCCATATCCATGCAGACTATAGTGCAAAGTCACATTATTGAAGCCACATAGAGGCATCATGATGTGACCTTCTGCTTTTGTTAATTTATGGTGTCACCAGTGAAATACTAGGATAATATAGCCTGACCTTTACATCCTGTACTGAATTTATATTACATGAGGTTAGAAAGACAGCTTTTAAAGGAACTTAGATGAAGAATATTTGTTATTAAGTCACTAAGTGGTAATAAACACCAAGCCTCATGTTACTATTTTTAGAGTAATTTTTCAGACCATAAATGTACTATACCATTTTCATCTGGCCAGTAAACAGAACAATCACAGAATCATAGAATGGTTTGGGTTGGAAGGAACCTTAAAGATCATCTAGTTCCAACACCCCTGCCATGGGCAGGGGCACCTCCCACTAGACCAGATTGCTCAAAGCCCCATCAAGCCTGGTCTTGAACACTTCCAGGGATGAGGCCTCAACAGCTTCCCTAGGCAACCTGTTTCAGTGCCTCACCACCCTCAGAGTAAAAAGTTTGTTCCTAATATCTAATCTAAATCCGCCCTCTTCCAGTTTGAAGCCATTATCCCTCATCCTATCACTACATACCCTTGTAAAAAGTCCCTCTTCAGCTTTCTTGTAGGCCCCCAAGAAACAATATTTAAGTAATTGGCAGATCCACCAAATAAAGCACTTACCCTACAAAAATGTGACCTTCTAAGGGGCTTCTATAAAGATGTTTTATATCTGTTGTCCTATCATCAGCATACAAAGAATAGTACAGGCACAAGGACTATGTTGTTAAGGGGCTTACACTGACTAAATTTAAAAAAGTGCTGATTGTAAAAAGCGAAGAATAATATTGGATTTGAGAATTTCTGCTGAGTATTTTGTCTAGAGAACCTGATATTAAAGCTGCGAAGAATCCTCATCTGTATTTCAGGGATGTAGTCCTGGTTACTTATATAAAATCATTTGCCTGTCTTGATTATTTAGGATGTATTTCTTAAATTCATTTCTTTTAGAACAGAACAAGACCAAATTCCTGTGTTTTTACTTCAAGGCAAAACTCCCACATTTGGCCTAAATGAAACTGACTTGGCTTGATTTATCTTTTATTTATTTTCTAAGGGACATGTTGTGGTATTAATTTAGGCAGGACACTCCTCATTGTTTTCACTGGGGAGTCCTGCTTAAAACATGGATCCACATTACACTATCCTAATGAGTATCCTGAAAAGTTGGAGTGAGTAATCAGATCTGAAGGAAGAGACAACCTGATTTTGGAAATCTGTTACTTTTTATGCATGCTAGACTTTATATAGAGAACAAGGAGACAAAGTTCAGTTTGAATTCTGCCACACAAAAGCAGCAGTCCTTCCTATTCTCTGAGAAGGGTGCTTCATTTGGAAAAAAAAAAAAAAAGAAAAAAAAAAAGGAAAAAAACCCTGAATTGCATCCTCCCACGAGGACATTTAATTTAATAAAGCAGCCTCCTCAGGATTGCTCCACTGTTGCTTAGGCGCCTCAGGGGGAGGATTCTTCCTCATGAGGGGGAGGATCTTGGCCAGGCATGAGGGAGACGCTAAGGCTGGGTGTTAGGGAGTGGATTTGTCCCTGAGGGCAACGTTCCCCTTTCCAAACAGCTGTATGGATTTCTAATGCAAATTCTGTCTTCATTATATGTGCAAGAGGATTCATTTTTAGGTAGGTCAACTGTTTCACACCCCATTCTGAATTCCCCTGGCTAGCCTACTTGGTCTGGCAGTTTGCAGAACTGCCCACCTGATGTCCAGGTGTATACCTGCCACCCCCTCCATCCTTGCCCCCAGGCGATGGGATTGTTAGCAAGTTACACAAGGGTAGTCTGAGTTTAGGTTTTGGTGTGCCACAGTCGGTAATCCCAGGCAGAACAAGTTAGCCCTTCTGCCTTTCAAGGTGGACCAATGGAGTCCCCTGCCCTGTCTGTAGCCAGGATGTGGAGTGGTTTAGCTGTTACCCTGGCACCAGTTGCCCACCAGCTCCCGGGGCCAGAGTTGCTCCTCCTTATCACAGTGCTTTGACAATTTCTTGCTTCAGCATCAGTGTGCAGGGTCAGGAGCAAAAGACAAAATCTACCCTGTGCTCCTAAAGAAGTGCAAGGGGACATTCTCTGTCAGCCTTAACATGAGCAAGACTGAAATGAAGTGCCCCCAGCCTTTATAGTAGTACAAAAGTCTCAAAATGCGAAACAGATGCCTGCTTTTGGGGAGTTCAATGTATACCTGTTGCATGCTGCCTTCAATCCAGCAACGGATGCTTTCCAGGAAATGGCAGGGCAGAATCCAGAGTTTTACATATGCAAATAATACAGTCTTCTCTCTAGGAGGAAGATTCTCTGCATATAAAATGTGATTTGTTACTAAAATCTTTCAGCAAGCTAAGAGTGGAGTCAGGAATGAGCAGGTTTGCAACAAACTTGTATGGAAGAAATATTGAACTACTTTCCAAAAGTATAATGAGAAAGGAGGGAGAATACTATTTAGTTTAGAAAAACTCGATATCGTTGTATTTTGGTATCTAGTTAGCTATACTTACTGAAAAACGTGAAATGTGCAATTTCTAGTGACAGTCACATAACCAGACTTTTCAAGAAAAAGTCTATAGTTCCACCAGATGGCGCCTAAAGCACAAAATAACCGCAAAAATGCCTAAACCGCAGGGCTTCCAGTGCCATCTAGTGCCGCCACTCTCCTTCCTGCTTTGGGCAAGTAACATCTCATTCGGGGGGGCCCCGGGATGGCTGACTTCTAAAAGGAGCAGGTTATGCTGCCCGTGTTCATCATGTACAACATATGCAATGGTTTGAGATGGGGAGTGTGTCTGGAGGAAATATTGCCGTCTTGTAATATTCTGACTATTCTTGTACTCCTCCCAAAGCATTCCACCCTCTCGGACAGGGGACTGGTTTACGTGCACTTTTGGCTGTTTTCATGATAATTTTGACAGCGTTAACATTTGCTATCAAAAAATCATCGTTTGCAAGTAAAAAGTATAAGTAAATAGATGTGGATTGTGAGAAAATAAGTATGTTACTTATTGTATTCACTATCCCTTTCAGAGTGATACTTTGCATACTTACAAACCTCCAAGAGAAGTTTTGCAAACATTAATGAGTCATTATTATAGCTACTGCCATTGTACTTTTTTTGCATCTCTTTATCCCTTAACAGTGAAGCAAACAGAAGAGAATGACTGTAGACAGTAATTTTCAAGCATTCATTTTGAGCAAAAAAATCCTCAGTTCCTTCACCTTTGCTGCTGAGCTTGCAAATACTTACTGGCAATCTCTGTTGTTCATCACAGGGGAAAAATTTTAAAGCAAATGAACATCAAAGAAGTAGTGAGAGGAGAAGGATTGGCAGTTTCCACATTAGACTATCCTATGCAAAAAAAAAAAAAAAAAATTGTTTTATCTCTGAATGGATGGGACTTACTCATCTCTGCACAGCTGCCTGCTTTACACAGTCCTCCAGCTTGCCTGAGCATGCATGTTTTCTGAGTGGGAAACGTCCTGTCCTGTTATGTCAGCTCCTTTTCTCCTGAAAAAGAAGAGCGAACAGCAACGTTCTTCTCTTGCAGAACTATGATTTTCTGAGCAATGATTTTCTACCTTTAGCTGCTTCATTGCACACTGAACACTTGCCATTTCTAACAGAATTAAAATTTTCCTAGTAGTTGAAACAAGTTAATTGCAATTAATACAACAAATGCTTACAGCCATTGCCTAGTAAGTCATTATTTTATGTAGCAACCTGTTGGTCTTATGATGTTGTTCCCCCATCCATGCCAGTTCTCTGTTCCTACCATGGATCACAGTCATTTACCCACAAGCAATAGGCAAATAACAGGCGTTGTCATGTTCTCAAGGATTTTTTTGCCCCTCCATCAGGGTGCTGGTGGTGTGCTTTGGCTTTAAAGGACACCTGAGCCACCTAGAGGGCTGAGAGCAAGGAGTCTACCTGGGTAGGAAGGTCAGTGAAGGAGTGAGGAAGAGATTTTTCTGCCCAACGTGAGTGCCCCGGGAGCTCACTGGTGCTCCCTGGTTCAAGGGACACACGAAGACCCAGCAGGAACCTCATTAGGCAGCTTGCCTAATGTCTTGCTCTGAGTTTTGAGCGTATAACAAAATGAGGAAAAAAATTCCTAATTAGGCCATCTTGAAAAAAGGTGGGGAAAATAAGTCTTTCTTGTCATCATGCTTTTATTTTTTTTAAAGGTTCTATTTTCTTTATAGTTAATATGCATTTTTTGACTTGATATCAAAGGTGTCATATAGCAGTCTCAGGGCCCAGTTTAGGAGAAGGCAGTGACAAATATTGCACTTCTGCCAGCTTTGGTGGAATGAGTTCTCAAAATTAAATGCATGGTAGAGATTTGGGAGTTTAAGCACTTCTATACAGTGAGGTCTCTGCTTAAGTGTTTTGCTGTGTTGAGGCCTGGGACACATGTGGACCCGGACTTGCATGTAAGGCAAGGACACCCAGTAGAGTACAAGCATGACTAAGAATGTGTTCCCTCGAAGACACTTGGAACGGATACTTGTGCCTGCAGTAAAGATTGTCTGATGCTTCCCAGTGAGAAAATGGGGGCAGAGTAAGTGGGAACAGATGTGGGGATGTAGAGAGAAGCCAGAGAGAACAAGAACAGCGGAGTTTTCCAAAAAGAAAATACATTTTTCTTCTGTGATTGAACTGTGCTTTCCCAACTTTCATCTTTCATTTGCTGTCTAACAAATAGCTTTGAAATATATTCAGTAAAGATCTGTCTCATCTCCCTCCTGTGGCTGGGCATGGACAATAGTCTTCTACTGTGTCACCAAATGCTCAACCAGATTAGGACAATCGTAGGCTATGCCATGGCTCTGAGTTTTTGAGACCTGATGACTACTCATGAAGTTTTCCAGCACTCTCTCCCTCATTTTTTTTTCTTTAACAGAACTACATGTAAAAACTACATTATTAGGTTGCAAGTCAAGCACCACAAAGTAACAAAATATCAGAAATAAGTTGTCTGTGTTACATTAATTTGTCTTTTCCTTTTGTTTCCATGACATTTACTTGATGTTTTTCCCACAGGGTCCTTAATTGTATAGGATGGGCTGTATTCTCAGAACAAATCAAGTTTCTGTCAGTCTCATCTCTGGGAAAATGCAGAGGGTGGACCCAAAGCTACAGTCTGAGCCACTGAAAGGTTGCAGTTTCCTGTAGTAATTCTGTTAAAATCCACCTACAAGAGAAATGAATCTATGCTAGAAGCAAAAGCAATCAAGTGCTTACTGTTTTTCATCTTCCTCCTCTTTTTGAAACATATAAAACAATATGGTTTCACCTATGCTTTTTGAGCCAGGCAGGTGGTGAATTCCCAAGTGGATTGTGTGTTGCCTGAATCCTCTGCTGTTTGATTTGGCTGGTAATTAAAATCTTGGGTAAATTACATGGAAAAATTGTAATCTGAATGATTCCTCTCATGGCTTGGTTAGTCCAGGTGGATCAAGTAGAGGAGAAGTAGGGCCTTCCAGTCAGATGAGAACCATCAAAGCGTATGGAGGTTGGCTCTGGTACTTGCTGGTTCTTTGCAGACAGCACATGAAGAGCAGAGCCCTTCAGGTGCTCATTTCCAACAACTGGTTTCAAAACCTCAGCAGGAACTATATGAAAGGTTTAATTTTTATTCATGACCTTTCTAGGCCAGTGGGGCCAAGTAGGTTTAAGCAGGTGATGTTTAAAAGGTCCCGTTTGATGTTCCCTGTTGGAGATACCAGAAGATGTGGTTATCTGAGTGCGAGGTTCCTGAATGAAGACCCAAGTGCCACCTGAGATTCCTTGGGGAGAGGATTTGCATGCCTAAATGCAAATGCTTCTCATACTCAGGAAAGAGTCTGTCTTTAGGACCCTGGGTTTCAAACTTGTCATGGCAGACTTTCCTTAACTCATTCAATTCCTTCTCAAAGAAAGCTGGATGGAAAAATTTTGTCAACAAAGGTGAGCTGATGACTGGAGCCTTTTGTTTCTGCTGCGCTTCTTCTGCATCCCTGTGTAAGATAATTCTGACTTAAAGTTTCATCTTAAGGATTTTCAAATATATCCCTAGCTCCCAGCCAGATGCCATGAGCCAACAGTTGAAGAAGTAGTCTTCCTAGGAAAAAATTAAGAGAGGAATGTGAGGGATAATTGGTTTTACTGGCTGAGGTAAACCATAGTTGCAATATGCATGACCTCTAGTGCTTTTTCTGGGGAACATAGCCAAAATCTGTTAGACTCAGTTAATTGTGGAAACTCTTGTGGCAAAGAGATATTCTTACAGGTTTGCTAATCCTTTCCCATTGTAAAAGTTTGTCTCATCAGATGAAATACATCTTTAAATTCATCAAATTACTTTAGTTTTTAGTGGATCCGCTAAATTATTGTTTGAGTAGGCAAATAAGACCCCGATGTTGCTTTGTCTTGTCATGGAAGGTCTTTGAGGACTCATCCACACTCAACAGTAAATTCATATTCACCCTTCCGGTGATCTGGCAGAGGAGAGCAGGAGGGGCAGTGCCACTGCTGCCCTGCAATAGCAGAGGAGCTACTGGCAAGGTTTAGCTGAACAGCCTTTACCCCTGCTTTAGAGATGTTTTATTAAAGTACTTTTAGAAGCAAATATAGCTGCTTGGTTTTTTGCATGGTCTTCTCAATAGTGGATGTAACTACATTTCAGGCAAAAGCTGAGCAAGGAGAATTTTTTTTCCAAGACAAATATGCTGAAGTGATGACTGTCTACTAGACTATAGACATAAGGAAAGGCAGAAGCAGAAGATCTGTCCTCCTTTATCCTTTTTGGCATTGCCCTAGAAACCATGTTCTCCACTTAAAGAGAACACACCGTGTTCCCATAAAGTGTGAGAGAGCCCCTGAAGAACATGGAATTAAGACTTATTTATTCGAGCCCTTATTTTTGCCGATGTAGTTTATCCCAGGATATTCAGTGGATAGGCAGATAGAAACTTGGTAGAATGATGGTTGGCTCAGAGTTAGGCTTCAGTGTTTATATAGGGAAAACAAAATCCTTTCATATTGTGGAGAAACCATCAACCTGCTAGGCTTCTCTCAGAGCATTGTTTTCTTGCTGCCAGTAAAGCACATCAGCATATCTAATAAAAAATGTCTGCTTAACCTCATTACCAGAATTACCTGCACTGAGTAGCAGTTTCACAGATCTTTTACTCTCCTCTCTCGACCTGCTTGTGCTTGATTCCTTTCCGCCACTACTACTACAGGGTTTTCTTATAAAAAGAACACACACCTTGTCTATACACATCTCGTATGCAAATCAGCATATGAGGGAAAACTTGGTCTGAGACAAAAGCAAGTGCACCCAAGATGCTTGCGCTTTTAATCTGCATTCGTACAGAAATGCACATTACCATCATGCTGCCTATGTGCCTGTCTTTCAGTCCTCTATCATTTTTGAATTTGCTGACTTACTTCAGTCTATTTGATGGAGGAGACGACATTATTTTCTTGTGTGTTTAGTGAAATTTAGTAGCCAAGTAGAGCTGAGGGGCCTGACTTATTTTTCTGCTGAGGGAAAGACTTCATTATGAGCAAAACATTTTTACTGGACATTAGAAAATCTGTATGGGAGAAAAAAGGAGCTGATAGATGCCTAGACCACAGGAAAAATTTCAATCAGACTTTGCATCTTATTAGACACAGGATAATTCACCCACAAGACAAAAAAAGCCACAGGAAACTGGACTTCATTCTCTGTAGCTACTTGTTTTCTTAAATCAGAATGTTTGGGGTTTTCCTCTCTCTTCACTTCCAGAGAATTATTACTGTGCTGTGGTCCTGGGCTTTGAACTTACAGAGTATTTACTTTTTAATGGTATCTCCCTTTCTATTAGTTTGTAATACCCCATCAATGTAACATTTAATTGCATAGAATGTGGGTAGTAAGTCTGAGTATTAAAAATGTATTTGTGAAGTTTATCTGATGATTAACTGTAGAGTTTCACTATGTTTAAAAATAGTAAGTAAAATTATTTTTCCAAGGACTGATTTCATTTTCCAAACAATAATGTGTGCAACTTATTTATAGTAGATGCTATGGTGATGATTACATCAAGATTTCACTATAGCTTGCAACTTACAATTCCTTGAGAAAAAAAAATACACTTTTGAGTTAAATTGTTTGTATTTGTTTAAAGCCCTGAGGATTAATTTACTTGTGGTGCATTGCTGGTTTGTATTAAATTATTTATTTGGTTATTATATTATTTATTTAGCGAGATATTTTTTCACTGTTGGCTTACATGTGGGAGGAAAAGTGTCATTTTGAAAGCAGAAACAAGTGAGATTAAATATTATTTTTATATATTTCTTCATCTTGGTTTCTGTGAAATTTCCTAAAAGAGGCAAGAAGGAAAAGGGTAAGACTTCTTTCCAAGCTACTACATGTAGGAATTACTTGATTTACTCTCTCTCTCTCTTCTTTTTTTAATTCCTTGTAGCCAGTAGGTTGGTGCATGGTGGGGTTCTTAGTATGGTAAATCCAGTTCAGTCCAGTTCAAATCACTCTCCAGTTCAGTACTGCCATTTAACACTTCAAGAACAAGTTCCTAGTTGTCCCCAAAGGAAGCAATGTAGTTAAATTAAGCTGTCCCCAGCCTGAAGAGTTATTGTGAAATAACGAATACTCCATAATCAGGAAACAAGCAGGCAAATCTGTGAAGCCTCATGAAGTTTTGGAATTAGCATCTGTATTAAAAATCTAATTAATCTAATTAATGTTTCCTTTCTAAATTCATTTTCCATCTAATTGGCCAAGCTTTGATTGGGAACTGGAAATGTCATCCAAAAATATTTCCTCTTACAAGACTACTCTGAACAGAGTGTTTTCAGTCTGTCATCATATTCCCTGTTCTAGGCTTTCCTCCTTTAAGGATTTTCAGCCCTCATCACTGTATTGTAATAGCTTCATCTGGGCAAATTTTCAGTCTGAACTAAATTATAAATGGAACTTTATTTTGGGTCAACATAGCTCAGATAAAATAAATGCTTGGTGTCACTGCTACGTGTCCACGTGAAGATTTAGACTGGCGGAGTTAAGCTCCCTGTCCGCCATGCAGACAAAGCCACAGTTCAACTCCAAGCTTCGGTGAACCATAAACCAGGGACAACCTTGTTTAACATATCACTGAATCTGATTGATATGTTAATATCATCCAAGTTCAAAGCAACACGTCCTGGCAAGATAAATACTATTTTTTTCTGGTAATTTACCATTTCCTTCTTCCGTAAATCCAGCAGACAAAATAACAATGGAGAGGGGGAAGGGGGCTGGGTCGGACCGATCATTTTGAAAACGAAGAATGCTTTGGCAAAGTCTCTCTAACCTGTTACTGTAAACATCAGCAGTCCTGTCACTGTCTCGGCCCGTATAAATACGTTCATGGCGCCCCACCTAAATTAGTGAAATATGCACATAGTTCAGACATACAAGTTAAATCCCAGGCAGCAACAATAAAGAGTAGGAACCCGAGGTCTTTTCCCAGGTTTTATCTTTTGCAGGCATCAGCGCCGAGAGCGTAGTAATGCACTTACTAAATCCTTCTCAGCCCCAATCCTGCTTCCTCTGTTTGTGTGGCACTTCCTCCAAGTGTTGTGGCTGGGGCAGCAGAGCTGGGCCCAACACAATAGTCCTGGGCCCAGATTGTTGTCACCTGTCCTTTTTTGTATCTCGGTTTTCGACCTGCTACACCTAAGCTTGAATAGAAAAGCCCATGGGCAGCTGCTCCTTTTTTAAAAAAAAAAAGATAAATTGCATGTTCTTCATGTTAAAAAGCGAAGTCCTGCTCCGTGCAGTCAGGCCTGTGCTCTTTCTCCCATTGAAATCAGACTTCTCCTCCAAAGTTTGTGTTGCCTGAGGCACGACCAGTGTACTCTGTGCTGCTCGAGAAACCCTGTGGTCATTCATGGCCTATTGTATCAGTGGCTATTTTAGAACTGTGGGAGAGAAGTGTTTCAAATGAAGTCCTCAGTGACTTCAAAGGCACCGCTGGTGTGATTCAGGGTTAGCACACATTGAAAGCCTCCTCCTTGAACTGCATTGGCAGTATGAGGGATGAGAACGGGGATGAGAAACCAGGCTGAAGCCCAGTCCTCTTGCGCTGCTTGAGGGGGCTGAAGAATAGCTGTTACTCAGCCAAAAGATATTTTGCGCTGATAGATTTCCAGCTGATTAGATGACAGGAAAAGTTTAGTCAACACTTCGTCAGAGCGCCCACTTATGTTTTCTTATAAGGCGTTATGAATAATCTGGGGGCTCCACAGCGCTGCTTCAAGCCTCTTGCTGTCCAGATGTCACCTGGATTTTTTGAACGTAAGGAGAGAGCATTAGGTGATTGGGATGATGGACTGACAGGCCTGAATAAGTTGTAAAGTGATGTGAGGTGCCAAAGTGGTGCTTTGGAAAATATTAAGGGCTGGACTTAATCTCACAGCAGTACGTTCCCAGGTCCCACCTGCGGACAGTTCTCTGGGAGCATGAAGTGGTGTCAACCACTCCCAGGCAGGGCATCTGCACCAGATGTAACTCTTCTGGCCCCGGCCACAACTGGACCTGTCATGGTAAGCTGTATTAATTGGTGTGGGAGGTCATAAGGGTGTGAGTCATTCTGCTTACCTCTATGCTTGGGAAGAGGAGCTCAGGTGTCCTGCCATATTGGCTGGCCAGGCTCTCCTGGGCACCGAGAGCCCCACCATGCCGCAGCTCTCACCCCAGCTCAGGCCAAGTGCCTGCGTGGGGGATCTTCATTAGAAGGAGAGTGGTGGAGGAAGCAGGTTCCCTACAGCACATCCAGCATCTCCTCTTGCCCCAAGGAAACTGGGGAAAGGCTGCCCTTTGCGCTTGATATGAGGGATTGCTGCTGACCCACTACTGACAGCTGAGCTGGTGGCATCTACTTAGCTTTTATGGGGACATGGAAATAGGTGGGAGATTTGCATTTACTAGCTGTGTCCTGGGCTGAACCCAGAGTAGGCACCCAGCATACTGACTGACGCCTCATCCGCTTGCTCAGGAGAAGGAGGTTCAGTGCAGGGGGATCGACTGGCAGTGCTGCTGAGTGATCATCCTTATTAATGCTTAGATGATTCTTTGTGTTCCTTACAGTGGGAGGGGGCATAGTCCCTTCTTGGAGAGAAATGCTGGCAATTTATGCTGCTCAGAGAAAATGTAAATAATTACAAATTTCCATCCTACCATCCAAGAAAGACAGCATCATTTTATACATTTGTTTTCGTGCATTATAATTATAATCACTATTCTGGAACATTATTGGAAAAGTTATTGTTCTTTCTAAA
Source organism: Limnodromus scolopaceus (assembly GCA_028565335.1). NCBI lineage: Eukaryota > Metazoa > Chordata > Aves > Charadriiformes > Scolopacidae > Limnodromus > Limnodromus scolopaceus. The sequence continues at coordinate 110,249,612 of JAOXNO010000013.1, read as the reverse complement.
ATGTTAAGTCAGTTTAATGACTAAAAAGTTAATAAGGGTCTTGTTGTTCTCATTATTCATTTATTATCCAATTACTTCACAAAATTGGATCTGAAAATGTAAAATGTATTTTTATGGAATAACAAACACTACAATTAAGTTTTAAAGAGCAGATTGTTTTTAAATTCCTGTGGAGGTTATTAAAACTGAATTAAAAATATTAAAAATGGAATCTGAAAATGAACAACAGCATTAGAAGGGAATGAAAACAAAAAAAAGGAATGAAAACAAGTTAACAAAATTGTTGATGGTACATGGGCAGGGAAACATTAACCCTTTCACCACTGCAGTTGAAAATGTTCATTGTCCCCACTTTCCCAAGGAGCTGAGCTGGCCCCCTTAGCAGTCCAGCTCGCCTCTTGCCCTTCGTTACCCACTTAAGGACAGTGTGACACTCTGCAGAATTAAACCAGCCCAGGCCTAGTTCTGATCCCGTGCGGCTGTAAAACTCGAGCAAATATTGTCATTGGTGGAGTTGCACTGGTGAAGATCTGGGTTTAGTGCATGTAATCATGACTTTGAAATTTAATTTACTTTACTTGCCTGTCTTTGATGCATGCAATAAATTTCTAGTTAAATGTCTATATACAGACAAAATTTTGTTGAATTGCCAGTCTGTAAAAATGAAATAAAATAAACATACTGGTATTTCTGTGATAAAGTGGAATCAGTTCCTTTTTCCTGAAGTGACTGGGAACTGAAGTCAAGATCCTGCTGTGAGAGACTTGGTGTCTTTTACATCTTGTACAAGACTGTGTCCTGTTGGGCTCCATCAACCACTATATCTTTTGCAGTCGAGAGCTCTGTCTTCATGATAATCAAAGCAGAAAAAGGCAATAAGAAACCTGATGTGGCAAGCATAGTACTCAGTTTTAATTATCTGAAATCTCCCATATGTATCTGAGCAAATAATTTGAGAAAAGTTTTTGTTAATTTTGACATCTCCCTACTAGGAAATTTTTGTGAAAAGGTGGAGTAATTTTTTTCCATAATTTAGAATTATTTGTTGAACTTCTTCGTGAAGCTGCCTGGTTAATAGGGAGTTTGCAAACAATGAATGGTTCATATTCAATAATGAAACTCTACATGAAATCAGTGTCACTTAATCATATAAGCTAGGGTAGTAGAAGGGATACGAAAACCAAAAGAAAGCATGGCTTTTGAACCATGAATTTTAGCTGACAGTCCATGCCCCTTGTTTGCTAGCAGCGTGTTCACATTTAACACTTATTTTTTGTAGTATTCAGAAAAGGAGAAAAAATAGTGCAATATTATTAGAAATGAAATGTAACACATAGCTGTGAAACCGAAAAGAAATTTTATTTTGGATTCAAATATGAGCACTTTTCTGAGCCTGTTCTCATAATAGGATTTCTAAGACTTCACAAAATAACTCAAATGAAGGGAATTTAAGTCACTGATAAGCCTGTTCATGGCCTTACATTCTTTATATATTTGCATTGAAGATCAAGATGATACCTTTCAGTATATGGTTAAATCTTTTAATATTAATGGAAATTCATAGTCACAAAGGGGAGTACCCAGATTTGCATGTGTATAAGTTTGCAAGTCCTTTTTATTCCAAATATATTGCTTTTACAATTAAAGTGCTTTTTAGTAACATTTCGTTTTCTCTCAAATATTACTTGCATGTGAATGAATGCAAAACTGCTTTTAAGCAAAATTTTCATGTGATTAAGTCCGTGTCTAGCTAAAAGCTTCTTTGCCGTACATAATATATGAAAATTCTTTATTGTTTCATGCTGTGGTGGCGGCTGAGCAATTGTATGTCAAAAAATATGGCCCTACCTTCTGCAGAGGCCACCAGTACTGTATTGTCTACACGAACCAGAACTTTCCATTGGCACACCAGTATTTCGTTCTCTCAGCATATGGGCATATAAATGTGGATATTACCTAACGGGACAGGAGATAAAGAGTCCCAAGGAAAAAAAGACAAGGAACTCGAGAAAATCCTGTTTTGTTTCTCATTATAACTTCTTTATTACAAGGATGCCTTGCACACTGATTTATTAAAAAGCATTGCCAGCTAATAAATTTGCAATGGCATACAATATTGTGACAGAACTAGCTATAAATAGGGTAGGTAGGGTTTTTTTGTTCAAAATTCTGAGCTCAATCCAAAGTTAAAATATCATTTATCCATTCTCTCTCCAGCTGTTTTCACATACTTCTGGTAAACTACACGAAAAATGTGCCATTCTGTGACCTTTAGCTGCTTTTCCCTGGTATTTCCTCTTGTCTGTTGGTGAAAATGGAGGCTGATGTTTTGCAGTCTGTGCTCGGACAACTTGCTTCTAGTTCCTTTTATCCCACCCTGCTCTCTCCCTGATTAAAAATACTTGGTGAAATAATGATCCAAATAAGCCTGTATGTAAGGGGTCACTGAAAGATTACAAAAATGCCACAGAAAGGATGGAGAGAACAAGAGAGGAATTAGTGAAGAGTTTGAAATCCCTGTACTCACCCTGGCTGAATCCAGAAATGCCACTGTACTACTCCTCAAGGAATAACCTAAATTTCCAGTAGTGCTAAACACAAGTTGCCCTCCTTATGAGACTTGTTATGCCTGGACGGGGGAGACTATGTTACCCTCTCTCAGCTTAATATAATGAGTTTCCCGTATGTCCTTGCTGAGCAGATGCCCAGTATTCTCCTAGATAATTAATTATGTGGCTTTCTTTCAAAAATGATGCCACAAAACATCCCACAGTGCCCTGGCATCACACGGGAAAAAATAGCTTCAAATTATTCAACTCTGGTTTCATTAGTGCTTCATCCGCTGACTTTGCTGGTCACTGCAACTCAATGCAATAGTTGTGAAATACTAATAAATACATGAACCTGTAAGAACCTCTTTCCTCAGCTCTTTGTCCATCCCACTAGAAGGTTATACTGCCTTGCACACTGATAATGGCTGTGTATTGTATACAGAATCACAGAATCACAGAATTGTAGTGGTTGGAAGGGACCTCCGAGATCATCGAGTCCAACCAACAAAAAACAAAAAAAAAAAAAAAAAACCAAAAAAAAACCCAACAACAAAAACCAACACAACACCCCACCCACCACCTAAACACACAACAACAACAACCAAACCAAAACCCACCCACACAGCA
>JAOXNO010000013.1:110219650-110246333 GCA_028565335.1 Limnodromus scolopaceus | reverse complement strand
CCGCTCCAGCACCTCAATGTCCCTCTTGTGGTAGGGGGCCCAAAACTGGACACAGTACTCGAGGTGGGGTCTCACCACAATACCTGAAAATAGTCCTGCCTGATGAACAAAAATAAACTTTCCATTGCTCGGAGATCCCCAAGTGCCATCTCAAGGACACAGAGCTGTTTCCTGGATCCCTGCTAGCCGTCACTAGCACAGTTTTCCACCGGCTGGCAGGGTTTGCTCAGGACAGACAATGTAGTTCAGCTTTATGTAAACTCATTCAGACTAACGCAAACCCCTCTCAGGTACCACAGCTCAAGTATTTTCCTTCAAAACTTTCTTTCCCTTATTGCTTTCAAACAACACTGAATTTGGGCATGTCTTGAGCTGGGGTGTTTGCCATATCCTCAGCCTGGCTTCTGTACCAGATGATCCTGTGTAACCTACCGGACTTGCCCATTATCCTTCTCATTCTGGCCCTTTCCCACCTCCTAAATTGGTCCCCCAAACTTAGCACTGCAGCACCATGACCTTCAAGGTTTTCTCTCCCAACCCACTAGTAACTCTGTACTCGGAAAGGATCTCTCTCCCATCCATGTCGCACAAAATGCAAACGTTTTGTTACTTGTTACAACATCCCTGATGTATGGATTTTCCTCATCTCACAGCTGATGCCGAAGTACTTGGAAGGACCATGGGCAAAATAACTGGGGTGCTCAGACTGGGAGGAGCACTGTGAAAGAAGTTGCAGTAGGTACCTGGAAATTTTTAATGGTAACTTTAAATACATTGCCTACTGCTATCATAAACTTTAACAACCAGCTGCAATAGCTACTACAATCCGATCTAAAACCAAATGCAGGGAACATCCAGTTTATTACCGCCTTTCATGCAGAGCCACAAGCTTCCAAAATATGAAGGAAATAAATGGCTACAATGTAGTCCGTCCCGTGGTTGGTTTCTTCACTCTGAACTGTTCAGAAAAAATCCATTTCAGAAAAAATCCTCAGCCAAAAATACCATTTTGGGACAGTCCATGTCCCCTGCCTGTAAACATAATCCTGCCCATCTGTGAGATGGTATTGCATTTTTTAACTTGGTAATTCATTGGAAAACCTGTAGGTGGAAACAAGCACCTCCAGCTCTTCCATATCACAGTCCTTCAGATGCTCACCACCTCAGGGGCCTCCACTCCCACAATAGCAGAGGTTTTGTGTTCTCTTGCTGCGAGCTGAAGGTTGAGGAGAAGTGCACATCAGAGACAAATGTTTTGCACAAGAGCTGGGATTAAGTAAGCATAGTTTCTTCTCAGTTTCATCCTGGGATGGTTGCACTGGTTGGTTGAAGGCCTGGGTTTGAGCTGAAACAGTAGGACAGGGGTAAGATGATTTTGCTGGGGAGATCCTCTATCTTCTAACAAGGCTGAGATTGCGGTCTCATCACAGTGGGAACCCTAATTTGGCTGTTTGCATTGCCCCTCCTTGCTCTCCTCCTTGCCATGAAGCTTCTGGGAACTGAAGGTGTTAGCCATCTCTAACCTTGCTGGTCAACGTACTCAAGATTTACATGGAAGGGATACAGGCTATGTAGAGAACATGGGAACTTCTCTTGGAAATGAGGCTAAACTGCTTATTTTGAGCCACTTTCCTCATGCATCTTGTACATCGGTCATCCTGCATGGTGTCTGTTAGGTTACATCTAGGTTAGTAAACTTAACAGAGTCCAGGCAGGGGAACTGCACTAGCATATCCCTGCCTGTGGTGTTCAGCTGGTTCCATAGTCTCTCTGTGGTTTTGGCCATGATGGTTGTGCAAACAACGTGCATGCCTCATTCAGGCACATGGGCCAAGACCATTCCCATCAGAGGACATGTGGGAAAGGCCACGCTTTCCCTCAAATGGGGTGTGAGTGTGAGGAGCAAAGACACTTTGACTGAAAGTCGGGGACAGACATCAGCTGTGGGCCTGCTTTACTGGCTAGTAAAGATGTAGTCTTTTGTCCTCATGGAGAGGAGATCCAGTAAAAAAAACCCTCATCACTTACAGCAGAAGGACAGTCCACAAACTCACAGCTAAGCTTCCTTTTGGCTTTGCATTCCTTTTGCACCTGCTAGGGCTAAAACAGTATTTCTTACCCTCCTCAAGATCTATGCGAAGTCCAACGTGCAGAACATACCTGCAAACCACTCCCCAGACTGAGAGACTCAGTTCCACTGTCTCCATACTGCAAAATGCTTTCTGACACTGCAGGCTTAACCACAGGGCAGCACACAACTTCATGTCAACTGCAGCTCCCTTCATCCCAAATCTTTCCCCAAGTTCTAGCATCACCTCAAGCTCAGTTTCTTCATTCTAGCTACCCTTTGGTCTGGGGATTGAAACCAAGAGCACATTTGTTGTAGCAGTCAATAAAGCAGCTGAGTGCTGTCAGACGTCCCTCTGTCTTTTCAGAATAACTTTTGAATCACAGTGTAAATAAACTCCCTGGAGGAACTGGGTCTCCTCCAGTCTCACCATCAGGTCGACAGGAAATAGAAGAGAGCGTTTGCTCTCACTCATGCACTCTGTCTCATACACACATTTTTGTTTCTATAGTATTACTCTGTCCCTGATGAAACCGTTTTCCCATATTGTTCAGCAGATCTGTTTTCATCCAACAAAAAAGAGGGAAGGGGTATAAACACACTCTATTAATCAAATGGCTGAAATTGAAGCAAAACATCACTTAGCTCCAAACAACACACCATGATTCAAGAAATCTCCAGCCCAGACTTGACCAGGACTATGCTTTTAAAGCAAGCTAAGGTGGCATACACTCTATATTGCTATAAAACATACCCTGGTCAGGAAAGCACTGACTAAGGAAAATTTACTCTTTTTTACTCTGACATTTTCTCTCATTAACACATTGAAGACAGTACTTGTTCAAACAAATCAGCAAACCTGGACAGCAATCATTTCCTTTATCTAGCATCCAAATTGTTTAACTTTTTGCCACTAAAGAATTAAAAAATCCAGTGCAGACCTCTTTTTGACCCTGGAAATGTCTCTGAGAACTCTCAGCAACAGTAATGGAGGAAAAAAACCTTTGAGTTCAATGTTTGAATATCTCTTCTACATGTGAATGAAATTTACTGTAGGGAGTGCTGTTTATTCTCCCCTGGGTATGGATTCAGAGGAAGTTTCAGTAGCAAACATGTCACATGAGATAGTAAGTAAAGACCTACCAAGAGAGATTGATGCACAGAAAAGGTACCCAAGGAACAAAACAAATCTTTGCTTCTGTTGTGGTTTAACCACAGCCATCAGCTAAGCCCCACACAGCTGCTTGTTCACTCCCCCCAGGTGGGATGCAGGAGAGAATCAGAAGAGTAAATATGAGAAAACTCGTGGGGTGAGATAAAGACAGTTTAACAGGTAAAACAAAAGCTGTGCATGCAAGCAAAGCAAAACAAGGAATTCGTTCACTGCTTCCCATCAGCAGGGACGTGTTCAGCCATCTCCAGGGAAGCAAAGCTCCATCACATGTAATGGTTACTTGGGAAGACAAACACCATAGCTTTGAATATCCCCCCTTGCCTCCTTCTTCTCCCAGCTTTATATACTGAACATGATGTCATGTGGTATGGAATACCTCTTTGGTCAGCTGTCCTGTCTGTGTCTCCTCCCAGCTTCTTGTGCATTCCCAGCCTACTCACTGGTGGGGCGGTGTGAGGAGCAGAAAGGACTTCACGATGTGTAAGCACTGCTCAGCAATAACAAAAATATCTCTGTATTATCAACAGTATTTCCAGCACAAATCCACATACAAACTACTATGAAGAAAATTAACTCTATCACAGCCAAAACCAACACAGCCTCTTTTTAGACTTCTAGAAAGGTTGCCAGTGAAAATAACATTTGACTTTTGTCTGTAGTATCATTTTTAATTCTCAGAAACTGAGTCAGAGTCAAAGCATTTAGTTTTAAACAAACAAATATAAAGGAATTTGTAATCCTAGTTCTGTAGAATTTGTAGAAAAATAATTACTAAAACCTATGCTTTCCCGGAAGAACAGTAGGTGGCTTTGAAACATGGTAGACTTAAAATGGCCACACAGACTTAAAATGACTCTAGAGGTGCAGCTGTTGAGCAGTCAAGTACCCAGCTTCACCTTTGTCATCTTCTGACAATACTGCTTTGCATTGTTAATTGTGCTTGCAATACACAGATTATCTTGTCCATGTTTACAGATTTTGTAAACTATGGTGGTGATACTATGATGATGGCAAACAGTATGAAGAAGTGCACGCATTCACACTCTCAAACAATTATACGGCTGGGTGATAATTAGAAAGAGCTGAGCTGGCCAGAAGCTCATCTACACTTTCTGCATTTAAGATAACATGAAATAAGCCGTTGATACACACTTTGCTAGGAGAGGGTTTTGGATTTTTGGGAGATGACTTGAACACCTATTTTGACTGACTAGTAGTAATTTCCATGGTTTTACTATAGAGTTTTTTATGTTACTCTTCATTAGAAGTGAACTTGCCTCAGTGGCTGTTTGCTGACAGCAACTGTAGCTGGAGGTGGTCCTAATAACGCAGCTTACTGAATGAAAATGTGGGTGAGGGTCTTACAGAAGTACAGACTGAAAGGCAGAAACTCAGCATATGAACAATATAAAGAACAGCCGGTGAACCTCCCAATGCACAGATATCAGTGCATTATGTCAGTCAATATATTACATTCTTTGTCCTTGAGGTTCTAGTTCTTCATAGTCACCAGAGCAGACAGATGTCCGTTCTCAATAGAGGAAGGACAAGCTGCTTTTATGTGCTATTATTTTTGGCTATGTGGAGCTCAGTTAATTAATTGGCAGATTTTTATGGTAATCCAGCTAGCAGTCTCTATTTCAATGACACAACCATCCCTGATGACTAAAAAACAGCTGCTTTGTACTGAAGTAGAGAAGAGTTGGAATGAATCACCTTCTCCTTTCTTAACACAATTTGGATTTGGATGAATAATACTGTTGGGGGTTTTTTTACCTCTGGAATATGCTATTACCCAACATACTATGTTTTGCTTGTTCAGCATTTCTGAAGTAAGAGAGGTTGGAGACATCACTAGTGCATTTCATATAATAATCCTCCCAGGTGGGAGTCAGTTATATGATGTTTTAAATTACTGATGCTCCTCAACTATATACATCTCTGTTTGCAGTAGCACTAAAATTGACCCTGTCTTCCTCAGCAGATAAGGGAAGGACAAGAAAGCTTCTTACCTCTGAGTCCTTTGGTGACTGCCTTGCTCGTAAGTGTACTGATGTCACTGGAAAACTCCCACTGGCCTCATCAGGTTTTGTGAAACCTCTTGGATGGCTGAAATACAGAGGCCACATTTTAAATTGACTTCAAGACCCTATTTTTGTCTCTACACATACATTTCCAAAATGGACTGGTATACATTTGCCTTGAACTTTCTCTTCGGAAAGACAACTTTAGAGTATAAAGTCCTGATCCTGTGACGGACTTTGCTAATGATTTTTTATCCATCTGCAGAAATTCCTGATTTGGAAATCATGTCAAAAGACAGACCCCAAGCAATGTATTTTGTTCAATCTGTGTCCTGCCAAAGGAGACAGGACAAGGCATCCCCAGAGCCTCTGAGGACGAGGTTTCTCCCTCCAAGTTTTCTCATCTTGGGTGTGTTTCTGTTTAGGTAAGACTTATTTAAATATTAAAAAGAACAACACCTAGTTGCAAATTCTAAGGTCAAAATTTGCAAAATTGGGCTGTAGTAAGAAGATATTTTACATGGAATAGACTCCTAAAATCAGTGGGAACCCATCTAGATGCAAGGAGGTGCTCCTGGTGTTGCAGGGACAAAAAGTACATTTTGAATACATAGGTACTTTTCAATGTATCCAATGGAAAGAACACCTTCCTGTCTTCCTTCTCCCTTAGATATCTTGCTTTACATTATTAGACTGTGGACCGCCCTCACCCCCACAACAACCATAAGCTGTACTACTCACAAATGACATTTCAGGAAACATTACATTAAATAGAGTAAAGCAGAATGGTTGTGCAATTCACTTGATTGAATGCGCGAGGATGGGAAGCCAAGCCAACCCCCCACCCCCCCTCAGTCTGAAACCCACAGAGCAGACAGAACTCCCTCTTCATGCAGCGTCTCCAGATTCCCAGGCCTGGTTGAAAGCCGCCTTCTGATTTATGAGTAATGAGCCTGTTGGTGATTTCTAAGAAGCGAGCTTCCAAACAGAAGTGCTGATGGGCACTGCACTGTATCATATAAGCTAGACAACACCTAGGCAGACTCTCAAAGGATGCTTTCATTGGGATGAGAAACTATACAGTGATTGAGTGCTCTCCTGTCACTGTCTTCTCTCGCTTTGCACAGTATTTAACCTTCAGATCCTGTTAAATTTAGATTTTTTTTTTAAGTTTTTGTTTTAAAGAACTTGTCTGCAATCACAGCACAGAAATGTATGAAGCCTAGTGGTGAAGGTGCCAGTGAGACTGATTGATGCAAAAGTCTGGTTTTGAGGAGGGGAGGAGGGAGAGCAGATTCCTCTAGTTGTGCTTAAAAGAAACAAACTTAAAAATAAGACAAGAAAGTTGAGTGGAAGCTGAGAGGCTGAATGCAAGCTGTGCCAAGATTTGGAAAGTTACAAGCTAATGCTGGTACTGCATGTTTTCTTAATGATTGAGGAGTCAATCAGTTTTGTACATGGAGCTCCCAGCACAGAGACAGTGCAAGTTAACAGTCTATTATAAAGTCAGAGAAGTGATTAAAAAATGATTTGCTATCAGTATTTTAACTGAAGAAGCAGAATAAAGAAAGAAGTCTTAAGGCATGTCTTTACTGAAGTATTCTTTGTCAGAAGGACTTAATTGAAATGCCGCAGATGTCTGGCCAAGTTCTGCCTATTACACTCTGATTTTTATTTCTGAGTGTAAGACCGAGAGGTTGTGGCTCTACTACCTAGCTGCACCCTGCGCTTGTATGTACATGTGTGCATCTCTTGGCTATCTAACAAACCTGCCTGGACGCACACTCTTAGAGCTTGCTCCTGTAAAATCTGTTTGTCTCAATGGGCTTTCACGCTTGTACCTGCTTGGATGTTAAAGTACCTCTCACAAAATCTTGCCCATCCAAAGGAAACAAAAAATTTAAGGTTAAATAATCAACAGTCTGACTCTTAATGTGAAGTAGGTTTAGGCCAAAACCTGCTTTTTGAAAGCAGTTGAAACTGTGTCCAGATCTTGAGTAAGACTTGAAGTACAGTTTATCCCTATCTCTTAGAAGTAGCAAATATAAAATGTAACAGGAAACTGCAAATGGGACTGCTTGTTATCCCTGTAAAAAAAGGGGAAAAAAAAAAAAAACAACAACAGGATTTTGGACAAAAGGAACATTTGTAAAGTAGGGAGATAAAAAATTACTTTCAGAAAAGCCATCCAGAAACTGAGGTCTTATTGGAGGCCTTCAGGGCTGTGCCCAGCCTCCCATGGCCACTCTGGGAATCTCACTGTTGCTTTAACCCAAATTGCAGTGGCCAGTTTGGAGGAAGAGATGTTGGACTCATTTCCCCTGCCCTTTATTTATTGAAGTGTAGCTGTAGCTCTGCTGCCTGCACACTCTAAGTGTAAGCTGTTGCTCACTGAAGCCGTGACTCACATTTCCATGTGAAAAGGTCACCAGAGGGCTCCTGCTAGGTTGGCTTAATGGTGATGGCTTCAGCTTTGGCCTCTGGAATAGAAATACAGACAAAATTGAGACAAAATTCTTTCCCTCTTTTCCACTGCCCAAATGGCCAGATGACAGGACCTCTGGGTGCACATGCACCTCACAGGGTATCACCACTCAGAGACGACCAGGTGTTTCTGACGAAGCTGAGAGGTCTCAGTTTGGAGATACACACCATGGAGACGCTAGCTGATGGCCAGGATTGCTGAGTTCCAGCAGGAAAAGCATGATGCCGGCTGATGCCCTCTGCCTGCTCCACAGGGCTCGGAGCAGGTGCTGACCTGAGCTGCATTTGCAGCAATTTCACGTATCTGTGCAGGGCACTGTGTCTTTTTGGTGCAGAGTAGTGTGCCATCCTGAGCCACGCTTGTCCAAGCAGCACTAGAGCGGTTAACTTGAGATGTCAAAGCAGCTATATTTTTAAGAAAAATGAATTAATTTTTATGGCAGACTTGGGGGACAGTGCCATTTTTGTGCTGCTAATGGAGTATCAGGGGTGCCTTTCGGTATCCTTTATTCACAAGCTGGTCTGGAGACAATTTTTTTCTTCAAAGTATTTTTTTTTCAAATGAATTGTTTGTAGTTCAGATGAAGTTGTTCCTCCTCCAGGGTATACATCAGTGCCTCACTATGCACCAGTTACTCCCTTAATTTACAAGCTGTGGTAGTCATTGTGTGTTACTATGTTTTTAATTTATTTATCTGGGAAAGATCCACTCAAAGCCAGTGTCTCTCCTCCCTCGCTTCTTGCTAAGATCATGCTTTTGGTACAGATTATGACTGGAGTATAAAGCAGTCAAAGTGAGACGTCTACTTTTTTGAAGCACTTGCCTCCCACCAAAAATTCACCTAGAAGAAGGACCAAAGGAATCATGTGAAACATCACATCATTGCTGAACACACTTTTGCAGTTAGCACTATTGCAGGAGCACTCTGAATTTAACTTCATGTTGCTTGATCCAAGTTAACCCTGTAATTTCCACAGAGTTTGAGAGTCTCCATCTAACTTTCTTTGAATGTATCTTATCTCCATTTACACTGCTCATATAGAGGTATTTTAATGTCATATTTAATACTGCTCTTCACAGCCATGTTCTAAAATGGGCTTAATTTCAAAAGAAGACCCACTGCTGCCAGTTCTAAGATAAAACCCAGGTTTCAAACAGCTTTGTGAAATCGGCTGTGTTAGTGCTGACCCAAACCCTGACTCCTTCTGAACCTTCCACTGGCTGATTCATTCTGGCAGATTTTTATTTTTTAAAAAAAGTTGTTAGGTTTTGGGGTTTTTTGTGCCCAAGAAAAGCAGCATTTCTGCATAGAGAGGGTCACCCATGCCGGGACTCCTCATCCTCATTCCAGGAACACAATATGGCCTTTGATGTGCACTTACTCGGCAGCACATGAGGTAAAGCTGACCGACCTCTTGTTTTGTGCATAGGTAATTTATGCACTGCCTCTGGGAGCACACAAATGACAGGACTTACATGTGTGAACCCTATTTGTGCGTGAAATCAAGTGCAAATTTAGAGCAGATGGGGTTTTGACTCATAAGTGATAGAATTTATGGCCAAGATTAAAACAAAAAAAAACCCAACAAAAAAAGCGCCTGAAGTTAGTTTCCAAAATATATTCCTAGGTGCCCAAGGACCTGATTTGCAAAAGTGAGGAGCAACCTACAGTTCCCCTGAAATTAAACAGGATATACACTGGATGTATACATATATATTTGTATATGTCGGATATATACAGGACATATAAACAGAGCTTACTAGTTCTTGAAAAGCAGGATGCTTGTTTGGATGCTAGTTATGTGCCTAACTCAGTGGCTTTATTTTAAAAAGATGACTAAGCTGCCTCTTAATACAAGCCATTTGGTTTGATTATCTTATCAGTGAGCCGATGCTGCTCATGTGAGAGGAAGGATCAGCTGTGGAGAGAGGTGAGCACGGACACTTACCCAAAGGGAACAGCGGGGAGCTGAGGGGCAAAACGTAGAGACAGCTGGAGGAAGGGACTGCCACCAGTGTCGTTCTCCACCTAAGAAGGCTGTTGTATGTGCCGAGTCAGGCTTTGTAGTTCTGGGCTGCTCATTTTCCACTATAGTTTTAGTCTATATAGAGGCACAGCTCCTCTGTTCTTTTGAGACTTATCTCCTCTTGACTGAGTGCTGGTTGGCATGAGCACAATCCTCTTCCCAGCCACAAAACAATTCTGGGCTATTTATACATATATATTTATACACGTATATATGTAACAAAACCCTCTCTACTTCCAAAATCAGAGAAGCAGACTGGTCAGTCTTAAAAGTTGTAGTTGCCCCAGTCTAGATCACTTCTTGTATTGTACCCCCTTGTCAAGTCCTTGGCCAACCTTTGGCATGTGCCGCTGCTGATTGTGGGGTGCAGTCACTAATGCAGCATAGCAGCATTGGTAAGAGACCTTAACTGGTGCAGCTCCCAAAGAAAGGCTCTTCAGGGCTGCAGGTTGGTTCTTTTTTTGAAATTTCCTTCAATTTATTTGGTGACTGTCTCTGTAAGCTTGGGAGACAAGTGTTGTTATATATGTACATATGTACATTGATATATATGTACATATGTTGTTACATATGTACATAGCCAGCATTTAGAGAGCATGAGGAGTTTTAACTTCTCCACTCTCGCCCTTTATCTTCTATTCCTCTCTCTCATCTGTTCACAACTGGGCAAGGTGCTCTGCTGCTGCCTTTCCTAGGTGGGCTCTTGCATCACTAGCTGTCCTCCAGGACCTGCTCAAAAGCAGCAATGCAGCTGGCTGGGAGAGCTTTTTTGAATCCCATTCCTCCTAAGTAGTTTATGATTTCCCTCAAGCCTGTGGAAATGCTTCTCGGGAGAGACAACTTTATGGCGTGCTGGGATGTCCGTCCACTGGGGGGAACCCTGTCATGGTTATTGATGAGTCTTTATTTAAAAAAATCCATCATAAGGGTGGAAAAAAGATCTACTGGAACAAGGCAGTCCCACTTGTGTTGCTGACTCAAGAACATTTGGTATGTATAAACTTAAATTGGTACATAATAAAGTCTTCATAACTGAACGCTGTGTGAACAAATATGTTTGGTATCCCTAAAGGCCAGTTTTTTCTTTGAGCTCGAACCCATCAGTCTTTTTGTTTGACTGTGGTCTCTCTCTATCAGCAACTCAGAAGATTTTATGCTATTTTGAAAGTAAACCACACATCTTAAAACCAAGCAGGCTTCTTTTTGCAGGACGTAACATGACTCCCAGTTGGAGTAAGCATTCACGGATGTGAGTAAAGGGTTCAGAAGGTTATGGATATTGTACAAATGCTAAGCAGGGTAATGCCTTTTCTTTTTAGTCCATCCTTTTGTAAGTCTAGCTACTGAAGGCCATTTGAAACTTCCAGCCTAAAGGATTCACAGACATGAAGCTCAAGACATAACTAGCCATAGTGTGATCCTCTTATCTCGGCTGCTCCCTCCCTTTGCGTGTAACACCAATTTGTTAAAACTTGCATTAAATTACAGCAAGTGCTTTGGGCCAAGGCTGTGTCCTAGTATGCACTGCTCTAGAAGAATTTTTTGCTTTAACAAAAGCACTACTGGCACTCATGACATTGCTATGAGTATTTTGGAAAAAGACCAGTCACCAGAAAGGATGCCCTTCCCAGAAACGAAATGTGGTTTTTACCTTTCTCCTGAGTACTTGTTTGACTCATTGTTACAAATGATGCAATTCTCAGCTGTGGCTGCTAAGGCTACTTCACGTTCTTCTATCTAGCTGCCTGCAGTGTTTAAATGAACCCCAGTCTGTGGAGAGCAAATTTGTGGTGAGGTGGACACTGCACTCACCGTAAGCCTGGCAGTGTTTAAGTGGCATTTGGACAATGCCCTTAATAACATGCTTTAACTTGGTCAGCTCTGAATTGGTCAGGCGGTTGGACTCATTGACTGTTGTAGGTCCCTTCCAACTGAAACAGTCTATTCTGTTCTATACATGTGCAAGGACAGTTCAGCCTGCCTTGGGAGGAATACTCTGGTGTGGACCAGCTCCTGGTGGGAGTGGGAAGGGAAAGGCAGTGGAGGGATCCCTTCCTCCTTTGCTGGCTAATGCAAGGATATTCTCCTCACTGGGACATTCGGTAGAGTAGACCTGGGGCTTCAGTGAAGGCAGAGCATGAGCCCTCCTGCTGTGTCTTGTCTCCTGCAGCACAGCCACTGCTCACAGCTCCCTGCATCTGTCGCTGGGTGTCAGAAGCCAGAGAGTCTTTGGCGCCGGTGTGATTGACACCCAACACAGTGCTGTCGGGGCAGAAGCAGAGATAAGGGCAAAAGCCCATGTGGTCAAGTTCCAGGTACTACCCTGGGGCCACAGTACTCTCTGTGGCTTGGGTGCAGCCATCTGTACAAATCATTCAGGCTCTTCTTTTCCAAACTGTGAAAAAAAATTTTACCTTAATCCTAAGACTCGTCGTCACTTGGCTGTGGCTTCTCTGGCAGCCATCTGGGGAGAGGAGTCCTATGTTATGTGCTGAGGTGAGGGCAGAGTAACTGGCTCTGCTGACTCCTCCCTCTGCAGGCTGGCGAGGATTGAGTCCGAAGGGAAAAAATTAGACCAAACCTGCTGATCATGGCATGACTTCAGCTGGTGTGCTAAGGTGGCTTGAGGCTATTGCAAACAGAGGGACAAAGAGCTGTAAATGTCTACTTGTCCCCCTCCCCTTTCTTCCGGATAACCATTCTCAACAGCACTCAGAGATTCCGAAATGGTAAGCCAGAGCCAATGGTGTAAAAACATCCTGAAACTTAAACAAAAGATCGAGCTTTCCTTTGCCGTCTGGGGTGTGAGCAGTTTTATGGCTAATGTTTTGTTACTGCTTTTCGCAATCGCAAGGGACAGAGTTATTTTTTGGTTTCTTCATTAAGCTGAGGTCCTCAGGTGGCCAAATCAAGAGATACCAAGAACTGGAGCTTTAAGGAAAGTGCCAAATATTAGGGAAGCTTGTGATAAAATTGCAAGACTTGGAAGTCTCACAGAGTTTCAGCAGAGGAAAGAGTTTAACTTAAAAACCAAATAAATGACAAAGGTCTACATTATTTAATGCATATGAAAAAGTGCAATAGAATTGTGAGCCATTTCTGTTCTTTTCTTAGTGACAGAGTCCCATAGCAATTTCCGGGACTGTAAAAACATCCTAATAAATTTCCAGTGTTTCCTCAAGTTGAATGAATCTCAGAAATGCTGCTAGCCTTGAATAGGTTTAGCGTCACATCAACTGCTCAATAGAAAAGTCAGCTGAATCATGGTGGAGCTAGAAATGGGTTGTAAATCACAGTTAAAGGCCATACGGTACAGAGAGCTATTTAACAACATCACCAACAATAAGTTTCCTTCAAGATGGAAGCAAAACCTTCATCCATGATGGAAAATGAATGGGTCAACCGAAGGAAAGACCGCACCCTCTTGCTAGACATGGTTTGAGTTAGGGAAGTTTAGGAAAGCCTTGGTGGGACAAGAAATAATGCTAGGCATCTGGCAGGTGTTTCTGCTGCCCCTTACCAAATTTAGAAGCAAAACTGCAGTATGCAATGCCGTGCACAGGAGGCACGTTGTCAGGCTGTCTGGTGATGAGAAGCTCTCCTGTAGGACTGACGATTTCCCTCAACTACCCATTGCCCAGTTCCTTGCTGGAAGCAGCTGAGCTTGCTCAGGTTGGTACTGAAAATACTGCCTTGCAGCAGCCTTAACTGCCGAGATATAAGCGGAGGTTCTGTGGGACTACAAGAAGAGAGACAAACTGGACCAGTAATTTATTGAACTGTAATCAGCAAGATTATACTGGTATCACTGGGCTGCCCGGGAGGTCTAATTAGGATTTGCAGAATTTGAGACCAACTTTGGAGGCTCCTCATGAGAGTTGTCCTTCTTGTATAGATGGTAAGAAGAAGATAAATGCTTTTTGGCAAGAACGTCACGTCATTTCAGCGTTTCCTTTCAAATGCTGTAATGACACAGGGTGGACCTTGAAAGAAGTGGCAGGTTGAGCCTTTTGCTGTTTCAGCTAAAATGGGACAATTGTGGGACATGAGATTCCTGAGGGCGATGGGAATTGGTGGAGGAAGTCCTTCGCTGGGTAAGAGGCAGCCCTTTCCTCCGAGGCCAAAGCCAGAGCACGAGCTACAAGGCAGGAAGCAACACCAGTGGTTGCCTGCTTTCCTGAGAGACCTGTCAGGCTTGGGTCAAGGCAGGGGGACCCGGAGGAGGAAACATGAGTGGGTTGCTGCAGGGGGATCCAGCAGGAAAACACAGGAGGAGGGGATCACAGGTAGGGATGCCAGCTTGTACAGAGTGCGAGACCCAGAGGATGGGTGCGTGGGCAAAGAGCAGAGAGCTTGGTGTGGCCAAGGGAGTGGGGCCAGCTCACCTGCAGCAAGAAGGAGGTGAGCTGCTGTGGGGGGTGCTGCCGCCAGACAGGGTGGGAAGGCTGCGAGAGCAGCAGCGAGCACGAAGCCTGCTCAAACTGCATTAAATCGGAAGGCCTTTCAAAGAACCAGGAAAAAAAAAGAAAGCAGCTGAGGTATTTTGTAGGGTGAGTGCGAGTGTCTGTGCAGCCTGTCCTCTTCATTTGCCCATCTCCCGTGCACTCCCCACTAGGTGCCAGTATAGGAGCACATCACTGCACCGAGTTTGCACTGAGGAGGGAGAAAACAGCCAACACATTTAAGACTTTGCATATATGTATATATATGTATCTATAGCCTTCTCAATTTACACTTGATTCTGACTATGCAATATACAATACTCATGGGGTCACCAGTAGTGT
Source organism: Limnodromus scolopaceus (assembly GCA_028565335.1). NCBI lineage: Eukaryota > Metazoa > Chordata > Aves > Charadriiformes > Scolopacidae > Limnodromus > Limnodromus scolopaceus. The sequence goes on along the minus strand of JAOXNO010000013.1, from coordinate 110,231,771 downwards.
CTAAAGGCATACCCATAAGCAATATTGCTATTAAATTGTGAGGTGCAGCAGGATACAGGGCACCAGACTTCCCTAGCCTTCAGGTGGTCCCCGCCGTCCCTGGGCACTGCAAGCCCCAAACAGCCTGGCACAGACAGCCTGCCTGCTCCCATCCAGCTGGAAAGCAACCGTATCGCCTGCTGGTGCTTGCTGCTGGGAAAATATTTAATTGACAAATTGTGAGTTTTATCACAAAACAACAAACAGGTTTGGGACCTTTTTTTTCCCAAAATAATCCACCTAGCAACTGGCATAGGTAAACTCCTACTGAGTATGAACAATTTTATAAATTGCTTCTGCACTTTACTGTAGGTGCATTGGCAGTATAAAGCAGGATGACACTCGGGATGGAGGATGCCTGGTGAGTACCTGACCGAGCATCAGAACTGAGCCACAAGGTTGCAAAATGCCCATGTTTTGGGTACTTTGCAAGTATTTCTGAAAGAAAATTGTCACTTCATACCCTGCACACAATCTCTGCGTGTACTCTGCACTGCAGATTTAGTTAAAAAATTAAGGGACTGAACAGTGAATAAAGTAGTAAGCAGGACAATACCCTGTTACAGACCACCATGGGAAAAAACAGTTTGCTGAATCTCTGATGCCTGTCAGGTCTTAAATCTTTGTGAAAAGAGGTTAAGTCTCTTGCCTTGGTTTCTCTGTTACCTGTGCCAAAATAAATAGAATGTGCTCGACTGAAGAAAACAAATACTTGAAAATAATGAAAAATCAATAGTTCCCTTGTTATTTGGTAGCAGGTATACAGATCTAATCTGACAGACTGTATTGAAAGTGTAAACTGAATGCTTGCACACATGTATTAGTAATGTCAAGATGAAATGTTAGCTTAAATCTTATCAATTCAGTTTATAGGACAGGGAGGAATTACTGAAGTATATTTTACCTGCACCCTCCCTCCCCCCATTTTGGAAAGGGTGGCTCTCAATACAGTGCCTATTTGTGTGTGTTTAAAAACATTTGGGTTTCAGGTACCCCTCTTCATTACCATGAAGGTTTTAGTATTGCCTCAACCTGTCAGCCTCTCTAGTCAGGAAGAAATACTAACAGCAAACTCATTTGCATGGAGAAATTTAACGGAGTCTTTCATTCTTGGCCTGATATCATTATTCCCATGGGCAGAGGACAAAGAAATATACAGCTAAGGAACAATTTCACATAAAAAATACATCCCTTTGTCCAAAAGCCCCACGATGTGTCATGCTGTTATAGAGCACATACAGGAACTGCCTCTGCCCTTTTGTACAGAGCTGGCCTTTAGGCTCCATACAGTCTGCAGCCACTGGCCCCACTCATCTGAGGGAACTATGAATTTAAAGAGATTCCCAGCTTTCATTTTTCGAATGTGTGTATTCCTAGCCCTTTTCCAGAGCAAATGCAAGTATCTTAGGGAAGGAATTTTTTTTTCTTTGCTAGAATTAAAAAAAAAAAAAGAGTAAAATGCAGTCCTCCATGGCTGCAACATGGGCAAGGAAGGATGCAGTGATAGAGGGATGAAGTAAAGTTGTGCCCCGGTAGGTCTGATCTGCCCTCCAGCAGCCCATAGGCTCCTCCAGCAGTGGTCAGTACAAGCTGCTCTGGGGGGAAGTAAAAGATGAACACATTTTTACTGCTCCACTGTTTAAAGTGAGAGAATGGCTGCAAAACTGTAAATATTAGAGGAGGAATCTGTCCTATTATTTTTGGAGCAGCATCCTCTCTGAAGTGTGTAAGTCACCAGAAACGCATGAATCTGGTGATGACTCTTTTCAGCAATAAAAAAAAAAAAAGAGTCACCGGGATATTTGGTTTGGGGGAAGTCACAAGAAAAAATAGGACCTTATTTTTGAGAGTGTAGGCTGCGTTCTGCACTCTCTTCAGGTCATGGCGGAGGCTGGATTGTCACCTGGGAAGCAGTTGTGCAGTATGGTGTGCCAATGGAGAGAAAGCCAGAGAGACTTGAATGTGTCATCTCATTTCCAAGATGCTCCTCTGGGTTATCCAAAATGACCCAGTGGAGCTCAGATTTTCTCTGTGAGGCACAGAGCTGATGATCTGGGTACTGCTGAGGGTGGTGGTGGTGAGGAGCAGAGCTCTCCCAGGGTCTCTCTGCTGTGTAGGGAACATGAAAATGGCTGTGCTACCCCTCGGCACTGCGCAGGACAGCTCTTCTCCTGTGCCTTTTGGAGAAGGATGGCCCAGGCCCATCAGCACTCTGATCATCCCAGAGCCACCACTAACAAAACGCCAAAGAGCCCTGGTTTACCTGGGAAGGTGTAGGTGACAGGTATGCACATTGCTTAACTGCAGGGACTTCATTTGGGTGACTAATTTAGGAGGACTTTTGTCCCTGATTAAGGAGGGCTTTTCTGGTAAGGCTCCCTATCTCATCACTAGGGATTTAAGTTATATGGATGCTCCCTGTCTTGAGTGCTCAGGGAACATAAAGACTGTCACCATCGCAGTTATCTCTTCTTCCAGTTCTCCACCAAAGCCGGGGCTCCGAGAATGTACTTCAGAAAGAGCACAGGAAGGTTTCTGAACTTTTTGTAACCAGGTTTATCTGATTTGGAGCCCTTTGTTTCAGTGAAGTTTAGCAATCCACTAGTCTTACTTGTAGCAATTATTTCCCAAAGAGCTGTTTTGAGTGCAGGGGAGTCATCTTTTTTGTGAAGAGAATTAGGTTATTGGAGGCTATTGGAGTCTCCAGCCTCGCTTAATGGAAACAAAACGTGCCATGGGAACAGCTTAGCTCAAGGTACCTATAACCAGCCGCTGATGCATGAAAGCACCTAAATGAAATGTGAATGCTAATATTACCATATCCTTTGCTGCTTATAATGGGCAGCACTGCCTTTGCAACTGTCTTTGTCACTTTTTGCATCTCCTTTGGTGTTTCTTGTCCTCCCTAGGAATGTGCTCTGCTCTCTGAGGCTGACTCAATTCTGTGCTCCTGTGGTGGGCCAGGCACAGGCTCTCCCTCTAATCCACTCTTGGGACATGCCTTTGCCCTTTGTGTATGTGTGTATGTGTGAACACCCTACCCTGGAATTTTCATAGAATAGAAAATGGGTTAAATCAATTAGAGCAACACAAACTGTGATTGGTTTTGCATGAATCTATTTGCAAGATAAGAATTATCTTCATTCCTCCCCCATGAACAATAACTGACAACATTACACCCCTTCTCAAATGCTTTTTGATAGGTTAATGGGCCCATTTTGAGAGCATATAATTGCAGCAGTTTTGGTTCAAGAGCTGATGTGATGGATTACGTCCCTCTTGATGCTTGGGGTTGGGATACAATACAGAGAGACTGCCTGGACCCTCTGGTGCCAGAGGGCTTAGCACGGTATTGACAGGGCTGTGCATATTAAATCCAGATCAACCTTCTGAATGAACGCAGGCACATCTGAACTTACACGGCTGGAAATCTCCTTTCACAGTCTTAAAGGAGTTATTTTTAGTAAAGGTTGAAAAAAGAAAGAAAAAAGCTCATACCCCTACTTACTGCTGAGATATGAGCTGAAGGAAACTCTCCTGTCAGATCTGTTTCATATATGTTACAAGAACAGCAAAACAGAAAAGTTCAGCAGGGCATTATTTTATTTTCCTTTTTTTTTTTAAAAAAAATTCTTTTAAATTTATGGGAACTGACACACCAGTCTGGAGGGTGCCAAGTCCAAAGGAGTCTAGAGGTATCCCTCGACATCGGGTGATAGCTGCTGATTAGTTTGGAAGAAATGGTTTCCCGATGCTCTGCAAATGAAAATTAAACTCCGGGACTGTCTTGGAAAAAAAAAATACCCACAGCAGTAGCTCTCGCTTTAGAGGTCCATGCCGGGCAGCTCCGCTCTCCCAGTCTCAGCCTGGGTAACTCTGCTGGGTAACTCTGTGCTTGCTGACTCTTCCCCTTGGAATGAGCCGCGCTCTTCCCAGAGCCAGGTACAAAGCAATGCAAGGTGGGGCGGGCAATACTTTCTGTTTCTTGCACGGCTGCTTATTTCCAAAGAATTTAAGTTTTTTCTTTCTTTCCATTAGTTGCAAACTGTGATTTTAAAATGCACCATAAAGTTAAAAGCAATTGAAAGCATTTAAATGAGAAAGTACCTAAGACAGTCTTTCATCTTGCAAGCATGTATGGCATTGAGCACGTTTGTCATTTAGAGACCTGATATCACATCCTACTGCTCCTGGTACAAAGCTCCCCAAATCTGTCAACAAAGTTTTCATTCCTGCCTGACCCCTTCCTATGTGGCCCTTCCTGAACACAAGGGAGAGCCTGACGCAAGTCCAACCTGTGTTAAGGGAATTGTTTGGATGGTTTTCCAATAGGCGTTGAGTGATATTTTCCCATTTCATGAATTCTCCAGACAATTTGGTTTGCTTGTCTTTTTGTAGCAAAAAGATTCACACTGGAACCAAGTTAATCTTCTAACGACACTCTTCCCCATTGAAAAAAAAGTCTTCATTCAGATAGCCCAAAGTATTTTACAGAGATGTGTCCATTTCAAGAACTTTTTTGTCAAGAGTACAGCTCAAGTCTTCCTTAGAGCTCTCCTAGGAGTGAACAGAAACAGGTTCAAGACCTCAGGAAATCTGCTTTTTAGAGCTTTTTGAAATATGGGTCTCTCTCACATCCCAGTCCGGTTCCTTTGTCTTGGCTGTTTTGGGGGTAGGTGACGGTCTCTTGGCATCTTCAAGGCCCTCGTATTCCATGAGAGAGGCCCAAATTTCAGAACCTCATAATTATTAGCAAAATTAAATGGGTGTTTTTCAGTTATGTCTCATGTGCATCATTAATCACTATTGAGATGGAAAATGTGCTGGGGCCTTGAAGTGTGCTAGCCCAAACCGTGATGCTATTCATGATTCATGATTTTTTTATATCAAATATACAAAAGTCTTTTAGGAGAAAAAAAAGGTCAATTTCAGGAAGGGCAAAACACTGAGGACAGTTATTTCTGGGCTACAAAAACAAGATTGTCAACAATTCCCCTGAAAAATTATTTTCAGAAGCTGTGAATCAGTTTTCCAGTAGAAACATATAAAATAGTGGAAGACAATCCGCCCCCCCCCAGTTTCCTTTAATGGGGGTTATTTGAATCCCTGTTCGCCTAGTGGGACTTTCCAGCTTACAAAATCCTGGAGAATACATACCAGAGTGAACCATGCCACTTCTTGCTCTGCAGTATTTCTGGGAGTAGTCAAAAGTGGGAAATTCTGAAAATGTTTATGAAAACTTTTGTTTCAGTTCTATATGGTCCTTTTCCATCCAGACCCTTTGACATTAACACAGGAGTTTCACTTCCCTCTAACCTGTTCTGCTGCTGCTTGTGATCTCCGAAGTCACACCTGAAGAAATTAATCACCTCACACCAGTTGTGTGATCTAGGATAACGCAAAGGTTTGTTTGATTGTTTGCACTGGCACTAAGAGATGCAAGTTCTCTTTGGAGGACATGGGAAATGGTCATCTGCAATGGAGAGTCTTTGATCTTGCTCAGATGCAGTAAGATAGTCTTATTCGATGTTTGGTTTGAAGAAATAAAATACTCCTTTTTACACATAGCCAGTAATAGGGAATAATGTCTCCTAATGTGTTTTAATGGTTCAGATCTGCAAGACACATATACTTGAGTTTGATGCATTAGAACAACACTCTCCTTAACATGTCCCTGGATGACTCCTCACCTTGCGGGGTGGGATAAGTGAGGCTGTTTTCATAACTGAAGTACTATATGGTATACAACTAATCGAAAACCAACTTTTTGGTAAAGGCTGCCTTGCTTTCTGTGGTAAGGTGGGACCAGTTGAGAGAATCTGCTGCTGTTACTTTGCTGCTCTCTGTGCCATCTCCTCCTCCAGGATCTTGTGGTAGCTCCACTATCTATTTTATTTTCATTGAAAACTAAGGTTGTCATCTGAAAGCTTGGCTGATGGTACACTGCTTCTCTTTTGCACACCTGTGAATTTGCTACTTAATGCTTGAGAGATCTCCAATGACTGAGACCTTACAGGCTCTACCAGCAGTCTGTTCTCATTGTCACTGTCCTACCTCATGTCTGTTTTGAATGTTCTTGGTGACAGTTTAAGCCCATTACTTGTATATAATAATGTAATATTCCCTCCCTCTTTGCAGCTTCTTTCTTATGTGTGTATTTGAAGATTGTTGCCCTTTTTTCTCTCCTCCCAGATCATCTTTTTTCCCCCTCAGTTCACGCAGCTTTCTTCACTGGTCCATGTTTTCAGGATCTCTGACCATTCTTGTTCCTGCACTCTCTGGAGTTGCCCCACATTTTTGTTTAAGTGTAACACCCAAAACTCAACATACTAGTCCTGGCAAGCACTTCCTATGTCTTTTAGGCTTCAATTCTTTTTATGCATCATAGAGCAGTACTTGGATTTTGTTGTGATAGGCCTGCCCCTTAGTCTCCTAAGTTTGTTAGGTGGCCAGGGTAGTTCCTTTAAACACATAGCATTTATTTCCTAGCTTGAGTTTTACTAAATACCTAGTATCCAGTTTCAGCTCTGGTAGCCATAAGCTGACAAGACATGCTTGCTAACTCTTTGATTCTGTATCTAAAGAAAGCAAGGGTTGATAAAGGGCCATTGCTCTGGAGATTTTAGTATTTGTTGAGTTAAACATTGCTGAGCAGTCTAGGATCCCCACCCTTGTCATGAATGAATCTGGAAGGAATGAGTTTGAAGTCTTGCTCTGGTTGACTATAAACCTTTATTATACGTGGGATGTTCCTTGTGGAGTGGGGGAGGCAGTTGCCTCCCAGATGAAATAAGCAGAATTCATCAGCTTACTCACTGCCCCACCGAGCAGGGCGTGATGGGAGTAATTCAGGGTGCCTGGCACCTGCTGGAGCAGGGAGGCTGGCTGGCAACCATAAACCCACAATCAACCTTGATGACTGCCCTCAGTGCAGACTGTAAATAACAAAGGCATTTATTTTAATTTTTCCTGTGGGGATGGGAACAGTGGTGAGAGTAAACAGAAGGAATTAAAACCACCATCTTGCTGCAAACAAGCGGTGGCATGTCCTCAGCTGTCACCACTGCCCATCTCTTTCTGAGCTTTTTGTAACAATTTGTGCTTAAGGAGAGTTGACTTATGTCTTCTCCCCTTACCTTGTCCTCACTGCAAGAAGCAAGGGGTATATGAGCAAATCTTTACAGAAAAAAAAAAAACAAAAGCAGAAAATTGCTGAGACTGAGGATAACCACTTAAACGCTGTTGACTGTGTAAGACCACCTCTTGCTCCCCCCCTTTCCTTTCTCAGCCCCCTTTCATGGCTATATCAAGGGATACAACCACAGATGTCTTCACAACTTTATTGAAATTTTACTTTACCTTTAACTTTGTTTTTATGACATGTTCCTGTAACTGGTGTTTTGTTCCCAGTTGAACCTATTAGCCAGGATCCGTAGTGTCTTTTTTCAGCCATAAGGGGTGTGTACTTGAGTTATGGGCAAATAGTCCTCAGTCAGGTTGTTACTGACTACAAAGGATACCATAAAATGCTCGTCAAAGAAGTCACCCATACAACATCAGCAACGCAGTCGGAAATTCCTGATCCTTACAGAAATTACTGGAGTCCCCATAGCTGCAAGAGAGAGGCAAGAGGGGCTACGACTGTGTCACTGTGACCTAGTGCCTTGTCTTGTGAGAGGTTTGGTCACTCAGCCACACTGGGCTGAATCCCTTTGTATTTTCTAAACTTGGAAAGTAGGCTGAGTGGTCCTTTTTGGTCCTTGCGTGGACAATGATTAGAAATCCCAGCTGCTGAAGGCACAAGCTAAGGAGTAATCTGGACATGCTGGACCACAGAAACCCAGGCAAGGGTTGCAGGCTGAGACTCCGTGGATGGGTACTGAAGGTTTCAAACTGCTTGTGTGCTTTCTGTTTCAAAGCTGATATTCTGGAATAATTCCAATACTGAATTTAGTTCAAAGTCATTGGATGGACAAAGGAGGAGAGTCTTTACCTCTGAGGCTGTTAATTTGACATTTTTATATATAGTATATTGTTTCTCAGTGGATAGTCACAGAACTGTAAATTGTCACATACAACAGTCCAGATCCTAACAGAAATATCTGACAGCTAAATGACATGTGAGATCAGGACGACAGTACCTAAGGGCAGAAAATTAAGCCTTCAATTAACTGGAGTTGCTTTCTCTTGATTAGATTTTGAAGAGCTGTGATTTGTATCCCTCTGCTTACTTGCCTGGGTGTGACCAGCCCTGGACTGCAAACTCAGCTCCTCTGGTTAAATGCTTCTGCTCCTACAGTGTTTGGAGTTTGTACTGTAGAATGCAGTAAAAGGCATGATTCATGTTACAGTTAAAAAAAAGAAAACAAACAACAAGGAAATGTATATAAAATGTGACTGTTTGTAATGGTAGAATTCAAGTTTACAAGTACTTTTATGGAGAAGTGTTTATCCTCCCATAAAAGAGAGGTGCTAGATGGGTGTACAATGAACTCTCAATTATCCACGAGCAGTTTATCCAGGTTGTGGATTAACTGTGCTGCAGAGGCCCTAACACTTTGCTGGCACCGTACAGGGGAGTCCATCTGTACTCATGCGCGCAAGCACAGTGTTCCAGGATTGAGTCCAAAGCTTTAGTGAACTCTGTGTGGCAACATCTAAGTGTGCCCCGGCTCCAGCAGAATTTATGCTTGTGGTTGCAGTGTTGCAAACATACCTTGGGTCGCACATTAGCTAATAGACCCTCTTGGAGCAGAGTGCAGAAATACCTAAGAGATTGTGCAAATGGCAGGTTGTATCTGGCAAAGCCAGGGTTGAATTAGAGCTAATAAGTCTGGCTAAACTTTACTTGACTCTATCTGGAGTCAATCACAAAGTTGACCAGTCTTCACTTTCAATATATTCAATGTGCTAAAAGATATACAGGCTGTGTCTAAACTGTGTTCTTGGGAGTGACTCTGCTTCCAGCTCTGGATGCCTCCCAGAGTTTTTCCCAAGCATCTATTGAGTTGTAACCTGGAAATGCAGCAGTTGTAGCAGTCCCTTTCTCCCTTCTTCCCTCTGTTCAGGAGAATGGCCCTGCTCCCCAGGCAAGGTCCAGTAACAATTCAAAATGCTAGTGTTGCTTTACCTGTGACACCACGGCAATTAAAACTATGCTAGATGCACAGTGGATGACATGGTGCATTTGAAGTGTGCTTGTCACACGTACATAGTTTTCTGGAAATGACCATCTAGTGCCAGTGTCATCCATTCTGCCAGCACAATCCAACATATTCCATCATGAAGTCAATGACATTGGGGAAGTCCATGAGTGCAGGAGGATTTGACCCAGCAGTTTGCTAAAGCTAAAAACATTTATGTTTATCGAACTGTTTTAACTTAGCACTTTTCCACCTTTTCTGTTTAAACTCTCCATCTTTATATGGTAATGAAGGAAGGGGAAAATGTCAGAGGGGAAAAAGCCACAGATGAGTCACTGAAAATATTGATAAGATCACTGATATGGAGCTGATCCATAGCTTCCAGCCTTCCTGTTTTTCTGTGCCCACTCTTTTTGCGGCTTCTCAGGCCCAGCTATGCCCCTCCTCAGTGTTCAGAGGGGGACCAGAGGGATTTCTTCACCTCCCTGTAGCGAGGACATATGCCAGAGTTGCAGAGTCCCTTCCTCATGGTGCCAGGATGTCACAAAGTCTTTAGCACTGACAACAACCCCTGACAATCCTCAGAGCTACTTATAGCAGCAACCAAAATGTCTTATCACACCCCTGCCTTGATGACAAATTAAAACTGCAATTTGATTATTAACATCTTTCCAAATAAAGGGCTGGATCTCGCTTCCCCTGCCACTGATTGCAAAACTGGACTTCAGTTGAAGCAGATCTGACCTCGGGGTATATTTAGAGAAAGTAAGTAGCAGCTATTTTCCCAGTGTTTATTTTAAATTTCAGGTTCAGGCATTTGTAAGTGTGGTTTTGACTGGACTTTGTGTAGCTGGGGTTGTGACTAACAATAATAACAGGCGAAGCTGTGACTTTGCCCCAGCCCCGGAACAAGAGGCCGCCCTGTCCCCAGAGTCATGCAGAAGGCACATGGTGACTCACGCCTTCGTAATCCCACTGCTGGGTTTCCCCTTGCTCCACGGGAATGGAACTCTTTTTTTCCCCTTCTATGCTTGGTGCTGCACATGGCCCCAGCCATACTGAACCCATAGCTGCAAAGTGTGCCCGGAGTGCTACTGCACCGAAACCCACAGGTCAGAGGGTTTAGCACCCAAGGGAAGGTATTTAGCAGGAAACTAGGCTCTATTTTATTCTGCCTGGAGCACAAACCAAACGTGCTTTGTGGTGGAAGGCAGCACACTGGGGTAAGGGTTCCATCCTGCCACATCCCCTGGCACAGCTCCCCACAAAACACATAACCTGAGCAATGACTTCAAGGTGCACTGTGACTTCCATCCTCTCCCTTAGTTTCCATGTGAATGTACAAATTGACCAAGTCAGTTGGTCAACTGACTACACAAGGTTTCAGTGGGCCTGGCTTCTGTAGCAGTCTCACACATCAGCCTTATTCATTTATTAATTAAGCTATCTCCTTCCTTGCAGATCAAGGTGATTGCTCAGGTGATGCTGTTCAACAGACCCTAGCATGTGTGTGTTGGCTTCTTGTGAGATTATGGCTCTGGAGCATTCATGCAAGGGAAATCTGGAGAATATCCGTGTGATTAGCGATGGTGAGAGACTTGGAAAACTCCTGGGTATTTTGAAAGCTTCTGTTAAGGCAGCCTGGCTGTGTCCTTCCTCTGTGTCCTGTTCAGAGCACCCAAACTTAGTTATGGTTGTCTGGACAATAGATAAAAAAGAGTTTCTTGGAAAGTAGTTTCTTGCTTTCTTCCAAGGAAGGAGATAGTAGTGGAACTTCCCCTTCATTCATACTTTCCACTACTCATCAGATCCACTTTTGTCTCTGATGGATTCATATTTTGGGAACTGCCTTTGCAGTTGGATTGGATTCCTTCCAAAGCTTGGGGACCTCTGTGCTAATGGGTAGCTAGATTTGGAGGGCACCTGTATATTGCTCACGTTAAAGTTCCATGTTTTCTTGCCAAAATGTACATGGGCTTATCAAGTGACAGAGTCTCAAAAGGCCAGCCACATGGAGGTCTTTCGTCAGGCCAACCCATGCTTCAAAATGGCACAGCACTTCAAGGAGATCATCTTCTGTCATGACTGAAGACCGATCAAGATTAGAGCCAAATCTAATCAAGGAAGATGTGGCTTTTTAGAAAATGCACAGCTGTGGTCCCCTGAGATAAAAATTTTGACTGTTTTGACCCATTTTGGTTTAGATTCTTAGAATTTTTACTTACGATAAGCTCTCACCATCACATAATTCAGAAATTTTGTCCCTACTGTTTCTGGTCAGCTAGGAAACACAACCAGTTGGACAGAAGGTATCTCTTCCATGCAATCACAGCAGTGACTGATGTGCCATGTGTATACCTGAGATAGCTACATAACCTTGAAATTGCAATGCATTTTGACACCTGCCTACAAGAAGCAAAAGTAGTCCTTTTGTGGCTCCCTCACTGCCTGCCTACACTGGTCCCCTGATCCAAGCAAGCAAAACTACCTTGAGCAGCCTTACGCTTTACCTCACTGATGACATATGTGCATGGTTCTTGTATTGGTGGTCTGTGCTGCAACTCAGCAGTGGGTACCCAGTGATTATGGTTTCTATATGAAAGATTCACCCACTAGCACGGGACGTGTTCATCATTTCTCAGCCATGCCACCAACGTACAAATACATCATCCCTGTCCTTCACATCCATTGCTGGCTTCCCACACAACTTCAGCTCAGTCTCTGAAACAAAGCTTGCCTACTCTGCTGTTAGAGCAAGGGCATACTTCTTTGATCTTCTCTCCATAAAAGTTAACAATGTGAAAATTCGGGATGATACCTCTCACTGAAAGGGTTATCAAGCACTGGAATGGACTGCCCAGGGAAGTGGTTGAGGCACCATCTCTGGAGGTGTTCAAAAGACGGGTTGACATGGTGCTGGGGGACATGGTTTAGTGATG
>JAOXNO010000013.1:110198368-110214230 GCA_028565335.1 Limnodromus scolopaceus | reverse complement strand
CTGGAGCACCTCTCCTATGAGGACAGGCTGAGAGAGTTGGGGTTGTTCAGCCTGGAGAAGAGAAGGCTCCAGGGAGATCTTATTGCATCCTTTCAGTACTTAAAGGGATTTATAAGAAAGATAAAGAAACACTTTTTACCAGGGCCTGTAGTGACAGGACAATGAGCAATGGTTTTAAACTGAAAGATGGTAGGTTTACACTGGAGATAAGGAAGAAATTCTTTACAAAGAGGCTGGTGAGATGCTGGAAGAGGTTGCCCAGCGAAGTTGTGGATGTGTTCTAAGGCAGATTGGACAGGCCTTTGAGCAACCTGATCTAGAGAAAGATGCCCTTGCCCATGGCAGAGGAGTTAGACTAGGTGATCTCTGAAGTCCTCTCTGAGCCCAAAGCATTTTGTGATTTCATGATGCTGAGTATCCTGCTTCCTCAGATCTGGCTTGCTCACATGTGGAGATGCAGTCTGTGGTGCTATGGGCGAGAAGTGGATGTTAAAGGTATGGTTGCTGGAGAGGTGTCCAGATGACTCCCCGTGTCCTTGAAATATTGAGAAGAATCAAGATTAAAAAGAAAATATTGTTTCTCTTGAAGAGTTCTAAAGTACTTGTGAATTGCCAAAAAAAGAGAGAAAATGTTGCCAGTGCAATAAATGTCTTTCTAATATGTTGCGACCCAGCCAGAGCTCTTGCATCACAGCCACTGTCAGAGCGTATAAATCTGCAGTTTCTCCTAAAAACCTACCACTGCCACAGTGTCAGCAACCAGATTTCTCCTCGGCACCAGGCTTCACGTAAACAATTACTTGGGGAACCTGAAGATGGACTGAAAGGCAGTGAAGTTTTCTTCTTTTGTTTGAATCATTATTATTGTATTTTGATAGTTGGAGTCTATAAGCTTTTTGGATTAGGAATAGAAAATCCAATTTTGTGTGTCAGGATATATTCCTGGTGTGCACAGCAATACCCCGATATTTTCAGTAGTTTCCTAGACTTTTTCATATGCAGTGTAACTTTTTGTTTGCTGTTCTATCCAATTCCCACTGAATGGAAGTTTTTCATGTGCTGTTGTCCCTCCTCCACTCCACCCCTCCAGTTCACGAGCAAGTTTACTGAACTCCCCAGCAGCTCATGTTTATTTTCTTATCTTAAGTTAGAGTGCGAAATTAAAACACTTGATTTGTCCTTGGCAAGTTAAAATGCATATTATTTATACAGCACTGTAGGGGTCTGTAGCTCTTTGTGAACAAAAAGAAACTGAAATACCATGGCATGGGGCAATGCACTGCCAAGGACCAGATCTTAGAGACACTAAAATGGGGCACGATGGGGCACACAGAGACACGGCTTGCTTAGCTTCACTTAGAGCTTTGCAGCCGTATGCTCTGCCCCTCACACCTGGTCTGTCTAACCAGGACCTTTCCCTGGAAAGACATCAGTTCCATTGTGCTACTTGGGCACGGCTCCTGGGGAGACTTTGCGGAGCACCTTGGTGCCGGGTATGTTTCTGGCACCAGGTCACACAAATGTCACCAGCCAAGTTTTATGATACCTCATTTGGGTGTTGCTAGCAGACAGGTTACATCATCATTGACCTCCAGGTGGAAAATCTGCCTTTATTCACTTTTGCAGGTTGGTTTTTACAATCCCTATGTAACTCCAGGTAGCTCTACCCATATTTGTAGCTGAGGCAAATAGCACCAGGGTAGTTCACCGCACCAATGATTCAATGTGATTATCATTAAGCTGCAATATGTTATTTAAAATGCTGTTACATATTTTTAAACATTTCCATATAGCTTACTTATTAGTTAAAAACTAAATCAATTAAAAAAATTCTTTATGTATACAACTGTAATTAGTTTTAACTTGAAGTTCACGCTAAAAGCACACATTCAACAGGCTTCTGCAGTCTCTCCTAGTCTGTTAACAGACAAAAAAATTTCTTACCACTGCTGAATTTTAAGTGCGAATGAGCATAATAGATTGTGTAATTTTTAAGGAACTGAGAGAAGTAGTAAATGAAAATAAAACATTGCACCATTTCTTTATGCATAACTCTTAAGAGTATGTACACATGCTGGTGAATGTCTTGATACAAAGTATTTATCATAAAAATAATCTGTATGCAGACTCTTGTCAAGTGTTACCCCTTTATCAATGATTGCAGTTTCCTGAAAAATCAGCACCATTCCAAAGAATCAAGTCTAAATCAAGTTAGAGGAATTTTGTGAAGCTGGAGTGTAATGTCAGGCATTTTATAGCTGAAGCGCTACCGTGAATTAAATTCTTTCCCATTTTTCCTCCTTTGCTATGATATCAGGTAAGAGTTACATTTATGAGCGAGGAATTTGCCATTGATTGTTGTAACTTACCCTTTACTTTTATGTCATAAACTTTAGCATGTCCAGAATAAAATTGTTTCAGTTTTAAGCCTGTCACAAAAACATTAAGCATGTTTTGCAGGAGACATGAAAGAAGTATTCAGTCACTTAAATGACTCTCCATTCCCCCCAAACACAAAAAAACACAAGTGGGAAATGCTCACCTAATATACAAAAGTAATGTCTGATAGCTGGAAAAGGTCTGAAGATCCTTTCAAATGCAGGTTATAGAGATGGTTATCTCTGGGAGGACATTCCTCATCTTTTCCATATGTTCAAAATAAACTGTCTTCTGTGATTCTGAAGCTCCCTTTGGCAGGAGAGGAAAAGTGTTGAAATATTGTGTTTCACAATTTTCCAGACCAAATGCTAACTTATCTGAACGATACATTACTGTATTATGCAGTACATAAGCTCACCAGTTCTCTAGAAGCCAATAGTCATTTTCGTTTTTCATTACTTTATAGTCAGAGAGGTATTTTGCAGAGTTATTGTTAGCATTATCAGTGCAAACAGTGATACGGAGCCAAGGACCTGTGTCATTATAGTACGTTTTTTGTTTGTATGGAATATTTTAATGCAGTCTCAGTGCCTTATTGAAAGCAGTCCAGCAGACAATGGATTATTCCCCTCTCATCTGTTTCGCAAGCAACCACTATTTGAAACATTTTGATATTACAATGGTGGCGAAGTCATTTGTCACAAAGTAAAATCTGTTCTTTTTATCAAAGCTTTAATTTTTATATTACTTGAAAAAGTTGATATGACTGGCAGCATTTGGTGTTGGCAACACACAGAGAAGCTTTTGTCCTACCAAGATATGTGATTCTAGCTCTGAGTAGATCTTGGGAAATCGCATCACCTAATTTTCACCATCTCTTTGTGCACAACTCTTACAATATCCTATCAATATACCCTATACAATATATTTTATACTATATTTTACAATATCCTATACAATGTACAATGTCCCTGCCCACGGCAGGGGGGTTGGAACTAGGTGATCTTTAACTAGGTGACCTTCCAACTCTAACCATTCTATGATTCTATAAACATGTACACAATACTCATGAATCTCTCAGTACAAAATATTCCTCAAAAAAATAAACCGTTTACAATCAATTCACCTCCCTAAGTGCGCACGGGTAGCATTTCGGTACAAATTTGGTGCTTCCTTAGCAGCCATCTTGTTGTTTTCTGTGATTTCATGTGTTTTAACAATGAAGGACATTTCAAGAGCTTTGTTCTTCGAAACTGTGTTAGATCTTTTTCATGGTTCACGCTCTTTGCACGCTGTCTTATCATAAGCAACTCAGAAACTTCTGCATAAGTGACCATGAGCTGCCTGACACTGCCGCCTTTACTGCTCCAAACCAGATCATTTCTACACTTATTTGGGAAAGCTGACAAACTCTTTTTTTTTTTTTTTCTCCTTTGAGGGAGGAGTTTTCTTGACATTTTAATGGAACAGTATCAGCCTAGTTGTTGTCACAGTCCTGATCCATGGAGGGGTGTAACTTGAGCAAATAAAAGTATGTAAGTAAAACATAAACTAGCCTTTAAATCACCATGATTTTGTCAGCTTTGAAAACCTTGTGTATTGGCTGACTGATCCCACAGTCTGCACACAGTACAGACAGTATTTGGTCCATGACATATATACGAGATAAAATCCCTATACATACCAAATTTTTTTGCTAACTAGATTCACTGTAGCAGCAGCTCTTGTGGTAGGTAGATGGCTTTGAAAATTATTTTCATACACTGTCTTGCTTTTCATTCACAATGGAATTTATTATCGTGCAAATTTAAAATTGAATTTAGGAACCCTTGTTGCTAAAAGTGTTGCATAAGTGTAATTACTGTTTAAGATCAGGAATGCAAGACTTCATCTGAAAAAGAAGGCGTGAAAATGTCTGGGGAGATTCCCACAATGGGATCTTGGTTTATGAGGGACTCATCAGAGGACTTGTCCCTGAGTGATGTGCTGGTGGAAGAGGTTATGGGCTTCACGTGCATCATGAGCAGTTCCAAGTCAACAGGACTAGCCGGTATTTACCCAATGGCTGTAGAGTAATCCAAGGATGAAATAACTGAACTGTGATGTTTAAACTCACACTTAAAACTAGAGCCGTAACTGAAGACTGGTAGGTGGCAAACTAACACCAATTTTTTATTGTCTTAAACAAAAAAGACCTTTGTTCAAGGGAATTTCAGGGGAAATACAGGCCAGTAATCTTAATATCTATGCTTGGGCAAAGCAGTAGAAACAGTAATGAGGAACATAATTAATAAACATCGATAAATATGCTGCATGGTGGAAAAGTCAACATGATGTTTGTAAAGGGAGGTTTAGCATTAAAATTCTATTAAAGTCTTATTTATTAATTCCTATTTCTTTGAAGGAATCAGCCAATACATAGGGGTATTCCATAGCTTCAGTACACTGAAATCTTAAAAGTCTTTCCTCAAGATCACAAAAGACGCTTTTTGAGAAACTGAAAAACCATGGGATAGAAGGTCCTTGTATGCATAAATAATTTCTTAGAAGACGGGAAGCAGAGAGTGTGGCTTATTTTCATGGAGGATTTTCATCAGTGAAGTTCCAGAATGTCTGTGCTAAAACCCTTGCTCAAAATATTTATTTGGGATCTGGAGAGGGGCTTAATAGTGAGATAACACTGGAGATGTTATTAGATTATTCAAGATAGTAAGATGATGGCTGGCTGTGAATAATTGCAGGGGGTTTTGCAAGACTGAGTAACCAGATGGTAAAACGGCAGATGAAATTCCATGTAAATAAACACAAGGCCATGCACATGGGAGGAAATTATCTGGAAATTAAAAGCAAAATACTAAGGATCAGGTTGCTATCACTTGTGAACAAGATCGTGGGGCTATAATAGTTGCATGAAAAAGTCAGTCCTGTGCTCAGCAGTGACCAAAAAAGCAAATCAGATGTTAGGGACTATTAAGAAAAACATACAGAATGAAACTGTGACTATAGTGGTGCCACCACTGTACAGACCCATGGTTTCCCTGTGCCTGGAGTAGTGTGCAGGTCTGCACCCTCCCTCTATCTCTGTAGCAGAACAGGAGCAGGTCCCAAAAAAGGGCAGCAAAGGTGACTAAAGGGATGGAAAAGGCTCCCACATACACAGTGAGTGTGTGAGCAAGGTTTTTCAGCTTGGAAATGAAACCACCAAGGGAGGGCTGGAGCTGGAGCCAACACAGCCCTGGGTGACAGGGAAAGGGGGAACAGACTGATCATTGCCCCTCCCAGATTGACACCTAGCGTCCAACCGCTCTAGCAAGTAATTGCTTCAAACAAAATTGGTGATTTTTAGTACGCTGCCTTCAGATCATTTTGTTTCTTAGCCCTAGTCAGTGGTGCGAAACCCTGTCACCATGAAACCCAGGGTAGCATCTCAGGGGATAGCAGTGGCACAGTACAGGGATGCCTCCCAGGTCTCAGCTCTTCCTCTAACAACAGGCTGTTGAGCCTGGATGAAAATTCCCAGTGTGAGATTTCCACTTAAAAACTTCCAAGCTTTGCCAGAAAGATATGGCTTGATACAATGCTTCAAAGCAATATCACTCACAAAGCGCCTACTGAACCTCTTCCAAAAACATATTATGGCCTATATGTAGGAAGCCTTTGCTGTTTACACAACCGCTAGTTAACATTTTCTGATCATTTCATATTTATTTACCAGGGTTACAAATGCAAAAAACAGAGGCCTGAGCTAATTTCATGTTCAATAGATAAATTCTCAAGCACAAAGACATTACCATGTATTTTTTTTTTTAATTTCAGATGTGTGAAACACTTTCTTCCTGACATCAGATTGAACATTTACTTAAAGATACGGGTGAATTCTATATGGAAAAAAAGGTGATTGCCTGAGTAAGAAACTTCATTCACTGACTCTTCTACTTCTTCATGTGACCAGTGAATGAAATAAGGTGTAGTTGGGGCACCCCAAGCCAACAAAGCAAAGAAAAAGTGGCTGAGGGTGCAGAAAGGACGAGGAGGAGACAGTACTCCTGGAGAAAAAGACAAGAAGCAGCTTAAAAAAATCCTGTAAGGGAACTAAAGCAGGAGAGCATGGCAGCAGTTGTATTTCTACAAAATATGCCCATCTGGGTCTCAGGTAAGATTTATACAAGCAGAGTGGACTTTAATGTTGAGCTAGTTCTAGTTTCTCTCCTTTATTATAATTTTTTTTTTCATTTTTATTCTCCTAACCAAACCAAACATTGCAAACTCTCTGGGGCAAAAACTTTATGCTGTGTGGGTTAAACAGTGCCTACCACAGGCTGTCCCTGACCCAATCACCAGGATATGCTTTTGCAAATAAAAACCAATGGGAGAGGGTAGTTGGAGATGAAACCCTGAAATCAGGCCTTGATGCTCAGAAAAGATGCTTCTTTGGTATTTGTTTCTGTTATTATTATTCTTCATTTAAGTAAACAAAAGCATTAGTTCACCTCATTAAAATCAAAGGGAAAAATCTGAGAAATGTAGTTCAGCAGCCAAAGTCTCAAAATCCACCTTGAAATCTTACTGGCTATCTTCTCGAGGGAGGTGTAAATCTTCCTCTCGTTGGCTTTTATTTCTGAATTTGGCTCTGCTCCTGGAAATCTTCCCTGAGAGGCCTCCACTTGCTATAAATGTTGCAAAAGAAGCCTTGCTATTTGCAATTCCGTTCTAATTATTTTTTTGACGGGCCAAGAGTTGCCTTGTGGCCATCTCGAGAGAGCCTTGGTTCTGTATTTCTAATTCATCATTTGGAGTCGTTCTGGACATCAAGCTCTTGCTGCCAATCAAAACAACTGTGTATCTCAGGGTCGGGCCTTCAGTCTGTCCGTGTCCCTGCAAACTGAACTGAAGATTTCCATCTGATGGTTGTGATGCAATGCAGCAGATTCCTGGCTGGGAAGGCAGCAGGAAAAAGAGACTCAAAAAAGAAGAGAAATAGGGATGAAGGGAGGCTTGGCCATAGGAACCCAGGAAAAGTGGTCATAACTGATCTTTCCCTTATGCTCTTCTTCTGGGATCCTGCTCTAAGAAGGGCCTGTACCCGAAATTTGGAAGAAGACCCAGATGTCCACTGCACTGTTTTCCAAACAACAACGGGAGGATTCTGGAGGAAATGCAGTGAATTTTTAATGGATGTCTAGATTTGCTTGGATAAGCGGATGGCCTGGGAGTGCTTTTGAGAAAGAAATGCTGTCAGGAAAACACACCGAGGGCTCAGTGTCTCACAGTGGATCAGATCATTTTGCAGTTACAAGGCAGGAAGTTCAAGCGAGATGGCTGGAAGAAGTCATCCAGGAAAAAAAAAGAAAAAAAAAACCCCATGGAGCTCAAATACAATTGTTTGTTTTGCTCTGAGGCTTGTGCTCAGCACAATCCAGCTTGCAGGCACCGCAGAGGTGCTCAAAGCGAGGAGGCTGATAAATGAATGAATTTCGAGGGGCAGTAAATGCTGATGCCAAATTTACTGGGTGCAGCTCTAAGACTACACTGTAACCTTTGAGCTCTGACTGCAAAGAAGTGTTGTGCAGCCCTCTGCAACGCTGTCACAAGGCTTACCAGCTGGGAGCAAAGAGAAGGGAAGGCAAGAGAAAGGGGGCAAATAACATCGTGACTTACTTGGGTTTTAGTTCAACATTTATCTTTAAATATTTTTTTTTCCCTCTGAATTAGTTTCAATAAAACGTGCATCGCTCGTGGAGCTCCTTCAATAAAAAAGTCACTGTTTGTTATACGATAACACTGAACAGACTCCAGGCACTCCATTTTCTTATCTTAGATATACAGTGGAGCATAACTCAAGCAAAGGGGAGAAGTTAATGCATCTGTAACACTAGGTAACAGAAGCAACAGTAGCATGTTAGTGTAGTAATAACTCTCACATGTGGAATATCTGAAGATGGGTTTTATTGAATTCAGTTTATTTAACCAGGATAAACCCTTGAGATATGGATCTCATTTACAAGATGGTGTTGGCAAGAAGGCAGATTATTACAAGCACATGTGGAAGATAAGTATAAAACAAAAAGTGAAAGACCTGTTTATATTTTTAATTAGATCCTTTTATCACCAAAAACGTTAAGTAAAAAGGAAGGCATTAGATATAACTGTTACTGGTTGGTATTAATAGCAATGGTCCTTTGCACTTATATAGCACATTTCTTTCCTGGGTAATTTAATGACGAACAAAATAAGTGCAAAATGTCCTCATTTGGTGCGCCACAGGCCTGACTAAGCCTATTTTGTTTAGGGACTTTTCACAGGTCCCAGTGAAATGGTCCACAAGGACCCAGTAATTGTGTCAGGAGGTAAAAGGAGCAGTGCAGAGCCGTGTGGGGTGGGCTGGGGTGGAGAGCCCCACCATTGAACGTGCTACTGAAATGCGGTCATGTCTAGGTAACACCGACACGTTAGGGCAAAAGCCAAGGAGAACACAATGTACAGTTGAAATTTCAGGAGAATTAAAGTAGGCAGACTGTAAGTATTTGAAGTGGAATTTGACCAGGATTAACCCCTTTAATCTTGCTAAAAATACTACATGATCTTTCACGAGTGCAGGCATTCAAGACTCGACTTTTGCATTTCACACAAAAGGCATTAAAACTTATGTTTATATGAATGCATTTTTGGAAATAGTTACCTTTTAAGTGACCTCTAAACAGATACCGACCACATTAAAGTTATATGTGGTATGCTGGCACTCGAGGCTGCGAGGTGATGGAGTGCTTTTCTTTTCACAAGGCAATTTTGCTTGATAATCAAATGTCTCTGGTAGGTAAATAAAAAACCTCTCTCCTCTATTAGAGAGTTATTATGTTGTGTTTACAATGTATTCTTTTGGTCTGTAGTTAACATACTTTAAATACTCTTGAAGGTAAACGGACGCCTTCCAGCCAATGACATTTCCAGACTATCAAGTTGCATATTTTGCTCAGAAGTGTGGTGCTGAGTCTGCTTCTCTGCTTTCCCTCGGCGCTGCAGGTTTCCCCCTCCCTGTGCAGAGAGCTCCAAGCAGCAAAGTCCGACGCCTTTTTCATCTCTGGGACAGAAAGAAGACCAGACTTGTCCAGCCACGCTGGGGTATGGCAACTGCTGGGATAAATATAACAGGACATGACACTATTACAAAAGAATGCGGGCCAATGAAAATTTAAAAAAAAGGCCTTTTCTGAGTGGGAGCCTCCAAGATTTGCTGATGAATATTCACCTAAGCAGTAGGATGCTCAGCCGGGGCCTTGATAGCAAAAGTGTGCCTTTTGGTTTAGTAGGATGTCCACAATGGAAACTACCTGTTAGGTTACCACTGCAAAAGCATTTACACCCTACAAGGGGTTCATGGGACATACTTTGCTAATAAATTTTATGTAGCAGCAGCAGTAGAAGCTCAGCCCCCTACTTGTCTGTTGGGATTTGCCCCTGGTTTTCTGTCGGTGGCCCAGCTACATAAACAAGGATGTCTAGGTGGCCTCTACCTACCTACCTTGCATCCATAAGCTAAAATCTGCTTGCAGGAGTGATTTAACTGTGGATGGCAAATGTCAAGGGCATGCTGTTTGCCTCTGTAGGTGTCCCCCATAGACTCCCTTTTATTTGAGTTTTTCTGGGTGCTTGAACCCCTGTGAGACCAAGTCTCATGTCTTGCTGGCAGTGGAGCAGCTGTGAAGGGCTCCCCAGGGCTCCCAGCTCCTCAGCTCTTCTAAATTTTCTTGCCATTTAACTTGCACAGCGGGCTCCTTCCCAGTCACTGCCTGCAGCCATTTGGTGGCAGAGCAAAATGTTGCCCAGGGGTATCTGCTTGAATTAATTTGCTTTGGCTGTATTTGCACCTTTGTGTATTTGCTTCCCATTTGAGCGGTGACATTTATTGGCACAAATGTGCTATGGAGAGCCAATTTGGGGAGAAACGTCAATATTTGCTCTGAGACCCCAGACCCCCAACTCAAAGACGTACTTACTAACTTTAAGTACATTGATGTGTCTCATTGACTTTGTTGAATGAAACCTGATGCTGGGAACAGAAGCAGTGCCATCAGCTTTCACTGACCAATTAAGACAAATTGGTCGTTGCCCAGCCTGAGTTTAGATTGTTCAGGATCTCTCCTCACTGGACTGAATTTGAAGAGATAAAAACACATGTTGGGGATTTGCACACGTTTGAGGAAACATAGCTCTATCGTGGCTGTGCAGAAAAAGAAAGAGGCAATGTGGTTGGTATGAGTAATTGTTTCAGAATTAAAGTCTCTACAAAGGCTGCGGTGAAAAGAGAGTCTGAGAAGAACATGACTGTTGAAAAGATGCTAAAAATAGTGCTGAAAAGTCATGCTTGGGGGGTCATATCCCCTCCTGGCTCTTCACAGGTGTGTAGGTAAAACAGACCGGTACTGTCAGGACAAACCCATGGCTTTTATATAATCTGTAGTTTTCTAAACATACCCACTTCAGTGAATTTTGGCTGCAGAAGCAATGGGGGCCTTGCAGTCCTTGCTGTAAGTAGATTGTGATTTTTTTTGCTGATACTTACTACGTAAATTATAACATCTGTGGGGAAATATGCTTGCTTGAGGCTCCAGTCCTATAAGAACAGCTCCAAGGAAATAGTATGAGGCTCAAGGCTGAAACCTTAGGGTCAAATTAAGCCACAAGAACAAAGAGTTAATATAGCAGCCCCCAAAGTTCCTATACTAAAGTTGCCTAACAATTCCCATTATAAAAAAATTCCAATCATTTTTCTTTTGCAGAGCTTTAACTTAGCTTGCAGCAAGCAAATTATGAAATTTGGCAAGGGACAGATGTGCAGTTAGGAAGGAGCTGCTTGCTGTCTCTGAAAAAAATTTGTTCAGAGTTGCCTGGACACTGTAATGTAAAAAAAACCCACCCCATCCTTTGCATTTTACTGTAACCTGTAGAACTTGTCTAAAGTTTCTGAGCACACCCAAGCGCATTCAAGGACTCTGACAAAGGAAATGGACTGCCCAGGTCTCCTTATTAAGGACAAATCCTGGAGAAATGGGGTAGGGAGTCTGATATGTTTGCTCCCAGAAACTCCTGTGAGATTTCCTAAGTGTGATGAACCAGGGCTCCGGTGGTAGTTTAAGTTACTCATGGAGAGCGAGAAGTTCCTGATCCAACCCACTGACATCCCTTGCTGAATTCAGCCTCAGCTGCAGACTATCCCTAAACTCTGCCTCTGGCAAGGTTTTACAGCTGTGTTGCTGGAAGAAGGTGCTGCATCTCAACAGGGCACATTAGGTGGCTGCAGTAATTTCACACCCTGGTTTGGTTGTATGGAGCCCCACTCCTGCAGAGGCTGCTCCAAGGAGGACAACCTGCCCAAACTCAGTTCGCCTATTGTTTTAAGCAGGGATGAATCATATCCTCCATCTTGATTTCAGCTGAAATGTGACTTCCTTGCTCTTTCATGAAATACGACATCCCCCTTCTCCTTTCCCCCCCCTTACTCCTAAGCACGTAGAATTGAATATCATGCAGTCCAAATTTACCCCTATGGCCAAGTTCAACAAATTAGCGGCCAGAAATTTTAATCAGATATTTAATCTTTCAACCATGTAAGTGAGATTCTGTGTTTACAGTGGCAGTAGGCCAGCTTAACCTCAGAGAAGAAAGATTGTTAGTAGTGTCCTTGGAGCTGGTGAGCCAGAGAGCAGTGACTCCGCTGAGCAGGTCTGTCTGACCTGCAGCTCAAAGGCAGCTGTAATCACCACATCAGTATCTACAGCTTTGTATGCCTTTTAAGCATTGGAAAGCCAGTGAAGAAGTTATCTTCTTTGGAATATTGCTAGTAACTGCTCTGTGCATTCAAAATTATTTAGAATAGTAAACAAAAGAACAAAGCTTTGGTGACAGGAGGCCACTGCAGATGACCTTGTAACACACTCGGCTCCTGAATTTGCCAAACTCTGGACCAACTGGCAGCATCTTCCCAGATCAGACAAATACCAGTAGCAAAGCTAATGAATCTTGCTGTTTGAGTAGTGGCTTGCACAGATGCATGCCATGGCATGCACATAATTTCTTCCCCATGCCCTGTTTGTAAGGATCTTGCTTGTTGCTCAAAACAGTACATGAACAAGCTGGTTCTCATAGTGCTATATAGTGTTATCCCTGAAAACCATGTTACAAAATAGAACATGTGAAGCACTTTTCAGTCATACTTGGTGATCACCTTTACAACTGGAAGCTAGAGGTTCAGTTTTTGATCGTGATTTTGCTGTCTATAATCACTGAATTTTTATATTCAAAATGTTCATACGTTAGAGCCAAGAGCTGAATACTTGAGAAGTCTGGGAGCATTTGGTTGTCATCAGAGTCTAGGTGGGGTGGCATAGTATCATTTTCTGATTTGCCCTAAGTACAAACCTGAGCTCTCTGGAACTCTGAAGCAACCTCAGATTAGGGCAGGAATATTGACTTCACTGTTCAGACTCCTTATGTAGAAATACGAAACCCTTTGGGGGGAAAAAAGCCTATTTCCTCAGAGCAGATGTGTTTACAATCAGTGATTCATGTCAACCCATCAGTATTCCCAGTGGTGAAATAACAGTTTGGAAGGCATTATAGTTCTGTACAGGGAGTCTAAAAATTATTTAGCTTGGCTATTCGGTGGGGATTTTTCTGGTAGCTGTATGAGAAGAGGATGGTAGGAGATACGTTTGGACTGTTTATACGTCGTTAGTCTGGAGAGGGTATACCACTGTGTACCAGGGTCAAGTTTTTAGTACCTTGTGAACTCTTTGACTCTTCGTTGGAGATGCAGACAAATTCTGTCTGAGATAGGGCTACTTCTTAGGAAGGATGTGTATATAGTTCCTGTCTTACAGATTGACACAACCTTTGTGATTTCTAAGTAAAACATACCACTTCATGGTCTTCCAAAATGTAAATGCTTCCTATGTCTTTGATTGCTACAATTTAATTGCCGTTGTTGTTCACATGCCTTGTTTAATATGATTAATGTCATAACAAGTCTGCGGACATTCCTCAGTTCTTTACCTTGACAGTGGAACAACACTGGTGACAAAGTGCAGGTTAGGGCATAATGGGTCTCTCTTTTTTTAAGGAATTACCTAAGAGCGCTTACAAAGATTTCAGCCTTGCTCTTCACTTGTTGGGTGATTTTATTCGTCTTTATTTCCAACAGGGCATTTCAATTTCATTCTAGAACTGTGAGAAATGTTGCTTTTGAATTAAGCTGTGTTAGCACATCTGCTGCATGTGCCATCCAATGGGGAGAAAGAAGCATAGTGTATGTATTGACTGTAGCCATACTGTAGATCAGAATAGATGTCCTTTTGCTCAGGCCAGTATCTGATGGGAAGACGAAACATGGCCTGTACATTTATATGTAGCAGGGATATTCATTATCATGAGAGAGGGCGCAATTCTGATTGAGGCCAGGACACTGAACTGAAGCCACTTCAGTGGCATTGATGGACGATCTCTCCTTGTCAATAGACAGAAAACAGCCATCCATTTTCATCCTCCTGGATCTTTCTTCTACATTTTACGCTCTTGACCTGAAGATACTCCTATTTCACTTGAGAGTGTTAACAGGGGGCCAGGGTAATGCACTAAATGGCCAGGTCCCTCTTGGACGGATGCCAGTGACTAGGAGAGGCAGAAAACTATGTTTCTGCTGTTGGACCTTGCATTTATCTAGTCTCTTGAGGATCAGTTCTCTCTCTTCTGCTATTCAATATCTTCCTGCCAGTCTGATGACATGCACTCTTGGCAGATAGTTCTGATCAGCCGTCTTGCTGCATGGTCCTACTGCTTGACTAATGTGACCAAGATGACTTTATCTGGATGAGAGCAATACATAGATTAAGGCTAGTTGCTGAAAGGTCCAGTCAGTGATGACCCAGGAGATACTGACGAAAGAAAGGATTTTTGAAGAGTAGGCACCAGATGTGCTTCCCTTGGTGGGAGGCATGCACCAGAGTTGGTCATGCCTCCCATGGATTAAGGGTGCTCTTGTGTTCCTTGCTGATTGCAGAACCATAGGAACCACAGAACTGAAAGGTATCAATTTTCTAATTTGTCTGAAAGAGAGGAACCCCTAAATTATTCTTGACCATCAATAGTCCTCTGTAGTTTAGGAATCTGTGCCAGCGTTTCACTGCCCTTGTCATTAGAAAATTTTCATTTTATGTTTGAAAGAAATATCCCACACTGCAATTTCAGCTGACATTTTCTTGTTCTATCTGAAATAGACAAAAAGAACTTTCTCTTTTACTCTTTTCCTTGCAGCTGCATTTTATATATTTGAAAAGTATTATCACATCTCCCCTCTGGACCAAACTACCCCATTTTTTTCATTCTTTGACTATAAGTCATGTTGTCTAAGCCTCTGGTTATTCTTGACTTTCCTGAGTTAGTCCAAGTCTTTTATGAAATGTCTGTTCAACACGGACACAGTTCTTTGACAGATGCCTTCTAGGTGCTGAGCAGCATGGAAAGATTTCTTTGAGTATTAGATAAAATGTTCCCTTCTAAAAATCCTAGTAATTTAGAAGATTTTTATTTTCTTTGCATTAGTATCATAAAATGGACTCACCCTCAATGTGTGGTCCCCCACATCCTCTAGTTCATTTTTTGGAAGAACTGTTGCCTATTCAGTTCTTCCCCACACTTGCATTTTGACATTTGAGAATGTCTTTCTAGCTATAGTACTTTACTCTAGTCCTTGCTGATAATATTATTTTTAATACTGTTTCTTCAATGTGTAAAGATCTGTTGAATTCTAATCTAGCCTCCCGAAATGTTTCCAGCCTCTTCCAAGAAGTGAGAAATCCCTTCTGACATTTTTCAAGTTTTTAATAAAAATGTTGACCCAAGACGGACCCCTGTGGAACTGCAGTCAAAGAAACTTTCTAGTCTGGCAATGATCTATTTCCAGCTACTTTCTGAGTAGAGTTTTCCAAGTGGCTGAGCACCTGCCTTACAATAGCTTTGACTAGCTCATGCTTTCTTATAATTTCCTTAGGAAACTGTCATACAAGACAGTGTCAAAAGTCTTGCTAGCGTCCAGATACAGGATGTCAACTCACAAATCCTGCTAGAGAGGAAAATTAAATTGGGCTTAACAGAGCTAGTGTTTGTTTGACAAAGCCATGTTTCTCTGCAGCTGTTATGTCCCAAGTAGTTTAATTGTCATCTGATGGTCTGGCTATAGTATTTTGCTCTATTATTTCTACGGAAATAAAAATTAAGAAGACAGGCTATAGTTCATTAACTTCTCCTTATAAAAAAGCACTATATTTATTATTTTCTTGTACTCTATAACTTCTTCCATCTCTCAGGAGTTTTCAGATCATTGAGGTGATTGACTTTAAATTCGTTGGGGTGAATTTTCAGTGGTGCCCAGTGACAGGACAAGAGGAAATGGGCACAAACTTGAATATAAGAAGTTCCATCTAAACATGAG
>JAOXNO010000013.1:110179106-110191328 GCA_028565335.1 Limnodromus scolopaceus | reverse complement strand
CCCTGGAAGTGTTCAAGGCCAGGCTGGATGGGGCTTTGAGCAACCTGGTCTAGTGGGAAGTGTCCCTGCCCATGGCAAGAGGGTTGGAATTCGATGATCTTTAAGGTCCCTTCCAACTGTAACCATTCTATGATTCTATGATTCTAAGTATCTGCCTCCTGCCTGAGAAGGCCGCTTCCTTCCATTGGGGGCAGGGGAGGAGGGATGGGAAAAGAGCCCCAGGGGAGCTGCAAATAATAAATAACCAGCAGAAACAGCAGAATAAAACCGGGGAGGAGAGTTGGAGGAGAGTTGGGGTGGGGGGGGCTCACAACCAAGTGCCTGGCTTCCAGTGGCCGCCTGGCTCCCCTCTCCCCAGGGCTGTGCGGTGCCGCAGGGGATGTGGGGTCCACGGGGTCTGTGGGGGCGCGGGTGATGCCGGCGGGGCTGGGCGAGCGGCCACCGGCTCCACGGCGCTGCTTGTTGTTGTTGGTCCGGCGCAGGAACTTGGCAGGGGCGCGCAGCCGGTCCCCGCTCCGGGTCCCACAGGCAGGAAAAGTCTCCCAGCCTGCGGAGGAGACAGCCTGGCTGAAAGAGCCCCGCCAGCTCCGCTGCAGATAAGTTAATGTACACAGAAGGGACGTAAATTACCACGACCCTCAGCAGCAGGACATTGGCCAGGGCCTGTCAGGAGGAGGACAAGCGTCGGCAGGCTCCGCGCCTCGCTGACATCTACCTCCAGATAGAGCCGCCGCTGCCCAGCGAGGAAGGACCTGGTGGAGCCAGGGCTTCCTTGAAAACAGCTGCCTGTCCCCGACACCTACAAACTAATGCGGTTTTAATCAGGGGAATTAACGGAGGGGGGTGTACTCTTTTCCCGAACCATTTGCATGGGGACGGCAGCCTTTTTCCCCCTCTCCCCCCGCCGCCCCCTCCATGGCTCCACTGCCATTTCCCTTATGTTGCTTTATCTGCACTGATTTTTTTCCCCCCGCTCCCCCCTCCAGGGAGCCAGACGTGCCTTCACCTCCACCCCCTGAGCCCTGACGACACTCACCTCCCTGTTTACACACTGACATCACGCTGCAGCCTCCCTCCAGCCCAGAAATAACCCCCGGGAATAAAGCAAACAGGAAAAGGCCCATGACGCAGGCACCGCCGTTGCCTCCTTCGCAGCTACAGCCACATCACCCCCCGTCAGGGCCGTACCCGCACAGGGCAATGCATGGGCGGTGGGGTCCTGGGGGATCCGCTCCAGCCCCACGCTGGCCAGGCCTGCGCGTGTTGTGACGTGAGGTCGCATGGGACTCACAAGCTCCAGTTGGCAGATGGATGGAGCCAAGATGGGACAACTGCATCCAGATAACAGGAATCAGTGGGAGAGACAAAGATGGGCACCAAGTCTTCCAGGCTTATACTTCAGCCATCATGCCATGCTTCCCCATATGAATACATTTCCCTCTCTCTGTCTCCCTCCCTGTGTTTCGTTTCCTTTATGGAGAGGCACAGTTAAACTTAAAGCCAGGTACACTGAATGGACAGTGGGAAAATGTCTGCGAGGTCACCCTCAGTTATTCCAAATAGCATCTTGTAATCCACACAACAGCCCATTAATTTCAGCAGGACTCCTTGTGTGGTAAGCTCCTACCCGAGATGTGTGTGGGAGGCACATTTGGGCCCATGGAGATTTCATTATTATTGTAAGCTTCAGTGTTAGAAGGCTCCGGGGGACAGCACTTTGCTCTCCCTCTTAGGGAAAAGCCAGACTTAGTCAGGCTAACTTCTGTGTCTTAACATATTGCTTGCCCTTACTTTCACAAGCTCTGTTCTCTTGCCTTTGTTCTATACTCCGTCTGAACACCTGGCAGCAGATCACGACCATAGCTGTGCTCTCTAGAATTATGCTGCATTGTTTAGGTTGCATAAGTGTCCCTAAATGCACAGGTTATTTTCTCTGGCTTTGGAAAGGCAATGGCAGTTCAGCAAGGAATGGGTAACTTTGTAGAGGCCAGAGAGCAGGTGCTGTGCCCAGAAGGGCCTTTTTGCTTGTTAGTTTTCCTTTGGAGATGCTGGGCACAGCATGGTGCTCTGGGACCAGACCTGTCCGAATCCATGATGGTTTTATGCACTTGTCATCATGGATATGTCTGGATATGGAGTAGGAGAGGACAAGCACAGAGGGCTTTTGCCCAAAGCCTTGATAACTTATATTAGAGACAATAAGGACGTACAAAGGTCACACAAAAAGTGGTTATTCTGAAAATTAGATTTTAGAAAAAAATAGATTTGCTGTGGCCAGAATTTCCAGTGGCTTCCCATAAGTACCACCATTCCCATCCACTTTTTGGAAGGCAGGGACTGTGTGTGATCATGGCTTTCCTGTCTGTAAGGCCGCATCCTAAGGGGCAACCCAAGAACATGGCAGGGACATCCATTTCCCCAGAGCAGGAGAATGTCCTGTCTCTTCCACCCTGTCACCCCAGCCCTGCTAACACCGTCAACCTCCCAAGGACAAAGCATGGGACAGAAGCTCTCCAAGCTAAGGTATTACCCTTTCCTGTGGCCCTCTGCCATTGCCTTTTCCCTTCTGGCATGGGATGACAGGAAGGCTGCAGCCCTCCGTGTGCCTTCTGCTTCCCTCCCAAAAGAACTATGAAGAGAGTTAGACAACAAAAGTTGCCTGAGGAAGGGTAATGGCAGACAAAATATATGGACAGTGGAACTCAGATTGCTAGCACTTTACTATATGAGTAGCTTTGGGATACTGTGGGATGAAAGAAGCTGAGTAAGCAGCATTGTTAGTAAAAGATGTAGGTGATGTGCCTAGCATTCTGAGTCAAAATACCCTGTAAACTGGTAACTTACTGCCGTGTCTGTCTTCATGGCTTAAAAAAAGTTCTGCCTTTTAGAAAACTGGTCAGTGAACTGATTCTCCTTCCTACAAGTGCAATGCCCTGGGACTCAAAAGATGGTATCTCCTGGAGAAGACACACTCCAGTAACAAAATGGGTATATACTTCCAATTTTTTTTTGGTTCTGTGTTGTAAGCAAGAGGAAAACCAGCAACAAGACAAAGAAGTAGGTTGATAACCAGGTATACATTTAACAGAGGGCAATGACCTCTATTCCCTTCTAACTTACACATGCTGGGCGAAAGATAGAAATATTCTTGGCCTTGGTGGAATTATTTCAGCATCACATGTTATAACGGCTTTTCTAGGGACACACAGTCAGCCCATGGGATTGACAGATGCCCTTTTCCTTGAGGACTTTCATGTTGTTGTAGGGCCAAAGCGTGACCAACGTGTAAGGGTTTGGCTGCGGCAACACCTGTTCTGCTAAGACAAGGACGAGGGTAGGTCCCCATGGGAGTCCAGGAGTGCAACATTGCTGGATGCCCAAATCCTCTCCTGCCCCCAGGAACTGTTCAACATCCATCCCTGCAAAAGTGATGGGGCTGGGATCTGTCTTCTAACGCATTCCTTCAGCTCTTAGAGGACAGAGGAACAATCTCGCTCTGCTGCAAGACAAAGAAACCAATAACAGCAGCAGCCATTCCCTGTGTGTGTGTGCCAAGGACAGGACTCTCCAGTGCCTCCTTCTCTCCATCTGAAGATGTGGCTTCCCCAGACAGCCGGCGCGTGTGTGCTGTGGCACTGGCAGGCTCCCCAGGCTGACGCATGTTTTCATCTCTTCCCGCACAGAATGCCCCCCGTGTTTTCTTCCAACATACATTCACGTTCCTGGCACTGGAAATCTTTATCTTTATGTGTTGTTTTGAGCACACCCACTGCTTCCTGACTTAAAGCAGTTATAGCATAGACAGAGATTTACTGACATCAGATAGTGGTTTTCTTAAAGCTGCTTAAAGCCAAATTGTTCTTTTGGTGGACTGGACAAAACTGGGCTTCACTTGAATGGAAAATAAAGAGCAGTTTTCCTAAAGCAAACATGTTTGGAACAGGAAACTAAACTATGAATGGATGTATCTTGAATGCTAAGGGGCTAATGGGAAGGACTGGAGTAACTGTGGTTCAAGTAAATGCTGGTTTTGGTTCCAGAGGGCCTGAAATCTGTTTCTAATTTGGGTGCAGCCAAAATGCTGTGAAAATGCCTAGTTTCATGGCAGGTGCCAGCAACTTCAAGCCAGGACCAGAACCACCCAAAATACATGCAGAAATAGCTCCATATGGTGCTTTCTCGTCCGTCCGTAATGTCAGAAGTGAGGAGGATGGATGGTACAGAAGAGGTTTTGTTCTGGGCCCAGCTGCTACAGCTGCTTCACCCTTCCCGTCTTCCAAGAGTCAGCAACTGGCCGCAGCAGAGGACCCCTCCACCCCGGCTGCTGCCCAGCAGGACTCCCACGGGCTGGAGAATCCAGCCTCACATTTTTTTGTGATCTGTTGCTGTGTTCACACCTCTTCAGTGCGTTTCATTTCAAAACTATGATCTTTCTTGGTTTCAAATGGGACTTGTGTAGTGAGTCACCCCTAAAATAGCCAGTGGTATGTAAACATACCCGAGCTCTCCTGAAAGAAGGAATCCCAGTTTTTAGTTCCGCAACAGATACCCTGATGTGTTGCTGGCCTGTCTGTACATCTAAATGTCCAGGCATGTTGCTTCAGGATGTGTGGGCTGGGGTTTGCCTTTTTGCTAGTGTAAATGCAGATTTTCACACACAGGTGCTGGGGGATTTGGGGAGGTATCTCTGATTGAGAAGAAGAAAAAGTTTTTTTGACTGTACATAGATGGCCTCTGGCTTCCTTCAGGGATGCTCCCCCTTTCCCCAGCCTCGCTCTTTGAATAAGCGTCCAGAGGCTTGGAAGCTTATCCAGATTTATCCAAATCTCTTTGAAGGGATGGATTAAGGCAGGAACCCTGGGACCCAGGCCAAGAAACCTCAACAGCACAACAACTCAGTGAGAAACCAAGAGTCTGTCCAGGGGAGCTGGCTAAGGAAAAATGAAGAAGTCCATCCCAGGGAGGCGACAGGAAGGGATCGTCTGTCTGGGGAAGGAGGGCTCCATGGGGAGCTGAGTGAGGGGGATGAGAGAGGGGGGAGAGAAACTGGGAGGGCTGGGAGAAGGCACATTGCGGTAGGGTCAGGCCTCAGTTGCCTTAAGCCAAGCCTGCCTTAAGGATCTGTGACTCTGGCTGCAAATTTTCTGCAAAGAAAATTATGATGGGAGGCTTCTGGTACTCTCTGGCACTGGCTGCATCAGCAACACCGGTGGAGGAGTCTGTTATCCCAGCACAGATTACCTTGTGGGAGGCATAAATAAGGGGAGACATGAGGAAATTGTGTGAGATAATAAATGGTCCCAAACAAGAAGACCAGGAGATTTCTATTTAGCTTCTTCCATGGCAAAGGACAAGAGGACATTTAATACTGAAATACAGCAAAATAAGAACTGATGAAAGGAAAACTCTATTCATACAGCGTAGTTTAACCTGGTGTCATTCTTTGGTATGAGACATCCCTTAGTCTACAAGTCCTGAGAGACTGAACAGAGAGCAAGATATATTGAGAAGTAGCAGGGTTTTATTAATCCACCATATTAAAGCTCAGTAAAGGTTCAGGGATTGTCTGTGGGTTTGTTACAGTTTTTGCTGCTTGTTTGTTTTGGGTTTTTTTTTCTGGGTAGATCAAAATATTGTCAGTAGAGCAATGTTTGCGCTGGGAAGGGCAGGGTGAACAACCCTGAGATGTGGTGGGGGCATCAGTCGTGCAGGAAGGACAGAGCAGAGGCAGCAGGAGAGGTGGTCCTCTGTCCTGCAGTCCAGTAGCCTTGCACCCCAGGAACCCTGTCCTGCTGTGGGCTGAGACAGAGCCTCGACCACCCAGAATGACTCCCGGAGCAGGAGTTACTCTTTTCCAGCCACCTAGTTTGTTGTTGTCTATGTTTGTTTGGCTTTGGTTTTATCTTAGCTGTTTCATTCGTCTTTACTTTTGGTGGTTTATTTTTGCTGCCCAAATTAACCAAACAACAGGCAATTAGGCTGTTTTACTGAATAAAATATACATGTTCCATGTTCTGGGCTTCCAAAAATGGGTGGGAGCATAAGTAACATCATTGTTTTACAGATTTTTTTAACGATTGATGTTGTTGTGACTGAGGTTGGAGGCTGCCTTAAAGCAGAAAAGCTGAAGTGATTTCAGAGCAGAGTTGGAACTCAACAAGCCTGTCTCCACGTAAAAAAGATAAATCAATACACAGGTAAAATAGGAACTCAGCTTTTAAGACAGAGACTATTTTTCATTTCTCAGCCCTTTCTTAACTGATACGAAGACTATTAACCACCAAAGCTGCACAACACCCTCATCCTGGCCCTAGTTGACTCACACTGTAGAATAAATTTCAAATTCTTGGGGACAGTAGTTATGCCTGAGTGAAGCCTGTGGGTCATGGAGGAAGAAGACATCTGCTAAAATCCGTGCTTCTAACTTACACAGTGATTTTGGAGCTCAGACAATCCTTCACCCTGTTCCCCAGTTCACATATTATTTTTTCTCTTTCTTCACTCCCCATGTGCAACAAGGGGTAAAAGAAGGCGAACAGAGCTGAGCCCCTGTCTCAGAACATGGTGATGGTGGCTCTTCTCTCAGGTAGGCTTCCTGGGAGGTGAGAAAGCCCAGCAATTGTTAACGAAAAGCTAATCAGGCAAGAGTTTGCACCTAACTCAAAGATTTGGCTGATTCGTAGTAGGCAGAGAGGAGTCCATCATGTGGTGGTACAAGTGCTTACTGCGTCTACCACGTATTAGGAACAGCAGCACACCAGTAATATGGGAGGAGGGAGGGTGGTAAGAGGGGAAGTGACAAGTTACTTCCAAATATGAAGGAAAAAAACATTCAAAATGTTTGTCTTAGAACTATTTTTCTGGTTAATGTTTAACCTTTCACTTTTCCAAAGTAATGTTCTTGTTATCAGCTCCATTGCTGAAGGTCACATATAGAATAAAAGTCATATCTTAAACGTGAATAAATAACACAAGCAGAAATTAATTGAGTGCAAGTGACTCATGCGACATTTAAGGTTTTCTTTACCTACCAATGTAAGCAAATGGTGTAAGCGTGTCCCTTTTTGTCCCATGAGCTGAAAAGAAAGCAAGTGAGCCAGAAATGACCTATTGTGCCACAAATGCACTCAAGCTCCATTAGGAAGGCTCTCATCCTCAGATCTAGCTATTCTAGGAAGCAAACAGCTGTAGGATGAGGGGATATCTGTGCCCTGGCAGGGGACATGCTTGGGGGGTGGGGGGAAGGCTCCCTGTTAACGGGGAGCACTGGGAATGTCTTTGAGTTGCACTGTGCTGTAGTGAATGACAGCTGTGATTTTGACTGATGTTGGGAGCTCTCTGATAAGAACCCAGGGGATAAAAACAAATGCTTTTGAGGAATTTGTGGCCAGTAAATCAGTCATTTTATTAAAGCAAACAAATGCAATGCATATGGTTTACCTTCTGTGTTTGGGAGTCTCAGCAGCTTTAGATGCATGGAGGTTTATCATCTAAGCGGATTTGTGCACGCAAAGGGGAAGTCAACTGGACTCAGCGAAGAGTGTCATTCAGATTTTCTTTATGCTAAATCCCTAACTGTGTTTATTTATGGTTTAAAGTAGCCATACTGTTTCATGAGGGAGAAACAGGGATAGAAAAGCAAATGCTGCTGCATAAGGATTTACAACAAAGACACCTGGCTCATTGATGTGGTTCATAAATACAAGTTTGTATTGCACAGTACAAAAATATCCAATATTGAGCAACTTTTCTTTCACTGGAAAGAGACTAATTTTTCATGCAAGATCCAGACACTGGGAAGAAAAGGCTATGCTTTATAATGCCTTAAGTGTAAGTCTCCTGTTTGTATCAATTATTTGTACATTCCAGGGTAAAAAAAAATGGAGCGAGTCCTCTGTTGCTGAGCAGATGGTTGTTTTCTGTAGAAGGCATAGAAGCAGTGATTGCTTGTCCTGCAGATTTAAGTGGATCTGAATAATTTCTAATGATACTGCTGAGGCAATTCTTAAGATAATTGTCAATGATTAGATAGGATTTATTTATCCAGGTCCTTTATTGTGCCCTACTCAGCTGGCAAATCCAGGCAGTTTTAAGGAAAAAGGAAAGCAGAAAGCACTATTGTCTAAGCAATGTGCTTTCTAGATAATTTATGAACTACTGCCTTCATGATTGAGTTTTGGTGGTCCCACTCTCCGCTTTTTACTCAGGGTGGCTTGCAGGGGATTGATGGCTGGTACAGCTTTTGCCCGAATCAGGTAGGAAACCCTTGCATGCAGGCTCGTGGACAGCCAGCAGATGAAAATGTCAGTGGATGGAAGGTGGACCATTCTGGGCAGTGCTCTGATTTTAGAGCCCACTGTTGTAACACCTGGGAAATAGGAACGTACCTTGCTTTGCTACTGGGGTGAAGACTGCTCTCACCAGCACATTGCAGTTATGGCCCAGTCTGCACATCTCTCAGAGGGTACAAGTGGCTGAGCTTTAAGAGTTTCTAAAGGTCTTTCTAAAGGCTTGGATGTAAAGTGTCAGAGCACTCAAATGGCCCATACGCTTCTTAATAGTGATTATCATTTTTCTAAAGGGGTCTCTTTTTACTTGACCTTTTGCTCTGTGTGCTGCAAAGTTAAGTCAATAAATTAAAATCCAGCTTTGATGTTGAAGAGTCATGGTATACTCCTGGAAATGAAAGCAACTGTCACAAACAGCATCTTTTTTTTGGTTGGGTTGTTTTGTTTTGTTTTGTTTTTTATGAAATAAACACTGGCAAATAGACAAATGAGTTGCTCCATTTCTCCTATCTAAGTCAAGTTTAATTTTTAAGCTGGTAATAGCAGTACTGGTGCAAAATCTCAGAAACAAGTCCAAAGAAACAAGAGCCCTTTCTTCAACAATAGTTCTCACCATGTCATGGCCAACATTTGGATCCCTGAAACAAGCTTGTAAGCTGGAGAGATGGAGGGATGGGCTCCTTTGCATTTCTGTGACCAAGCCTGTGCTAATGCGCACCACAGAGAACCACCCTCACCAGAATAGCAGTATTTCTCTTTCTGAATAGGAAATTCAGTATTTTTTTGCCTATCTGTCTCAGCTCTCAGACAAGTTTTATCTCCTCCCTCTTGCAAGAACTTTGACTCTATTTTCTAGACCAGGATCTAGAAACACAACTTCTTCTGGCATAGCTTCTGATTTCTGAAGAGAAAGGGGCTGTTCAGAGCCTGTGGTCCAAGTCACTGTCTATCACACTTCCCTGCTCTATTTTCACTTTTCTCATGTAACATCACATCATCTCACTTAATACATTTGTTTCTGATTACAGGCTGTGTATAATGGCCCAGCACAATGCTTTACAGTATGCTATGGCTTCATGCCATGGGAAAACATATTCGTAATTTTTATGACCCCAGTGCAGCAATGATGCATTTTTTAAAAAACAGAAGAACATATAAAGGAATTATTTTGTAGCAGGATTAAGCATCATTACTCACAGCAGACATACACATTGGAACTCATTAAGCCTTTGCTTTGTTATTCTTGGTATTTCAGAACATGTGCTGTAAGTGTCTCTTGGTTCTTTCCAATTCTGCTATATAAAATCCCTTAAAATTAGGCAGGACTAGGCCATAAAGCTTTTGATCTCAGATGTTTGGGCCAGATTTTTCCCTCCCTGTCAATCTGGAGTGAATCTCCAGGCAGGGATTTTTTTTTTTTCAGCTTTAGATGGTCCAAAAAAATACTGAAGGAATGATAAGGAAGGTGGCAAGGAACAGCAGAATGGGTGGGTTACAGTGAATGAGTACACACAGCCTACAGTTCCCTTTTGCCATTCCATATTATTAAAAAAATTAAAAAATAAAACTGAGAAGAGTCTGGGTGGACAGAAGGATGGGGTGGGGAAGAAAATGTCAGAGAAAGCCCCTGGCTATTTCTCATTTCATTTCACTCAGTGGCAATATGTCAAAAACAAGGAGAAGAGAAGAAAAGGGAACATTGAAATTTGAGGGAGGGGGAGGATGTGTGTGAAAAATTCCATAAAATGTGGTTCCATTTTAAACTCTTCTGCGCAGAAACAACTGCACCATTTTCATGGGTTCTTCCCCTTATTTTTTAATCCTTTCTGCAGGACAGTGCTCTCAGAGGAAACAGGCTGGGACCAAAAGAGTGCAAATGCTTCTCAGAGTCGTGCTACCCAAGGTCTAACTCCAGAAAACCTGCTGGCAACGAGACATGGGCATCAACCTCAGCCTTGGTGTAACTCCACTGACATCACTGGGGCTGCACTATGGCAGAAGTTATATTCCCTGAGAGGAAGTTCTCTATTTTAAGATGAAAAGGATACAAAAGCAAAATGGGAAGCAAAATCCAATGAATGGCTCCATTCATGCGGATGGAAAGTTTTGATAGGGTGGACTGAACCCTGAGCTGTCGCTGCTGCTTTTTCTCCTTGGTCTCTGTCTTGGAGACATTTTGGAAGAAGAGGCCATTCCACAAACACAACTAATTCCCCACTCGACATACCAGTGGCATTACCCGCCTCTGGCCTCCCACACGCTGTCATACCCTTATCAGGTCACTCACACACATGCTAGCCCCAGGACCCTTTGGTAGCTTCATAAAAAAGCAAAGCCAGTCTTATGAGTCAGGATCTGGTAACGCTAAGAGGTGGAGAAAATGTGCACAGACAGATAAGCGCGAGGCTAAGGATAGAGCCTGCCTTCTGGGACTGCCTTTGCTTTAATGTCATCCAAAAGACAAGTTGAGAGCATGAAGATCTCTGTGGGCTTCTTTTACTGGGCTGGAAGTCCCTAGGGCTTTATAAAATGACTGGGATGGAAGCTTTGAACCCAATCTGTCCAGCAGATCTCCCACATATTCCTTAAAACACCTCCATATTAAGAGTTTCAAAGCTCTTTGCGTATGAGTTGACTTTTGGTTGCTCAAAAAGCCATTCAGGGAAAGCCATGTTTCCCATGTGGTGAGCGGAAATCAGATGTGCTCAACCACATTTCTGCTCCATCGGTCTTCCTTTGAGGTTCACCTTGCCATTTTCACCGCTTCATACATGTGACTCAGCTGTTCGAGCACTCAGCTTTTTCACATATACCCGATCAAATCTGCTCTGTGTGCAGCGGTTTTCAGGTAAAAACTGTAAACGCAAATGTGAAGGTTAGCACTGGAAACTCAGCCTAGGAAAAGAGATTCTGTTCTGAATGAACTGGTTTAACCAGGATAAGAAGGAGTGTTTCTTCTGCACTCTCTCTGACAGAACAGTTTTTCCCGAGAATGGAAGTCCTCTGCAGAGGTTCACACAGTGAATGTGGTTTGGGCAGACAAATAATATTCCAATACAATCATTGCCTCTTGTGGGCTAAAAAATGAAAATACTGGATAAGATCCCACCTCCTGGCTTTGTCAAGAATAGGGTCTATTAGTCTTTAAAAGAAATAACAATAATACATAGTAGCCAAGGAGAGCTATGTGAACTGGCATCTTATCAATGTTTCATGGAGAGCTGTTTGGTTGGGTTTTTTTCCACTTCATTTTTTTAAAATTCTCAGAACTGTCATTAGCCAACAATATTTTCCTGTTCCAAGCTATCCTTGCCTTCTCATGCATAGACGCTCCAGTCTTCTGGATGGATTTGCTTTCTTCCTTTTAGGATGGCGATCTGTGTCCTACTGAACACAGACCCCCCCTAGAGCAGCAGTGGGCAAGAACTGGGAAGACTTTTTGCCGCCCCTGGAAAGCTGGGATATTTTACAAAATATCATTCTTTACTTAATAAAGGGCAAGCAACATATTCTATGATTTCCCATTCATTCAACAAAGCTATGATGTTTGTAATTGTCTATATAAAGCCATCAGTCTTGTAGAGTCGTCTTTAGCTGAGCAAGCCCCAAAGCATCCTGTCCATTCTGCTTGGATCTGATCAGCATCTTTACAGCTTATCAGCCTTGGGGTTCAATTTTGTCAGAGCTCCTCTGATTCTTTGCCTTTTGATTCGTGTCTCTGCATCCTCAAACTGCTCTTAAAAATCACAGAATCACAGAATCACCTAGGTTGGAAGGGACCTTTTAAGATCACCTAGTCCAACCAATGAAAAAAAAAAACAAAACCAAAAAAACCAACCAAACAAAAAAACCCCACTACACCACACCCAAAACAACACCAACCCGACACTAATCCATATCCCCGAGCACCATGTCAACTCGTCTCTTGAATACC
>JAOXNO010000013.1:110161816-110179006 GCA_028565335.1 Limnodromus scolopaceus | reverse complement strand
TCCCTGGGCAGCCCATTCCAATGCCTGACAACCCTTTCAGTAAAGAAATATTTCCTAATATTTAACCTGAACCTCCCTTGGTGCAACTTGAAGCCATTACCCCTTCTCCTATCATCTGTGACTTGGATGTTACAACACTGTCAGGTGTTTTACGTCTATTTTTCCCCTGTTTGCAGCAGTGGATAAACTACGACATGAGGTGATGAGCAAGCTCTGACTTCCGTGATTTTCAGTGATGGCACAAACAGTTTTAGCCTATTCCTTTATAACTCAAGCCTCAGAAAATCATGTCCCCAGGTTTGTTTATGTTCAGCCCAAATTTTCGGGATGAGGCACTCCTGCATGGCATACCTGGAACAGTGCTTAAATCATTTACCTTTTTCATTTAGCTAGCGTAACGTAACAGCAAAGATTCTGCCTGAGTGTCCCAGGGAGGCACCAGCCATATACACAGCGTTGCTGTCGTGGGCTGGCCCTAGTAGCCTGCTCAGCTCTGTTTTACTGTGGGAGCAGGTATGGTTGGTACCTCCCCCTGCTCTCTGTGTCCCCTGGCATTTCCCATGTGGGGACAGGAGGTTTGCTATGAGTGTAGCCACTTGCAGCAGGGCCAGACCAATATCCTTCCAACCCAGCATACCTGCAGCCAAACCCTGAAGACCTACCGTAGTTTGGAAAGCCACTTAGGGTGAGGGTTGTTTTATAATGTGTGAACTGACAGTGTCACTGTCTGTGCATAACTCCTAAAAGAAGCAGAAATCAGTTGTCGCCTGAGTAAGAGCCAGGTTTCTGACTGTTTTCGTTTGCGTGTGCTTAATTTCCTTGCTGTTGTTGATGGTCATTTTTAGCTTTTTGATAGATAATACTTCACCTTGGCTCCAAGAAAAAGTGCGTTCCTTCAACAGCCTTGAAGGCCACCTATTCCTGTGGCACAACATATATTCCAAGGAAAACATTACATTATAGGCACAAGAGTCTATTTTGTCTGCCCAGAAGCAGTTGGCGCAGCTATTTCCCCTCCATATGATCTAGGGGTATCTGCTGGATTATTGGAAATGAAAGCACGTAAGACTACAGCAGAGAAGCAGACTCCCCCTTCAAGTCTTCACATGCATTGGTGCTGGAAAAGAGTAGGAGGATTCGTTCGTGTGCCTGTATACCTGTATAATATATATATATATATGTGAGTATTCTACATACATGTGTGTTATAGGTATATATCTATATGTACGACACACATATAGGCACGTTAACGTGTGTATGTGCATGTGTGAGAGGGAAGAGGAAAGAACAGAGGAGCTCCAGTGTTTGTCCTTTATTAAGCAGGTCATCCTTCAGACAAGAAAAAATGCTGTGACCAAGCCAAGGCTCCTGCTCAATGAGTTAATGCAAAGCCAGAAAATTATGGCAGTAACTGCTGTCTGAGCATGACCAGAATTTGAACTGCATAGTATGTGTGCATTGCTGTATACTCTATTTCCAAATGAGCTGCATTTATAGTTGTGGGTATTGCTGTGGGGAAGGGGGTTGCTCAAAGTTGTGAGCCATCAAGTTCCCTTTTTTCCCCCTTAAAACAGTGATAAGTATCTGGAAGATAAATGCAGCAACCCTAATACGC
The DNA here is from genome assembly GCA_028565335.1 of Limnodromus scolopaceus. Classification (NCBI taxonomy): domain Eukaryota; kingdom Metazoa; phylum Chordata; class Aves; order Charadriiformes; family Scolopacidae; genus Limnodromus; species Limnodromus scolopaceus. The sequence goes on along the minus strand of JAOXNO010000013.1, from coordinate 110,177,391 downwards.
CTTCATGTTTTTTCAGTGCAGAAAACTATCGCGTGAGATCAGAATGTAGTTCACATTACAGTGAAGAGTAGTAAGAGAGAAGGAAAGCAGTAAGACGGTAAATTGTTACACTTAATCAATGATTTTAAAAGGTGAGACCACAAACGGGTAAATTCTAAGCAGAGAGTCCTTTCATTAGTTTTTGGAGGCAGCAGTTGCTTCTGGAAACAGCAGACTGAGGTGATTCCGAATCCTCACATGTCCAATGGCTGAACCAATATCTGGTCTCAGTGTGAGTAGATTCCTTTGCTAATAATTAGCAGGTCCTCCACAGTGAGTGGGTGAAGTCTTGTACATCAGGCTCTCCCATCACACTCCCTAAAAGCCTGTATCTCCTTCAACAGCAGCAGATGTGGCATGACCTTTGTTCCTGCTCCATGATCCCTGAGCTAGATCTTCGGCTGAGGTTGTGCCTGATGCTGCCCAAGTTAAGCACTGTAACCTTTATATATTTAAGGGCTTTAAAAATTTGAAAGTAGAGTGGTCAGAAAAAGACTACCGTATCCCATGTTGATTACTAAATGCTTAAATGTATTGTCCCAAACAAGGAAGACAGAGATGGAAATTCCATCAGAGGACTTCTGAAGGAGTTCTCATGTCATGTCATGTCAAACTCCTTCCTCAGATTCTAGGGTAGTAAAGGGGCAGACAGTGCTTTTGAAGAGAGAAGATCTGTGGGTTATATCATTGAAGATATCAATGAGAACATCGGGCACCGAAGTGACAACTACAGGGACGGAAATCTCAGTTCTCAGGCATTTGTGTCTTGCCAATGGAAAACAGAAACTGTTCCCTGACACACTTTACGACAAACATCTTTTCCTGTTAGTGAAAAATCAACTTTACTTCAGAGCAGTGGAAAAATCTTTACCAGCCCTACAAAAAAAAGTGATGCTTCACTCCAAAATGTTTTTAAGAAGGCAGATATGTGTAAACTCAAGAATGAAGCATAATAGAAAGCAATAAATGGCCTGTAAGAAGTCCAGGACATTTGGTTGAATTTGCAGACAAGAAGTGTATGCAGTAGAGTTGGGAAAGGATGAAGGAAAGGCAGAAAAGAGAGGCACAGATTTGGAAGTGTTTTTTTTAAAACACTGGGTCAAACTGAGAATGTGGAGATCTGAGGGCCAAATTCTTGATCGATATAAATGCAGTGTAAGCCACATGTCAGGCTCGAGTAGATCAGAGAGTTGGCGTGACTCTACTTTCCTTGCACTGATATGAAGCAGGAATAGCTACACTGCAGCCAGTAAATAGGTTTTAGAAGAGTGTCAGAACAGCGCCTGTAGATTTAAGATTGTTCAAAGCATAATGAGCCTTGGAGCAATTTCGGCTCTGGTAGCGTGATGGTAGCCTACGTGTCAAAAGGACAAAAGCAAGGGTGTATCAAGAAAGCAATTAACAGCAGGGAATAAAATAAAGTGATGGGAGGACCAGCTTCATTCTGTACTCTCCTTTTGTCCATGTTCTGGATAAATTACACTTGCTTTTCCTTTCCAGTGACTGCTGTGTTAATGTACGTAACATCAGCAGCGGTACATGAACTTGTAACATCAGTAGTGGCGTAAGCACTGTTTGGTTTGGCCCAAATTACAGGACATTGAAAAGCAAAGTGAAAAGGAAGGACTGCTCTATTTTTTAAATGCAGTATTAATTGCTTTCCCCCCCAGTATGTTCCAGAGAGTCCCTCTTGTGAAGCCCAGGATTAAATTTCATGTTCACAGTTGTCCTAAACCAAGATACTACCCTTCGACTTTTATATTTTTTATTCTTGCTGGACATATCAAAGCATTTCGATCAGCCAAGTCACTGAGAAAAGGAATGCCAAAGTAAATAGAAAAGTTTAAATTACTACAGCAAAGGGACCAAAATTTCAGCCAGGACCCGACTTATGGGGATTTCCAAGCTATTCTATAGGGCTCCGTATATAAATTTTCTACATTTGACTTACCCATCAATTTTTATTATCCTGCTGATTTATTTCTGATTACCAAGGTCATCTCCACATTTAAAATGCAATTTATCTTGTCAGAAATGTTACTGATGGGGTTTTTCAGAGACTCAGGCCAGCCTCCAGCTCTTGCCGTTCCGGAGCTGCTGGCAGGGAGCCTGCCGGCCTCTGCTGCACCGGGCAAATCCCCGGGGGTCCGCCGGGACCCACAGACTCAAGTGCAAACCCTGCTCTCTCAATCCAACCCCCCAGGCTGGGGGCTGTTGGAAACCAGCAGAGAGGGTCAGTTGCAGCTCCCAATTTGTACCCTGTAACTCCCCCAACTGAGCCCAGGGGTGACAGCAAAGCTGAATCCATCCCATTGGATGGCAATACTTTTCCCATCCCAATCGAACGGGCACACGCGAAGCCGTGTGACATCCATTTGCACATTATTCCCTCCTGACTGGTCAAGAGGTTTTGGTTTTGCACCGAAACATTCATTACATGATGTAAAATTTGACAAGCTTTGCATTATTTGTTGCCTCACACTTTGGGCAACGGGCTCTTTATCTGAATGTGTTCATTATCCGAGCTAATAAATATTTTCAACATAAAGTATTACCTCCTTCGGATTTTTGGAAACCAACCAAAAAATAAACACATCCGTTCCTATTGTTGGCCTATTTTAGGGCCCCATCTTTATTTTTAATCCTGACTTTTTCCACTTTTCCAGGGGTAGAAAAAAATTAGGAGTCAACAAGAAAGCACAGGCAACAGCATGGAAATCTCTACTTTTTGAAACTGCATATCTGACTTTATTCTAGGTGCAGAATTGTAAAAAATAAAATAAATAAACAAACAGAAAACCCAGGCCAAAGCTAAAAAACATGTATTTACTTCTTAAAAAAATCTGTAACAAGCAAAGAAAAAAGATCCCATGGACATTTCAAAATCAAAGTGTTTTTTAGAAAATATCAATAAGAAAGACTGAAAATCTTGGGGACAAAAAGGTTTAGAAAAAAAGATCCCCCCATAATCAGAAAAAGAAAAGTCTGGTTTTGGAGATGCTTACTACCTGTATATGAGCAACCAGATTTTTGCCAGCACATGGAGACCTTTCCTCAACCAGATGAACTAGCATCACCTGTACCTTCAGGCACAGGTGTAGAGGTGGAGCTGTGCTCTCCACAAAACCCAGTCACTCACTGAAGAGTTGAGGTCATTCCTATGGGAGAGAAAAGGGGTGCTCAAATTGGGCAAGCCAGATTGCTGTCACCTGTGGTGACAGAGAAAGCTCCTGTATGAAATGTCCACCCAAGTGGACATGATGATCTGAAAGGTTCCTTCTAACCTAGGCAACTCTATGATTCTAAGTCTTCCAAGACATGTCAGCAACAAGCTAACTTGCAGGTGGGCATGAAGAGGAGCAGGCACATGCTGAGTAAGTGGTGGTTACTGGCCAGGCACTGAGGAAAAACTGTCCTTGTAGAAGAGCATTGAACAGGAGCCAGAGCCACGTACTCCTGACGTGGTCCTTATCTTTTGCACTGGGAGCGCAATCCCTGTTCTCAACACTACTCTCCATGGACAAACGAGGGGAATTTTTTATCCCTCTCTCGCTTCTCTGGAGCAATATCCAGAGAAAAGCCAAGCGCCTGCTTGGCTGCAGAGATGGCTCACAACATGCTTGAAAATGCCCTCAGGCAATGCAGGGTAAGGAATGGACAGAAAAAGGGTTATTTGTTCTGATAATTGGTTCTGGCCCTCTTTGCTTAGTTGCAGCCCAGTTTGTGGGTTTGGAAGATCATCGTAGGGCCGGTTTTTTACTCTGCCTAACTAAAAAGGATTTTCCCCGCTTTTAGGAAGATGACTTGGACTTTAAAGCTATTAGAATAGTTATTACTTTAAAACATATTTTTTTTTTAAAGTAGGGTATGTGTTTCTTCCTTCCCCCTTTTCTATTCTTTGAATGCCTATGGAATAAACAAGAGGAGGTTACTAGCAAACACACCCCAGTAAAGGGTTAAGGGAACTGGTCCTGGAGTTTGCACAATTTCCCACTTTGTCTATAGAAAGGAGGGACTGGTCTTTGAGCTCAGCTTCCTCCCCAGGATTTCCAATAGCCTCTCGGGACCTGCGCCCCCCACCCCCCCGGTTGTTAAAGGTTTCAAGACCTTTTCCCGTTGTACTTTCCTTTCCTGAAGGAAAGTCCTGTTTTCTAATCCCTGAATGCTTTGGCCCTTGGGTAGTATCATGAAATAGCTCATCTTTGGTTCACAAGTTATAAAGAACATGGAGCTTCATTGAGAAATTAGGATGCAATGCCTGTATCAATACAAGGCAATACTTCTTCATGCCTCTGCTTACAGTGCCAAAGAGCGAGAGAGAACAAGTGAGTAAGCAAGTGAGAGGGAGATTAACGAATACAATATACAGGAGCCTAAATTGAAACATCATTTTTCACAGGAAGAAGGCTTTGGCAGGGCTCATGCTGTTTCTGATGTAGTGTCTCCAGTCGGCCCCAGGAAAAGTTGGCTGCAGTTTCTCAGAACCTGCCTTTTGAGACTCAGTGACTGCTTTTCTTCCCACAGATCTGATTAAGCTAATTGCACATTTTCTTTAATTAGAAGAACGGAGGTCATTTATCTACAAATGGCCTGAAAAAATGGATGTTGTTTTAATGTCGCTTCTTCTTTTTTTCTTTTTTAAATCCTTGCTTTTACTAAGGTGTTTGTCTTCTTTTCACTATTGCTTTCAGCTACCCCGTTTTGCGAGGGCTAGGCACGCTGGACCTGGCATCCCGACAAATTCTTAGGGAGCTTATGAGACTGTTTTATGGGATCCAGTCATGGGGATTTATACTGTGAGGAAAACCTAGAGCTGAAGAGATCCTCCTCCAGCCACAGGCTGAACTAAAGCATAAATGAACTGAATCTCTGGGTATTTGAGCTTTTTTTTTTTTTTTTAAATTCTCCTCTAAGCCTGGCCTGCTGAACAAAGCACATGGTGCCACGTCAGACGTCGAGGTGGTGGGGACCCAGATTAGGGGTGCCCTCCAGGCTGCAGGGACTTTAAGGTGAAATGTGAACAATTGAAGGTATCTTACTACCACAGTTTGACATAGAAAATCCTCCTTGAAACAACGTAGATGACAGTACCTTTAAACTCTTGCAAATGCCTCATGCCAAAGGTAGAACTGTGTGTGCTCTCAAATCCACCTTAAAGACAAGCTGTTGTATTTGGATATTTTGAAGAGTTGGTGGATGTGGCAATCACAGAGCTATGTGTGAGCTAGTACCAGGGGTATGGAAAAAGAAAGCACGTTTCAATGATTCCTCAACTTCTGCAGTGCCAAAATATCAGTCTCAAGAAGGCTGTCAAGAGCAGATCCTCCATCACATTATCCCTATTTGTTCTGTAAACCAAATAAAAAGGGCACGCTGGACATTCAGGGCAAAAAGTCCCCCTCATCACTCAAGTCAGTGAAAAATGCTCAAAAAAGGCAAGGAATTAATGTGTGGGGGTTAGATGGGTGAGCAGAAGGGAAGCTGCTAGAGCTGTGATTTAGGGGATTTCCTTGAGCAGTGGACAACTCATCCAGATCCCTGCAATGCCTGGTACATACTCCATCTACTGCAAACTGCAGTGACTTTGAAGACCTGAACACAGGGGAGCAATCAGTACCACCATGCGCTAGTACCACCATGGCACTATACCTGCTGCTAATGAACACCACAAAGTACTTCTTTAGTGTTCAAGCCACCATATTATCCTGGGTTCATTGGCTCTCCCTCCCAGCAAGGTGTCAATGTGGCAAGAAACAAGCAAAACAAAGACTTTCTTTTTTGTCCTGGAAGGCACCGATGACCATTTTGTTAGTTCTTCCTTCCTCCCTGCCAGGAGATGGGCTGTTCAGTGTTATTGGTGGCAATCACCCAGCAAGTGACCAATCTGAAGACACCACCAGGCTCAGGGACATAAAAAGAGAAGGGATGGGGAAGCTGATCTGATTGTCACAGCAGCAGCAGCATACCAGGCTGCCCTCACTTCCCTGCTCACAGTTGGAGACCCCTGGACCTCTGTACAACTGTCCCCCCTTTCCTCTTGGGCTTGCTCTTTATGCTGTGCTCCTGCTTCTGTTTCTATATGTGTGCCTTCAGCAAACACCAAAGAAGATGTTGGGTTTTTAATAATCCAAAATGGTATCAAACAGCTAAGGAAACCGGCTCTGTCATACAGGGTTTGCCAAAAGATAAAGCAGTGACATCTCTCAGCAGCCCCTGACCACTGCTGCATCTGGCCATCCACGAGCAAGCAGCCATGCTCAGCTGAACCTGAGAAGTCTTAGCGTTGGGTCCTGGGATTAACCCATAATAGGGATTCATTCACCCCTTGGTGAGGCCTCGTCTGGTTGTGTATGTGTTGTAAGGAGTTATGGTACAGGCATGGCCACAGCCTGGCGGTGTCTACCCTGTGCATTGTCAGAGGATGCTCCCACATGGACAGAGCGTCACTCACCACCTTTGTACCATCCACAGCTTATCCAAAACCTCTCTGCCCCTGCTGCCTCCTGTCAGCTGTTAGGCTGGCTGGGACAGATACACTGCAAACTTGTCCCTACAATCACATTTGCATACCTATATGGCCGGTGCCCAAGTGGCAACCTAAGCACGCACACCTACGCCCATCCCTGTTCATGATGTCCCCTCGTCTCCCTTTTCTCTCTCAGTGCCCTCCCGCAGGGCACATATGCTGTTCTGGCTGACCCTCGGAAAAGCGCTCAGCAAAAAAAAAAAAAAGAAAGCCTCCCTCCTCAATGGGAAGGCAGAGTCAGGATCCTGCAGCAGCCAGACTTCCCAAGCAAGGCAAGGTTTTGCAAGGAAGCAGGGAGGTGAGGTGAAACTGTGCTGGCATTTGCCCTTTTTGCCCAGGGTATGCGATGGGCTCCGGGTCCCACCAGACACATCCCATCAGGAAGGCAGAGATGTGGCAGAGGAGGGTGGCAGGGACTCCCCAGCGGGCAGGGAAGAGGTTAACCCCGGAGCTGGGCAGAAGAGGCCACTGGGCAAAAGACGTTCCTGTCTCACGTCTGGATGTTTTAGCGTAGAGCTGTCGTGAAGCCTCACAGAGCTGAGGGGTCCCTCAGTGGTTCCTATAGCTTTAAAGTGCCCGGGATGATTTAGTGGAGGGGAGGGATTCCTGATCAGAGAAGTGCCTTTTACTTTTTTTTTTTTTCTTTTTTTTTTTTAAACATGTCGCTGATCAAAGCGGTGCCAGGGAGGCTAGGAAGAGCAGGATCCTAATGGATCAGCTGTGTAAAACATGTCAGCAGACAAGCCCCAGTTCTCAATGTGTCTCTCAGGGAACAGCTCACAGATTAGAAAGAAAACACACACACACACACACACGCACACACAAACCCTCCTGCTGACCTTCTGTCAAGGAGTTAAGTGTTATTTGGAAGTGATCGCGATTAGCATTTTTTTTTTCCCCCTTATAAAAACCAAAAAATACTTTTCCCAAATATCCAACAATTATTCAAGAAGCAATGGAAAGATTTATACAAGTTAGACAATGACTTATTTGAGGCAAACTAAAAACATTTGGTAGAAAAGGGCAGTGGACTCTATTGTTACCCAAATGAATCATACCCCCCACTTACAGACAGGCTTCTCTCCCCGCTACCCTCACAGCCATGACATATCTGGATATACATGACCCTGCCACTGTTTCATTTTGGACAACTTTAGGCAAGGTGTGGAAAACATGTTTCATATTTTCTTCAGTAGGTAACCGATTAAAAAGGCAACCTCTTGTTTTAGGCAGGGAAAAGAAAACAGCAAAATTATATTAACCAGAGACAGAAAGAAGTGCTTTCTAATGAGTGGGGCAATAAGAAAAGTAGCAATTATATATATATATATATAAGTGTGAAAGGTGGTTTTACATAAATATTGATAAAACTGATGTAAGATTGCCCTGATAGTGCTTGCTAATCCCTTGTTTAATATGGGCTGCAGAGCTCTGCAGGAGTTGTACTTGTTGCATGGAAGACTTAGGGTCTCATCCTGCAAGACTTTCCCCTGTAACCTGAATGGAAAGGCCATGTGTGTTAGCTAGGTAGGCAGCATGAACCTGAAATGCCCACTGCACTCGGAACATCTCTTCTGTTAGTTTGGCCCATTGCACTCACCCACCCACCCCCGCGTTGTTGATTATGGGCCCACATTGGGCTGGATCCAGTGGGGTTGTGACTAGCGCATCAGGACAACCTGTGTAGGAGGTAAGCTCGGGGGGATGGACAGAGTTTCAGATCGCCTTCAACACCACAGGTGGTTTACTTGTGCGCACAGGTCCCCCTTTCTAGTGCCTAAGAGACATGGTGGCAATGAAAAGCAAAATCTCCTCTTCAGCCACTGTAAAGGTATGAAAGCAAAAGCTCTTTTCCTGCGTCAGGAGGTCATGTCATGCTACGCCACAAGGCAGGGATAAGAAGGTGACTAGAACAGAATAGTTCAGGTGGGAGGGACCTACAACCACCATCTCATCCAACTGCCTGATGACTTCAGGTGTGATCAAAAATTAAAGCATTAAGGTCATTGTCTTTTCAGAGGAAAAGCATTGTACAAACGAGAGTCTTTAACCACCACCTTCCTCCTTCCTCCTTTGTGGGACATTTATCCCACAGACCAACACCACAAAATTTGCCATCTTTAGAGATAGAAGCACTCCCAGGGCATTTTAGCTGCTTTAAAATCCCCTTAACCACGTGCCTGTTGTATCATCCTGACCGTAACTAGAGCTGTGGAACAAAGCTAAGGTTTTCTGCCAGCCAGCAAATACGAAGAGGTAGTTATTTGATAAAGTAGCTGAAAACCCGGGGTTACATAAACAAAGAAAGAGTTCACTTCACACAAACATCAGCATTTCCACTAGAATAAATCTGTAATGCTAGCTTTCATCTCAGGCTGAGAGAAAAAAAAACCCAAACCAAAACAGCCTGTAGAAATATACACTGATATGTAATTATTTGCTTCATATTTTGTACACATTAAGTATAGCAAGATTTCTTATGAGGTGTATATTGATTTACGGTTATGTCTTTCAGTGTATCTTGTATCTGCATACAGTTTATAGGTTTCTTTTTTTACAGCTTTCCTGTAATTTAGTATATTTTCATGAGTTATGAACCCAGTTTTATCTGAGGAATGTTCTCCAAGGAGCGTAAGAGGCAAATACCCTCTTCTGCCTAGCCAGGCTGGGCGCAGCAGACCAGGTTGGACATGCCAGGTGGCCACATGGCACACACCGGATTTGGGGACAGAGGGGACAGCCGCTGGGGATGCTTGGGTGCTGGGCTGTCCCAGGCTGGACTTTCTCTCCATGGTGTGTTATTTCATGGTGGCTGCAGGTTTAGACCAGGTTCCCACGGCTCCATGGTGCCCTGTGGCAAAACGTCCCATCCATCCTGCTCCCAGGAGTGCAGGGACAGTGAGGGTAAGTGGCTGTTTTGCTACAGTCACTCCTCCCTGTGGGTGTGCTTCAGTCACCCGCCACAGAGGTGAAGTGGTGTTGGAGGGTTTTCTGCTTTGGGGTGGGACTGCAGTGCATTGAGGAAGGCCCAGAGGAGAGGAGAGGCAGAGGGAAGGCAGAGCTCTGCAGAGGAGAAATGTCTCTTCTGGAGCCTCAGTTTTCAACAGTGAGGCCTCGGCTGCAATGTGGGAGTCTGCCTCCCAGAGCAAATGCCAGAGATGGTGATGGTTAGCACATCTTTTTGTGCTGGTGCCTCTTTGGAACACAGCTCTGGCCCCACCGTGAGGAGGGACATTGGGGCAGTGGTAAGCTGGTCACCAGGTGTGACCCAGCCCGGGCTACCCTCCAAGAGGAACTTGAGGGGACAGGTTTTTGAAGTTCTGGGAAGCTTGAGCAGCAGCGCTGGGGAGAGGAGGCAGCTTGGCCAACAGGCTCATGCTTTGACCATTTGGATCTATTGGAAATTTTGATCTTCTGGAAACTTTGGTCTTTCAGAAAGTTTGAATGTGGAGCTGGGCAAGGCGGACCACCTGTGGTTCAAAGCAGTGACCTATCAGATCTCTTCTGCCTCTGCCTCTCTGCTCCACTGTTGGGTATTTGGGCCTCCTGCTGGAGGAGGTTAAATCCTATAAAAACAGTACTTGTTTTTCAACAGAAGAGATTTTCCCATCATTTGGGTAATCTGCTTTTGGTGTGATGATTGACACTGTATGCTATGTGTAAACAACATTGTACAATAACTGGAGACCGATTCACCATTTATTTCTACTTAAAATGCAGCGTTGTCACCATCGCAAAAATATAGACTATAAGTGATCACCATGAACAAATAAGGAGAAGACAGATGCTCCGTCTTTCATCTCTCTCCGGTCTTGTTTACACTTTAACCATTTTGCCACTTGATCTTCAACCTCTGAATAACAGCACTAACCTCAGCATTTCCTACTTAGCTAGAAATAAAGCTACTCATCTTTCAAGTTCATACGATAGTAACGATTTCTTCATGCATTCAGATACAGCATTTGCTTATTCAGAGCCTGTTTGCCAAAAACCTCTTCCTTTTATCATGAAGCTGTCTGGATCCATTGTTCCAAAAAAAAGGTAGCAAGATGGCCCTTCTTCCAGGTAGGAACTAGCGATGGGCAAGTCCCTGAAGGTCTGTGAGTTCAGTTTAGTGAAGATGGTGAGAGGAAAGTTTCGATGAGGCGCAATTAGCTTGGGAGGCTCAATCCGTGGTGAAGAAGACACTGCTTCTGGCAGGGGTTGGCAGCAGTCCCCCTGCCTCTGGGAACTGGCCTTTCCTTTCTGAGGCGACTGCATTGATTGCAGCCGGGGCAGCGGTGATTTACAGCAGCCTGTGTGAGAAGAGAACAAGGATATGCATCTGCAAAAAAACGCTAATGAGATGTTCAGATTAAGAAAAGCCAGGAAATTCCAGAAGTTGGGGCTGCTACGGCATCATTAGTTCTTCTGCAGCATGGTGCCGGATACCAGCAGGGAGGGGGCCTGGGGGGGCTCCTAGTGCCGCTGTGCATGAAGTAGGCTGCATGCATGATCGATTGCTTCCCTGCAAGTGAAGGAATTACCCCTGCGCTGGGCAAAACAACACCTCTGACGGGACGGAGCTGTGCCGGGCAAGCAGAGAGTGTGCATCACCCCCAGAGGCAGTGCCAGGCAGTCGTATGACCAGGGGTGACAGGGGGATGTGGTAAACAGCAGCCTTTGGCTCATCTTCAAAAGGCCGTAATCAAAGTCTTGCTGGTTGTGATCCCTATCATTGCAGAACTGTATCAGCAACCCAATTATAATTGCTTTCAGCATGTGATTCCTTGGGGTGGGGGGTAAGGGGAAGGAGGAGGGCTGATCAGCCATCACAGTGATCGCAGTCCAGAAAGAAAGTATTTGCCACATGTGTGCCACGGTGGGCAGGGGCAGACAGGGCAGATGCCACGCTCAGTGGCACCATTTTGGTGCAGGATGATGGTGAAAGTGTGCTTGGGGCTGGAATAATCGGCCTGTGGGGATGAGGGATGGAGATGAGTTGCGGCAACAGACTGGGACAAGAGCTCCCTTAATTCCTGGCACCATGTCACATAATAGCAGGGGGGGGCCTGGATGTCCCTGGGTGACAGGGTTTGCAGTCCGTCACTTTTTGTGACCTGTGCAAACCTGAGAAGCCAGCCTTTGGTTTCAGATCCCACCCAAACGCTGGGTGGCAACAGCCTTGGTGAGGAGGCCAATGTTCAGCCTCGGCCAATGGTCTCCCTGATGGATGGTGAGGCCGGTGCAAAGACGCAGCCTCAGGACATAACCTCCTTCTCCTCTGGTTCCACATAGTCTCTTAGAGAAGAAATATTGCATCCTACAAGACCTTCCCCTGACTTTCCGTTAACCTGTTACCCAGACTTGGTTGAAGACCAACTTCATGTCCAAGAAGAGAAATAGCTCAGCAGCCAGAGGGGGGTCTGTTCTCCTCCTCTGTGAAACACTGCATGGAAATATTTGACTTAACCTGACCCCCAAATTGAAAGAGCATCCTGAAAACAAAAGCTGGAACTAAAAATATGCAATCCCATTGATGCTTTATTTTTCTCGTGGTATAGGAGAAATTGTTTGCATCCTGAGCTGTTGCTTTTTGGGCTGGGATAGCTTGTAGGAGCAGGAGTATGCGCACGTAATAAAATTTGCCCCCTTTTTTTTTGTGGCTAAGCATAAATGGCAGCTGAAGGACATGTGTAAGAATATTTCTATTGGCAGAGATTACTGACACATTGCAGAGCTGGATATTTTACAATGTTTGTTCAAACCAGTTCAGCCCCTGGTGTGAACTGACTTCACTCCACCGACTGGGACAGAGCTGCGCCCCAGCTGGGGGAGCGTTACCTCCACTCCAGTGCAGAGCACCAGGGACAACTCTCAAAAAGACCATAGAAATACCTGTTGTAAACTGCCAAACACAATTATCTGGGATACGTAGGCACCATTCCTTCCTAAGCACCTGACCCACAGCCCACCAGAAAGTAAACGACCCATGAAAACATCATGGGCATTGGGTGCAAGGGGGCAAGGGGCATATCGAAGAGTTTTTATTAATAGCTGCACAAATCCTGTAGAGCTAAAATGATACTGATGCCTTTTGATTGATGTGGTAGTAAGCACAGGACATGGTTTTAGGGTGGTCTGGCCTCCCAGTCCTAATAAATGTTGCGGCAGTGCAGGAGAAGGCATAGAGATGGTGAGAGGCTGAAAGTATGTTAAAATACCATTCAGAGGTAACGGGATCATAAAAGCTAGCAAGGATGCACAAAGAAACAAGATCTAAACAAAGGCTAATCCAATATTGTAGCAGAAACCTGACAAGGTGTTTCTCTTATGATATTAATAACTGAATATTAATTAAAAAGTAGTATCTTAATATTCAAAGGAGATTTAAGCCAGTAGAAATTCTTTAAGCATTCATGATGAAAAGTTGTTAGGAACAGGAAAGTTAAATTATCAGAGGCTGCAATGAGGATCTGTAGGGGAGACAAGGCTTACAGACCCCTTTTCTCTGGGGTTTTGGGCTGGCTAAGGACCCCCACTTCATACATGAGGGAGCAGGGTCTGGCACATGCTTGCCAACATCAATGTCCAGCTAAGTCTCCTGCAAGGCAGAAGGCTCGGGTACCACAGCGATGGGTCTAGCAGGACCAGAACGGAGTAGAGAGGAAGGGAGCTTCATGTGCCTAGAAACGCTGAGGAGCAAGCCTTTAGGCAGACCTTCACCCATCCATCCCCCAACCCCCGCCCCCCATCTGTGCCTGAGTTATTCACGTCCAACAATGCAAAAAGGCTCTGTTTGGCTGTGGCTCAGCAGATTACCGCTGCATTTAATAGCTGTCTTTGGTATGACGCCGTTCGCCTTATCTCCTCTCTCCTTTGACTCGGCCTTTGAACATTAATCCACCTTCTAGCACAGCCTGCACCCCGTTTCTGCTTGATCTTTGTTTGCCATGAATGCGTACAGCTCCAAGGATATTTGGAGCAGCATCTTTGCTGCTTGGGCCCATGCCACCGCAGCGCTGAAGAAACATGTGGATCAGCTAGCTCCCATAGCTTGCTCCTGGGTTTACCCATTAAATGAGTCAGAGTTTTCCTTCCAAGAGCCAAGTTTTGATTCAGACCCCCCCTTTATTATTTTTTTTTTAAACTTTTTTTATACTTTATTTGTATGTGTATTTATCTGCAAGGCAGTGCAGTACCTGAAAGGGATATCCCACACAAGGGATAGTGTGAAAGTCATTCCGTGCATACCCCCAACACGTATGTAGTTACTCTCCCTTCTCCTGCACATGCACACGCACACACACACTCTGGAGTTCAATAGCCCAGTCCTACCAGTGTTTAAAGCTACTTGGCCTCTTTGAAGCCTTTAAATAAAATTTGTTGTGTGCATGTGTGTGGTGGTGGTTTGGTTTTTTGTGTTGTTTTTTTTTTTTTTTTTCTCTTTACCCCTTTCTGGCACTCCACTGCTGGATCGCTCGCATATTTGCTTGAGGAAAAAAAAAAAAAAAATTATAAAAGATGTTTGGCATAGTTTTCATTTAAAAAAGGAATCCAGTGCCAGATCCAAGCATTGAAAACAAATGTGTGGCTTAACTGTCATTTACTCCAGGATCATGGGAACTGCTGCCTGATTTTCCCGTTGAGCGGCCGCTAGCGTGCTCTCCCCCGGCACACGAAGCGCGCTGACTTGGCCAGCTCGGTGCAGCTTGAACATCACGGCTGCGCCTCCGGGTGACAGCCTGGGCGCTGGTGTCAGCAGAGCCACACCTCCGCTGCCGTCCCCTCCGGCGAGCTGTCACGCACGTCTCCCGCTGCCGAGAAACGAAATCCTCCCCTCGCCTTCCGCTGTGTTGTGAGCAGACAATGTGTGTTTGTCCTAATAATGTGAAGTCTCGATGTGAAGAGCACCCCTGGCCGGTGGCACTGATGGAGCGTCATCCTAGGGCTGCAGGCCAGCAAGTCGTTTTTGGGGAGACATAAGTGGTGGGAAATACTCACCGTTGCCCGAATCCCCACCTGCCCGTGGTGTGTGGATGCTCTCATGGTGGGTCTGGGCTTTGCTGCTGTCACTGCTGGCCCTGGTTAGAGAGGGGCACCCCAACCCTGTGCAGTGCCCTGCTCCCCAAGGTTTTGCTGAGCCCCTCAGCCTAAAGCATTTCATGGTGGAGGGGGGAGCTCACCCCAGCCCACACTGGAGAGGCAATTGAAGACAATTTAGGACACCTGAAGTGACTGTCTTTGCCTACAAGCTGTGGCCAGGATCAGCTCAAAGCTCAGATCCTCTGGGTTAACCACGTTGGAGGCATCGTGCCCTGGCCCCACGGTCCTGCAGCAGCATCGCTCCCCGGGGTCACGGAGGCTGGGTGAGCCCTGCGACTCGGTGTCTCTCTGCTGCACTCGAATCAAAGAGAGCTGTTCTGGATTTCACTGGCATTTTTGCAAGAGGAGAATTTGGTTTGTGAGAAGTGCGTGTAGTCCGCTGGCAGCTGTCAGCTCTGCTGTAGTGCCCGGCTTTTGTTGACTTATGTGCAGCACTCGGCTAGGACCTAAGCTTTTATCCAAGGGCAGTGAAGCAGGAGCTAGCTTTAGAGACGTGGTGATAAAATAGAAAATTATGTACAACGTAAAAGGGTCAAACCCCTAATCTGAAGTGTTCTAGTCAGCTTGCCATGCTGGGTGTTCCTCCTGGACGGGAGATAACCCCATTTCCAAAGAGTTTGGGAGATGAAGTTCAGCAGAAAGGAAAAGAAAGCTAAGAAAAAAAAAAACCAACCCACAAAAACAAAAACAGAGTCAATGACTCCAGAAAGCAGCTCTTAGTCTGTCTGTTCCAGTCTGAAATAAAGTCATCCTTCTTAATTCCCAGCGCATATTGTTCCTACCAAAGAGCAAAACCTTAGGAGGAAATCACATCAGTGAAGGGAACGCCAGCTCCTTTGTACTATTTTTCAACCCTGCCTTGGGAGCCAATAATCTGTCATCCCTTGAATAAACAAGCACCTTATCATATCACAAACCTTTATTT
>JAOXNO010000013.1:110150098-110161603 GCA_028565335.1 Limnodromus scolopaceus | reverse complement strand
CCCTCCTCTCCCTCCATCCCTACCCCGGTACATTAACGCCTCCCTCCCTGGAGACATACCCTCAGTTCCATCTAAGGGTCCATCCAAATGGAGCCAGATTTCATTTCTTGGAGGCTGGGGGGGGTGGCAAGGAAGATTGTTTACATTTCTTCTTTTAACAAGAGACCGTGATGAACAGAGCTTTTGATTCCAAGTTGCTGAGGGGGTTTTTTTTAGAGATATTCTTTGACTCTGACATCATCAGAAAATGGAATCAGCAAAGTATGTGCATTTCCTCAGCTCCCACAATATCCATTTTCCCTCAGTGGATGTTTCTTGTTTTTCTTTTCCAATGTTGCTCCCACACAATGGGGCCAATTTTTGTTCAAGACAAAGAAAATATAAACAGAGCATGGATTTGGAATATGAGCAAGGCCTCCAAGCTTACAGAAATCTTCAGCCATGGGGAAGGGCTACATTATGTTAAGCATCTGCCAGTAAAGCCCGGCTAACCGAGTGCCGGCCAGTATCTCCAGTTGCTTTGCTGGTGCATCCAGAAGGCTGCAAATGCTGATGGACAAGACTGGCACTACGAATTAAGTTTTTTATTTATACTCAGTGGAGACCCTGAGTGCTTGAAGTGCAGGTGTTGCAGGTGGGACCAGCTGACCTGAGTGGGTGGGCAGGCAAAGCCTTTTCTCCTCACTGCAGTAGGGTACTATAAATACTGAGCTCACCAGCCAAAGTCCAGCCATCAGAGGAAAACAAGCCCACACAGGAGAGAGTAAGTTGCCGGAGAGCCAACCTGGCTGTCCTGTGGGGCTTGGCATGTACCCTCCTAGAAGCTTGTGAATTGATATGTGACATCAAAAAAAAAAAAAAAAAAAAAAAAATCACTCCCCTCATTGACTCATCTTCTAGCTTCAAACAAGGATAAAAATCTAGTGTCCAGTTACAGAGTCAAACCTGCTCTTCCAAACAGCTTGGGAAGCCCGTGTTTTGAATTGCAGTTATTATTTTAGGCAAATTAGCTACGTTTGCTGCGTGTGGGTAAACCACAGCATGTGAAAGTGTCCCCTCGTGCAGCTCCACTTCCTCACACTGGCCTGGACATCAGCCAGCCTGGGATGGCCAGTCCCTAGAAGAGAGAAGCAGGTCACTGGGGGCTCCCGGAGCAGAGCTCTGCTGCGTGCACCCCTGGGACAGGGACAAGAGCAGGAGCAGGTCCTCCCAAGCAACCAGGGCATCTGCATTTTCATAGGCAAGTCTTTGTCACCCAAACCTGCATACAAGACGGCACTAAGCTGTGACGAGCTGATTTACGCTAGAAGAGTTGATTTATGATGGGTGATATAAACTAACTGCAGTAAGGGCCTCATACCTCCAGGCTCACCGACTGCAGCTCAGAAGCTGCTGGGAAATGCCCTGTGAAACATTTATCTAGATAAAATATATTTCATCCATCAGCAGATGAACTTCATTGACATCCTCTGAATCCACGGCTTGACAGACTATATCAAGGTGCCTTGTTCAAAGGCTGAAGTCCAAAGACAAACCCTGCCCCCGTGGAAATGACTAGTACTTTAGTTCCTTTGGTTTACTCCAGGTCTTTGGTCTAATACCCTTGCCTGCTGAGATTAACAAGCTGGGATGAGAGCTGACCCAACGGGAAAAGGAACAAATATATGTGATCAACAATTGAACTTCCAAAGACTGTTCATATTAACAACATTAAAATGGTGTCTTTTAGCTCTTTCCCATTGCCTAATGACTAGCAAGAGAATGAACTATTTGCAAGTTTTCAATTTGCCTGAAAATTTTTTATTCAGATGTTTCCACTCATTAGCAAAATGAATACCCTTGCAGTCAACCAAGACTCAGAGGAGCCCGCAGTGAACAACGGGGCAAACAAAAGCCTCACTTGGATGAGGCTGGGTGACTGCCCACGGGATGGATCCAGAGGCACCAGGACTGTGCTCCGTGATTTTAGCATCATGGCAGCATTTACATCCACCATCATTTTTGAGTCAGCTGGCCTGAGTATGTGGCTGCCAAATGCAAATATGTAAAGGCATTCTGAAAAAATATCCTGTGAGGTCACCAGATGACACCAAACAGTTCTAAGGAAAAGAAAGAAAGGAAGCCTAGGATGAAGAGAGGGTTTTGGCCTGGAGAAGAAATGGCAGGCAGAAGTTGCAGAGAGGCTGGGTGGAGTCTGTGAAAGCTGGGTTCTCCTCACAAAATGCTGCCAATTTAAAGGAAGAATATACTTTTTTCATAGGAAGCTGCTCAGCTCTCAGAGCTCCGGAGTGGCTCACCATCACTAAACCCTGCAACTGAAACAGTCCCTTACCACAACGCAAATTAACTTTATACCCTTAGAAATAAATTCAGCACTTGTCAGGGGCTGAAGAGACGCATTGGCTTCTGGAAGTCCTTCCCCCACCTGCAGCAGGGAGAAGGCAGGGGAAAGGTTTTGATGTTGAGTGGAAGGCAGGGGGGGAGCGCCCGGCTGGGGGGCTGTGGTTTTGCTGCAGTTCTCACTGCGGAGCCCCAGGATACACAGCGCGGAGCTGGCTCCTTGTAACCATGGGGAGAAAGGATAAATGGATTATTTTGGAGTGATACGCGCGCAGAACTCATGCCACAGGAGAATGCAGCCAGGCTATTTTTAATGTACTGCTTCATTTTGCACCTGCTACCATTACAGGGTTGTTTTTGTTTCCATTAGAGCCACTTGTCTTGAGGAGTTTATAACTCCTATGAAACGTGTGGTTCTGGGCTAGATCTTTGTCCTTAGTTTAGGAGCACAGATTTTTATCATTTAAAAACAGAAGCAGGTTAACATGGCGGCATTAAGAGCATATGAAAGGGGCGTTTTGAATAATTTTACGGGGTTTTCATAATTGTAATTCCTGAAGGGCAGTTTAACATAGCCTCCTTTATTCATTCTGAAATGGAGCAACACAGGCTACAAGGACCTGTCCCTAAGGAGCTTGCAAAACCAAAATTGCATGAAGAGTCATTCTCAAGTACTTAATCAGCCACAATATTGCAATAAAATGATGAAATAAGAGATAAGAAACCTCGGCCCTTTTTCCCACTCCCACCGTGCAGAGGGCCAAGTGGAGCTGAGCATCTCTTTGAGAGGTCGGAGGCTGGTGCCTGGCACGGAGCTGCATTGCCTCAGATCACACACTCCCAAATACCATCCCAGTGCGTTGCCGGGGATGAAACTCACTTCAGCAGCCTGCCAGAGCCTGCGAGGGAAGCCAACATAGAAACACCACGTTGTTTGCTGCTTGCCCTCTGCCACCTTCTCTAGCAAACACCAAGAACTAATTGGGTTAAATTGTGCTCCTGTTGCAGGGTGATCCTGCTGAGAATGATTGTGGGCACACTAAAGTCCCCAATGCCTGGATGTCTATAACCTTTCTTGGTATCTCCCCTGGTCATGCCAAGGCCAGGGCTCTGCAAATGTTCCCCATGGCCCGATACTGTTCTGCAAGTGCTCCCATGTTTGGACAACAGCTGTCTGAGCAGCGCCCATGCTCTCTCCACAAAGCATAGAATCCAGTAAGAGGATTATTTGCAAGTGTTTTCTTCCTGCCACAGAAAGCTGGTGTCCTGGCAGCCTGTTAAATGTCTCTGAGGCATGGAGTGCTTTGCTATGCCAGCAGTGATCGGTCCGGGGGCAATTGCCCACAGCAAACACCCATGAGGTACCTGCAGAGCACCGACCGAGCTTGTTAGATGTCTGTGCTTTTCAGTCTGGGCTCCCTGGAGGCCCTCTCAGTCTGACCCCTGGCAATGCTGTCTTGCTCAAGACCATTTGCCTTTTTTCGTGTTCCAGCTCTTGTCTGGGCTGTTTTGCAGTCAGGATAATAATGGGGAAGGTCTTATATATCACCTCCATTGTTAATAGTCCCTATGAAGTCTCCCTGTCCCACACATTCTTGCTTAAAACCAGGAACCAGGGCAGAGTGACTGCTCAGCCCCGCACTGGTACCAATCACTTTTGGGGAGAATCACACCGTGGGTTCCCATGAAAACAAGGCCTGGGGGTGATTTTTGCCCTGTGCAGCCCAGGAGAAATCAGAAATAATGGTGCGGAGCCTCAGTGCCAAATGTATTCAAGGTGACTAGCCCCATGTCTTCCTAAATCAAGCCAAATTCCTAAATCCCAAACATTCTGAATTCAAGCCATGGGTTTGGGTCCTTTATCTGTATTCATTTGGACAATAAAAATGCATTATTTCCCTCCTGAATATTAATTCAATTAATTCAGGCTCCTAGACCATATTTATTTTGACAGCCCTTGCACACTCTCTCCTTGGCTTTCTGCAAATTCCTGACTAGTGACTTTGCCAGCAGTCATCCTGCCTGGACCAGAAGCATGAGTGCTTAACCATCTAATTGCAACAATTTCTGTCAGGAAATCACAATTAATTATGGGGGCAATTGCAAGTTTGCACACATTTGGAGTTTGCAAGCATTTCATCCGAAATGTGTTAACCTAATGAGATGCCACGGACACCAGCCAAAGGGGGCTGCAGGCTCCACTCCCGCTGTATCCTAGTAAGGGAATCCTCACACTGCAGCAGTCCCACTGGGAGGATCAGACTCGGGCCACTGAGTCCTTCTTATCACGGCTGCCTGCCAAATTCTTCTTAGGAATAAGTGTCACTTTGTGGTACCTCTATTTTCCTTCCCAATAAAATAATAATTTGGCAGTGCCTGAGATGGTGATAGTAAATCAGTGTAAGACAGCAGAGGTTGCCGATAAATTCAACCTATTTATCAAGCCATGTCACTTAGCTATGTTAGCTGCAAGCGGATATAGGCTACTGTACTCTTAGTTTGCTTCAGAAAATGAAGTAGGTAATGTTCTCAGGAAAACAGGGAAACATGACCTCTCTCCATCCTGGGAAGGAGTTACCTGGGGGCTGACCTGCCTCTGTTGCATTAGCAACCACAGCCACTGTGTCTTGTATACCAGTGTGACCATCGCCTGGACCAGCTACGGCCCATGGGACATAAAGCAGGCGTCCTCCCCACTCTTTCTCATGCAACAACAAGTTTTGCACCCCCCTGACATGATCTGCTGCTCGGTGCCCCGAGGCATTCTGAGCTTTTCAGAGTTTCAGGGAGAAGTCAGCACGGAGGTCAGACAGTCGTGCCCACGGGCTGGCCCAGAATCATCCCACAGGTTCACACTAGCAGCTGGTTTATCTGCTGTGCTGCTGAAGGACTGCAAGGATGGGGGTCCCCAAAGATCTTGACCTCCATCTCCTTTTGGTCTTGCAGTGACATCCATCTGATTGCTGCTGGATCTCTATCCCCACCATGGGATCATGGCACCCCAATGAAGATTCTATTAGAAGTAAAACCTACAGTCCAAATTACAGGAGTAAATCACCCCCTCTGTATGGGTTTTACAGTGTAGGACAGCAAGATTTCCCTTGAAGTTGGGATTACAATTTTAATACGCGTCTCCCTCTCCTGCTTATATCTTTCTCTCACTTCTCCCTGCATTTTCCCACTGTATTGCAGTGCTTTTCAAAGAGGGAACAAACAGGTTATCTTAAGAACAGACCACAGACTTGAAATCTGCCGTCTGTTTTCATAAAAAAGAAAGGTTTTTCAGGAGGATAATCATATTCGGAAATGATGTGACTAAATGTTATCAGGTTGTCATGGTGATTGCAGTCTTTTAAAAAATGTCTGTATTGTGGTTCACTAATGAGCAATATATTAACTAAACCAAACACTATTTGTCTTTTCAAGTATTATTCATATGCACTACTGAATTAAATATCTTTTTTTTTTTTTCTCTGCTGTTGGAATACTGTTCTTTGTCTTATAAACACTGGAACTGAATTCAGGCAATAAACAGAGCAGAGATAACTTTGTCACCTTTGCTATATTTCATACCACGGTGTCAAGCTGAGCCTCACATCAACCATTCTGCAGTAGTAGATACTGAGCACCACACTGCCAGCAAAATTACTTACATAAGGTAGAACTTCAGACCTGTAGTTTCTGGCATTCGAAATTTTGTTGGTCTCAGTTCCAGTGTAATTCCCACCACTGGTATCTCACCGGTACTACAGTTTACATTTGTGTGACGTGCAGAGGACAAGCTGGAAGGGTGAAGCAAGGCATGATTTGGGCTGGTTTTAAGTTTGACCCATCCCTACTATCTCAAACCTTAAAAATTCACCTTCCAAGTTCCCTAGACCCCATGTGGCCCCGGGGGGAGCTTTCCTTTTCCTAAAAGGGCTTGGAAATGGTAGAGACTAAAGTACTTTTTAGTACTCATGTGTATGTCAAGGCATGGTCTGCCTTCAGAAACCCTTTGAACTTTGGATGTCTTCCCAGCAGCTCCCCCAAAACATCTCCCAGAATGAACCTACCACAGCCCAAGTGGACACTGTGGTTTTGAAGGGGCAGTAAGGTCACACCAGAGTGAAGAATATGAAGATATCCTAAGAGGGACAGTGTGGAGGTCTTCTGAACATGAAAATATGCCATCCCAGGCTTAGGCTTGATCAGGACCTTCACTACTCTCAGAGAACTCTCCAAACCCTGCACGAAGAGTAGAAGTAGCTCCAAATGATGCAGAGGATAAGACAGAAGTGGGCCCTGTCCAGATGGACATCAGCCATAAATCACACTTTTGCAAAATAATTTCAGGTGGTACTCCATCACCTTTCTGAAATGAAAACTGTGTTTATGTTCATGATTCTTTTGACACAAGCTAAGATGAAAATCCCAATTCCTTCACTCTTCCCTCGAGGCTGTTCCTGCCTGAGATCTGCAGGAAATCAATGGTTTCATCTACGTCTTCTTGCAAAGCAAGTTTGCTGGCAGGGAATGAGACACCTGAAAATACACCATTCAGATGTTTCATGTTCTGTGGGGAAGAGATGACATTATTGTGCGCACTTATCCCTTATTTTACATGCCCTTCCTCTGCAGTTCACACTAACCTCCCATTGGCATCCCAACGGTTTTTCAAGCCTGCTAGAGGAAGGCCACGTTGACTGGAACATAACGACTAGCAATTCAATTAGTTAAGTCTTCCCAGGCATTTTGCAACTTTTGTTTATAGAGTTCTTTAATATCATGAATCATTTGCTTTATTTTTATCCAGTGAGTAATATTTGGTACTTACACGTGTTTTCTTTTTGTAACATGCGCGGCTTTCTAACATGTCTTTTGAACACAGAATCTCCCTTGCTTCAACTCTGCCCTACTTGGATAGAATTTAAAGACACAAACCTTGCTATTGAAAGCTCATCATTAATTAATTATGCCTAACTACTCTCAACATAGGTTTTGTGTGTCAAAAAAGTAGTCCTGGCTCTCCTCCACCCCGCTATATTTCCCCTCCTTCCCCCCAGCACTGCAAGACTATATTTAGTTGGAGATTTAGGTTGATCTGCAATTCCCACTGCAAATTCCTTTCCATCAGCAACTGCAGCCAGAAGGTCTGAATAAGGTAAAGGTTTGCACTTCAAGAAGCTTCCTGTTTCCCCTGGATTTTCAGGTTTGCTACTGTTTGTAGAGCGAGGCTGGTACTGGACTCTGCAGACTAAGTGGCTGCTAAGTCATTCCTGTTCTGGCACCGGCATCAGACTCGGGTGCAAAACATTGTCTGGTTGATGGCCCTTCCAGAAATATAGGCAGCGAAAGCAAGGAAAGCATGTCTGATCCTGAAATATTTCCAGAGCAAAGTGTCAGAGAGGATAATGCTGACAGGACTGGCAATCTCTCCGAGAAGGAGAATGAAGTAGAGGAGAGCAGCCTGTAAATCACTGCGGAGGAAAGCGCAGCGCGGGGAGAGCTCTGCGCATAGAGGACCGAAACGCTCAGCCCTGCCTCAAACGCAGGCGGGAAAAACAGAAAGAAAACCACTACATTCTCATGCTAGGTTTTCTCTAAGCTTTTCAATAGCCCTTTTCCCATAATGCTTGCCCTCCTGGCCTTGGTCATGCCCTACCCTGCAATCTCCCTCTCCCTTGGCTTTAACATAGAGAGAAGCAGTGAGAGGCAGCCTTTGCTTCTTCCAGAGCCCGTGTGCTGCCTCTTCCCAGAAAGCTGCCCAGTCTGGGATGAGAGCCTTGCTTCAGTGCTTTGGAGACCAGGTTGCAACCACTTCCTGACCACAAATGCCCTGGGCAGAGCCTGCCACCTGTAAAGTGCACGCCTTTTATTCACCTATCTCCGAGGCATGTTGACAGAATAAATAGTTTAAAGCCCATGAGATGCTCAAATATTCTGGTCCTGGGAAGCGTGTAGTACTGGAGATTAGTTGGATTTGCTACCTTATTCCTCTCCAGACTATAGGATTTCCATTTTGCTAACTATTTCACTCCAGTTCACCTTCATGTTTTTACCCACTGTTGAACCGCCAAAAAATAGCCAGTCTGGATACTTTCAGTTTCAGCTGCATTTTAACACTTTAACATTTCTTAAAATGAAGCCAAACACTTGCCTACCTAGTTTGCATGATGTCAGTGTATGTCTAAAATGAACACGATAAAGAGTGTAGTATGGAGTATATCCAATAGCTGATTTATGGGGTTTTTTTGTCAACCAAGAGAAACATGGTGACTGTGTAACAAAGTTATCCCTAGAAGAAGAATCAAGGCTGAGATGTAGAGAAAAGATTAGCTGCAAAACCTTGCTTTGTGGTATTACATTCTCGTCAGTAATTGTAACAATGACTCTAAGCCTGAACGAAGCCAGATGATGTTGATGAAGTCTTTCATGGAATACAGTAGGCTTAGGAACATGCTCTACATTTATAAGTTTTTTCCCCTTGCTTAACATTTGTAGGCTTGAGGCCAGACTTCTCAGGTGCTTATCACAAGAAGCCAAATTTTCTATGAATGTCCCCAAAGAATATCCACATTGCTGACCCAAAAGGCTCACTTTCCATAGGCCCAAGCATGAAGGGCCCTTTGAAATGATGACTCCAAGTGTCAGACCTGTCTTTCATTTTCACAGCCTGTGCTGACTAAACAGGGCTGCTGCTGGCTTCCATCTCTCTCCATATTTTCTGCTTTCTATCTCAGCCCTTCTGTTATCTCTTATCATTTTCCTATCTTGGGTCACCTGAAGTTGTACAATCTATACCTCAATGATGTGGAGTGGTGTTGCCACAGAGATATATATACACAGAACACGATTTTGCTACCACATTCATTGTACTAAACAGTTTTGATAGGGATCTTCTGCATGTAATTACATACTTTCAAATATCAAACACTATTTTGTCAAATGTCTTGTAATTGCAGCAAGTATAGCTAATTGCCTTTGCTCTTTTACTTGCTCCAAACTTCCTGCATTAGCAGAACGTATTTATAGCTGCTACGTAATAAGTACACTGTGCTGATTGACATGTTGGCTGAGTTTCAGTTATTGTTTATGTTTTACTATTTCTTCTTTCTTTATAAATTAGAGAATCTGGAAAGTGTTGGGGGTTCAGCCTGATGCAGTTACGGTGACTTCCTAATGTTAATTTCTCTTTTTATTATGTCTATATCTGCTGTTCAGGTTAAAAGACGTAGTAGCAGTGACAGGTCCTTTCCAAAATAATGGAGCCAAACACTTTCAAACCATGGAGAAATTTGGTCCAGATTCAAACTTCACAGCTTGGACTTATCTCCGTAATGAACTGAACCAACACCCAAGATACAAGCAGCCTTGAACTCAGATCCCAGATAAGGATGTTGTGTGCAAATTCTTCCCCTAAAGCTCAGACTCATGATCTTTTTAGAAAGGGGTTTTCCTAATTTTAGGTGTTGCAGCCTATCTCCCCTTTGCGAGTGACTTTGGGTGGGAGGTTACCATGTCCTCAGCTGAGCCAGGCGAACGGACTTGGTGAGCTAATCAGCTTCAGTGCAAAGTCAGCGAAGTCACTTTGAGCTGCTGCAGAAGGTGTTACCAAGCTGGTGGCTTTGCCCAAACGTGGTTTCCATTTGCGTGCCTGTACCTTGCTGGGAAACAGTAACCTCCAGATATTTTTAACAGTAAAAACCAAATCGCTTGGCTTTTTAACTTCTTTGGCTGGACCTGCAAGAACACCTCTGCTTTCATCCCTTCGTGGTACTCAAAACTACACCATCAACTGACACCAGAGCAGAATTTTGTCCCATCCATAACTGACAGGGGACTGATTGACAAAGCCCAGTCTATTTGTATCCCTAAGTATTTTTGCATGATTCCTCTGTGGATGCTTTTTACATGAGTCAGCTTCTGTGAAAGGAAAAACACTGGTTTCACCAAGAAAATACAAAGGTTTGTTTTCAATACCGTAAAATGTCTCTCCACTTAATTATTTCTGAAGAGCTCAGACTTATGAATAAAGGGCCTAATAAGGAGCTGCTGTAGCTGTCGTGTCCCTGGGACTGCTCTTTATTTACAATAAAGCAAGTAGGATCGGGGTTGGACCTGATGGCATGACTGCTAGCATTCCTGTAAATTCCAGTTACAATTCCTCTTTCACATGTAACTTCGCTTTTCCCAAAGAAGCCCGTCTGGCGTTTTATTTTTGTGTTTGGGCAGACTGGCGTGTTGTCTCTGGCTTCGCAAGGAATGCCGAGGTGGAACAGACAGAACATCAGCTCTAGGGGGAAAAGAAATGGCCATTGCTGTGGCATAAGCCTCCTGCCTTTCGTCAGCTAATGTCTTACCTCTGGTAGAGAGGCATTTTTTCCCACCCACTTCGGCCTTGATGGAAACTCAAGGAAAAGAAAATAGATTGGTATATACCTGGTCTGTAGATCATTGTGTCCTTCCCCTACTTAGTAAATGTTTCTTTAATTGGCTTAGTTAGCCCCCCCTCACCTTTCAGCACTTCTGGAATGACTCTTTGAAGAGAGCCATGTACAGAGATTTAGTTGACATTTAGTGACACTAGGCTCTGCAGTCTCCAAAATATGACTGATGTCACTTGTTATGTTCCCGTAGGTCTCTGGGGACAAAGTCACTCTTACCCTGAAGCATGCATTGACAATCTCAAGATAACACTTCTCTGACAAGAGTCAGGGGCCCTGGTCCAGGGCCTAATGTAATCTCTAGAAAGTTTCTAATCTGGGCATTGTTTGTTCTTTATATTTCATATCTGGGGTTTGTGTTTGTCTTGCTGTGATTTTAGTATGAAAGTTGCTAATAAGAAAAAAAAAATGATACCTTTTTCTGCTAGATGGATCTGCTGGGACATCCATGCTCAGTTGGGAGAAGCTGTGTTCAAGGTGAACAAATTCAAATGAACCTAGGAAAATAATCACTACTTGTATCCTTATTCTGCAAACAAAGCCACCGTCACTGACAAAACTGGGGCTGAGGGGTGAATGAAGGTGAAATTTACTCTAACTAAATTAAACTATTTATCCCTTATTGAGTAGCTACTTTTTACAGCACCAGGAGAGGAATCAAGGAATCATAGAATGGTTTGGGTTGGAAGGGACCTTAAAGATCATTGAGTTCCAACCCCCCTGCCATGGGCAGGGACAC
>JAOXNO010000013.1:110136557-110149384 GCA_028565335.1 Limnodromus scolopaceus | reverse complement strand
TCCCTCCCTTCCTCCCTCCCTCCCTCCCTCCCCACCCGCCGCCCGTTTTTCCTTAACGGCGACTCGAGTATTATTTTTTTAAAGAGGAGTGAAATAATAGTTTGTCTCTCGCGGACCAAAGGCTAAACCAACTGATAAAATTCAGCTGCTATCTGGGATAAATGCCACTGGAACTGCCAAAACAAGCCTGACCTCCCTTCCTGCGTGTGCGCACCAAAGGGTTCCACCAGGAGCTCAGCCCTCGGCGAAGCAGGGCTGGCACGGGGGGAAAGGAGGGGACGTGCAATGAGGAAATGGGACTTCAACAACTAGCCCATCTTTACTGCTTTAGTGCACTCTTCTAAATATTACTGTAATCATTGAGGTTAATAATTTATTGGGAGTAGCAAGAACTTGAAGAGGGAACACTGGAGCAGTTCTTTCATTCCTTTGTTTTTTTTTTTTTTCCTATTCTACCTATGATGAAACTGCAGGTTTTTAATAATCCTCCCCTGTCACTCTCTCCCCTGGGCAGTATCACAGCCTGAGTGCTCCCCTGTGGAAGTAAGGCGTTGGACTCTGGTTCAGAAGGGTCAATTAATACCTTATAACCACCGACCTCTCACCAAAACACCAGAGAGCAGCTGGAGGTCACTGACCAGAAACCTCTCAATCTATCTGAACTTTTTCAGACAAAGAAACTAATGGAGCAGCCTGGGATGGAGGGAGGAGGTTGCATGGAAAAGCAACATATTGAACAGAGTCTTCTTGCCTCTACCAGAAGACACAGTTGGGTTAAAATTGGTTCCGTGTTGTAAGTTTTGAAATTACCCTATTTTTTGCCTCTTGTACAAGGTCTGCCAAAGTCAGACAGTCTGAAGTATCACTGAGAGCTGAGGGCAAAGGCAGTGTTAAAAATGGTTCTTGTGCATGCTGCCCAAGGTGTTCAGGTGGGCTACTGTAAGGCAGGGCATTTGAGTCATTGCTTGAAGAGATCACAACATCATCTTATCAGACATCGCTCCAGGTAAGTATCAGTCATACCTGGACATGATAATATATAGGCTTCCTATGTGAACATGGACCATTACCACACACCTGCTTCTCACTCGGCCCCCAGGAGATTTTAGGAAAGACAGGACCAGCTTGTTCCTGCCACCTTTCTTTCCTTGGGTGCTCCTCAGATCCAAGGAGCAACTTCGGCTGCAGGCAAGAAGGAGATGCCTGTGCCATTCTATGTGTGCAGGGTAAGGTCAATATTTCCACAATATGTTGGATCTGTAGCACGTGGGCAGGCTATTGTACTGTTCATTGGATGGAGGTCAGGTCAAGTAACCATGGAGGAGCTCAGCCCTCCCCTGCCACTGGATATGGACAAGTTGATCTCCATCGAGTTAAAGTGTCACATCAGGTGTGAAAAGTAAGGTGCGTGCATTGGATGACATGAAAACAAAGGGAACACGTGCAGATTCATGGGCACTACAATGTCTCTCCTTTCACCCTTGAGTCATGAATCAGTGCTCAGTGTCCCAGTGTAATAAAAGGGGGCACACACGTGTGCAGCAAAGAGTTTTCAGAACAGACTTGAGTGTGGACTTAAACAAAGAGTGAAATGAAGCAAGAAGCAACATTAAGTGTGTGATGTGGTTTACTTGGTCAGGGATGGCCAGCTCCCCTATGTTGAGTTCCCGAGGCAGAAATTCTCCTGCAGATGAATCCTGGTCAGCTGCTTGCATAGGCCATCCCTGTTTTTCACCCTGTGAACCAGAACTGGAGCAGAGAGGATGGCTTGTGTGAATGGATGCACAGAAATCACCAGCAATTCCCTTAGAGGTTTTTGTAGGGTGGCTTTTTCGTGAAGGTGCGTTTGTGTCACCTGAAATAGAGCAAGACAAGGGACATAAGGGATATCAAGACATCTAAAGGATCCGGACATCTGCAGGGTTTGGCAGCAGCTGGGATGCAACAGAGAGTCTGTTGGGGCACCCAGCTGTTGCCCACAGGTACTGAAGAGGCAGGTAGGTGTTCTCAATACCTTTGCAGCTCTAGGCCTTAACTTCCCAAGTAGGTACTCCAGTAATAATTCTGTCACAGAAGCAGCTCATATCCACTTATGAAAAGTGAGCATGCCTAGTATGACTTGCTTATTTGTGGTTGTCCTGGCTGTCCATTCCCTGTCAGTTTATAAGCACTAGGTTTCCATCTCCTTTCCTCCCAAAGCACCCAGGCTTGGCGCCTGGAGCTGATATTGCACGTGCATATAAATGACCATGAGTAGGTGAAAGTCCCTCTAGTCTCTGCATATGTCAGACCTTTGGGTGCATTAGATGGGCAGAAAATCCAGGCAAAGAAAACCTAATAGTAGTTTGGAGAAAAAGGATTTCCCACTGTGAAAATAGACCTTTTTTTCCCAAGGAATTCGGGGTTGCCTCTCCCAGAGATGAATGCATAAACTGTGAACATTCTTTCACTTGCCTATTGCCACATCAAAGAGGCAGCGAGAGTGAATTCCCAGTCTAGTTCATGTTAAATTAAAATACATTCCAGTAAGGTGCCTCTGTGTGTATTTTTTATTTTTAAGTTGCAGTGTTCCCACTGTTACTGGAAAGACACATTGCTTGTAAATAAACAGATTCCCAGCCTTGCTCCATTGCTT
The DNA here is from genome assembly GCA_028565335.1 of Limnodromus scolopaceus. Classification (NCBI taxonomy): domain Eukaryota; kingdom Metazoa; phylum Chordata; class Aves; order Charadriiformes; family Scolopacidae; genus Limnodromus; species Limnodromus scolopaceus. Next base: position 110,146,749 of record JAOXNO010000013.1, on the reverse strand, counting down.
TCTATGGACACAACTGCCAGGGGTTGCATTTCTGTCAGAAACACTCCTTCTTACTACACTCCGCAGTTTTTTCCTAAGAAATCTATTACTCATAACTTGTTGATCTTAAAAGGATTCTTCACATTTTCTGGTAAACACAGCACATCATTCTTGTATGATTCTGAAATTAATGTTTGTAAATTGTTTGGGAGATAAACCAAGCTGTCATTGTTAGGTGCTGTCACGATGACAATCCATAATGTCAAAACACCATCAATCTCTCATCATGTAAATAGGGAAACTATGAGATGGTATTGATGGCACGCTGTTTTCTGAGTAGACCACCACCTACCTTGATAGTTCCTGAAGAGATACCTGAAAAAATGCCTATTAACATTGGGTTTTAATGATGTGAGATGTGCCAGGAGGATTTATACCTGGGGCTGAACCAACAGAGTGATCCGTTGTCCTCGGTAAAACATGAGGACACAGGAGCAAGACTTAGGGAACAATTGTATGGGACAGCAGGCTGTACTGCTTAATCTGGAAGCCATATACTTATTCAGGATATTCGGGTTTAGCGAGGTCATGATCAGTCACCATCTTGCATGCTGACTCACGTTATACCTGGAGGTTCAGCTAAGATTTGAGCAGTCAGCACATCTGACATCTTAACAATGACTCTGAAGTTGACCCCATCATGTTGCCTTTGTGTGAGACACTCAAGATCTGAGGAAGCAGTAGAAGTAGATGACCTCCAGCTCCTTGACAACCCAAAATTTACTATATAATTCTGTGAACAGAAAAGAAAGGAGATACAAGGCCTTTCTGATGGTGATGAGACAAGAACTCCGTCCGCCCGTACATTTGACAGCAACAGTCTGGAAACTCCCACAAATGGTCTGACAGATGAAAATGAAGGAAGGGAAAAATAACCCCCACCCTTCAGGAGGTTCTCTGCTTATTGATCTTCTATGCCATTTGTGCCCAAACCAACTTGTGAAGCAAGGCAACGCTAGGTGATGGCTGCACAGTGAGTTAGTAGGCTGAAATGGCTTTGCCAGAGAGAACAGTGACAGCACTAAAGAGACTGCACTGAGGCATCACCTGCAAAAGAAGAAATAACACTGAAACAGGCCTAAGGCAAGATGCAGCTCTCACCTTGTTCACAAAGGACCAGAAGAAGATCCACTGGAGAGCACCAAGATACTTGGGGTTTAGGCTACCTACTTTGTAAACAATCTTAAGCGTATTAGACCTCTGTGTTTGTAAAACTGAGCATGGTTAAGACTGCTGCAAGGATGCTGCGATTGGACAGACTTCTTAGCAGTAGGCTTGACTTCCAGGGTTGGGGAAGTGAGGTCCTCTGGGGCAAGGTAAGCAGGTATGTCATGACCTGTTCACAATCCATCTTCAGAGTGCTCAAATGCCTAATACCTTCTCCAGAACCTCAGTCCTTTGACTGCTACAAGTCTTTTACTTTTCAGTCTGAAGTCATTCCTGCTTAGTTGAAACCTATGTGTTTTTCTGCCAGCGTCTCCCTTTATTCTAAGAAGATTTTCCCCTTTCATAGTGCCTACCTCATGCATTTATATAAAATATCTCCCCTCTCAGACTTTCTGCTGCTGGACTAAGTAAGCTCTTTAAGTCTTCCACAGAAGTGTCCTCTATTCCCTAATCACCCTTCATGCCTTTCCCTGCCTTCCTTATTCTGAGTCCATCTTTCTGTCCCAGGAGAGGCAAAAAATGTAGAAAGGAATTTTCATTGAAGTCCTACAAATATCTTGTTCAATAGTGTTAATACTTTACTATCTTGACTTGAAATATGTGCCCACTTACAATCTAGAGGGGCAGTTGATATTTTCACATCTCCACCACAATCTGAATGCACAGTCAGCCTAGGAAAATCTACCAGTATGGCCACTACCACTGCCCACATGCCCTTTGTCCTCAGGCATAAACTTTATGCAGATCTGAGCCTTTTCGGAAATTCAGCACTTATCCTTGATGCAGCTCAGCATGTCTCAAAAGTTAGTAGAGGACAGGTGAATTCAGACCATTTTCCACCTTGGGGAAGATGAAAATAAACAGAGTTGTGATGCCTGGCAAGGATTTTGATGCGAATTCCAGACCCCTTTGAAAAGCTGTCTTTTGTCAATAACTCTGTGAGTAGCATTTCTTCCCCTCACAGAAGTACCTGACCAGGCCACCAGACCCTTCAAACAGCAAATCTTAACATCCAGTATCAAAGCATTGGTGCATCACTCTGGAAAAGCTGGTGAGGTGGATTCCATGTCAAGATGCAGCCATTCACTGTGGGGTTTTTAAGGGCAAATGGTGGAGATGCCACATACAGACTGACTGAAAATGACCCAGGGCTTCAGCACCCACCAGTGCTGAAAGGCGAGGAAAGATGTGAAAGAGCACCTTAAACTGATTTATGTTCTGTTAAGCAAAACCTTGGAGGTGTTGACTACTTAGTGGAAAATTGAAAGTTGTTAGCAGCTGAAACCACACTCAGGGTCCATAATCTGATGTCCAAAAGATTCTGTGGGACTAGAAGCATCATGCTACCAAACTTCTGAATAAGTAAAGCAGGATCTTTCATAGACAGGAGAACAAGATATAATGCAGTTAGAATGGTGGAAGACAGAGACTGGTCATTTCTGATTTCTGCAAGAATAAGTCCCAGGAGCTGATTTCTGAGGCATATACATTCTTTGTTTTATCACATCCATTAATTTTTAACCATTGTTTTCAGTCTTGAAAACTCTGAAGTACACCTCATGAGACATCGCTAAATGCATTTGAAATGCAGCCCTTACACACACCTCGGGGAAAATCATCAGTTCAGTGGACATCTGGTGCTGAAGATGCATAAGTCCCACTTCCCCTTCTGTCCTCTCAGAGGAGAAGAGGAAGAGCAGGAAAGCATTGGAGGACAGAAGAGAGGTGAGCAGAAGACCAGGAAAGCTTCAGTAAACTTCTGAAACTCCCATCTTATGGCAGGAAACTCTCTGTTCATGGGCATAATGAAAACATCAAAAATGTTGCAGATGTCTTCTTCATTATCTCACTTGTCTGCTTTGTTCTCCACATTGTGGAATTGCATATTAAGTTGCAGCTGTGAGTCCAGACAACCAGTGTATGGCAAGAGGAAAAGGTGGTGAGTACTTCTGGGTACTGTCCCCTGCAGCAAGCAAATCCTTTCAGGTGTTAACTCTATACTGAATGGAAGATTGACCTGTATTTGTCCCACAGTCACTTTCTAAATATACAGTGTTGACAAGATTTTATTTTCAGTGTCTTATCTATGAGTAATTCATTTTCTGTGTCTTGGAAAAAGCATATTATTAATAGGCAACAATAGTGTCTCAGTGAATCATAGGGCACCAGACTAGAGCCAAGTTTGGTCTATCAGCAGACTAGTTTCTGCTCTAAGTTTCTGCTCTACCCCAACATAGTCATGTAGACAGGGGTATCACCAAAAGAGCAATGCTGACAGCTAGCTAAGGGACACTGAAAGGTGCCAGCTGTAGAAGTGGTGAGGGTAGACTTCAGCAGGAGCCAGAGCTTATGATACCCGCTTGCTTTTCATTCTTGTTGCTGTCTGTAGCCTGGGTCCACTCCCTGTCACTGCATTTTTCCTGGGCTTAGCAGCAGTTGGGGCCAAGCCATGGGCTGGAGGATTAGGCTGTAAAGCCTGGTGGAGCTAGGCTGTTTGAGAAAGGGGTACATCTAGCCCTAACACATCAAGTAGACTTGGGGTCTCTCTGTCGCAGACTTTGGAAGCTGGTGGTTTCTTAGCATAATCTTGAAGACCCAGAGTGCTGAGGGTGGTTGAATCTGCTGTTGAGAATGAGCTTAGAAACACACCAAGCTAACACAATGGACATGTTCTGGCAGTTTATTTCATCAGGAACCAAAATTATAGCTGGTGTGAAGCCATAAAACCCTGTATCCTCCAGATAGGGAGGAGTTTCAATAAGATATGAGGCTATTTAGTTCTCCTAATGCATTTTTAATCATTAGACATTAAAAACTTGGCAAATGGAAGACTGTTTGTCTGACAAACTACCAGGTCTGTGACATCAGCAGGACCAAGGATATTGAATGAACTGGTCTATCAAAACACATTTATGCAGTTATGAATAACATGCTATATATTACTTGGCAGACTGAGAAGTAGAATACAAAACCATGGGGGAGTGTCAGCTCTTGAGGAAAAGAAACCAATGAGCAGGAGCCAGTAGAGACCTCTATATGTGAGATAAGATAAATTCAGTCTCGGGAGCAAGAAGCAGAGCCAATTGGGAACCCAAGCAAGAGTTTAGGACTCAGTAGGGAATAACTCCTTTAGGAGTGATCCATAAGAAATTTTACATCCAGAAAACTTTGGAAGGTCCCCAGAAAAGCAAGGGGGGGTCATGACATTTCAAATTGAAGATGGGAGCCTGAATCATGATGTACTTTTAAGTTTGAAGGGGAAGAAGTTGAACCAAGGAGGAATTTCAAATTTCCTGTTAACCGAATGGTTAACTGAATGCTAAGCTCCAGGAGTCCTGAGAATTCTTCAGAATCTCTGATTTCTTTGGTTTGGGGTTTGTTTGTTTTTTTTAAGGACCTGGAAGTATAACTTCAGTTCATTCTAAGGCTCCAAAACCAAAACACTAAATGAAAAGCTCATTATATTATTTAAGTAAGCATCATGACCACGGAGTGGGACAGAGTTGGGAGTGAATGCCTCACGATATTTTTTGTTATTTAGAGCTGGCAGTCCTGACACTGAGACAGAAGTTGCAGGTGAATGAAAATTATCAAAGCTTTTCAAATGCACGCTAAAAAAAAACTGGGTGCATTTGAGTCATGAGGGAGCTAAACTTCTAGGTCAGAAAAAAGAAGAGCTTGAGCTTCAGATTGGGGGTCAGAGCTGCGTGAACCATGGTGTGCTCTTGGGAATTTCCAGCTCAGCAAACTGGCGGGAGCCTGGAGGGAGTGTTGGGGCCAGCAGCAGAGAGGGCGAGGAGAGCGTGAGTCATCTGGGACTGTAGACAGGAGAGGGCAGTTGCCAAGTGAGTGGGTGCCCTTGGGGAGGTTTGCATTTTGCAGGTCTCCCACAGCTGAAGTCAGAGGTGCTTGGTACAAGCAAGAGCCACTTCGCCTGAATGTTAATATTTCCCAGACACACAAGGGGAACTGCACAGAAAAGCTCCCCACCTTGCCAGATATTAGGTCCTCATCCTGCAAACATTTATACGGAAGACAGTATTTACTGAGGCCACTGGGATTAATAAAGTTACCCCCTTGTCCATAGGAAGGGAGGTCTCCCAGCAAACCGCATTCATTCCTGGTGGACTCTACTGGCTTCATGGCTATTTAAACCAGAGATAAACGTTCCCCCTCTCTTCTGTGCTCAAAGATGCCTGTGATCATTTGAAACAACTGCATCCATTAAAGATGGCACAAGAATACTCAGCTTTGAATATTTTCCCCTTGATTTCTATTTTAATACTTGATTATCTTTCCCTGGTCATCAGCGTGATAACAGTATGCCAGTTTATTCAGTAAATATCTTTTCATCTTCCGGAAGAGCACTCATTATTTATGACTAGCAAGAAAACCTTTGCCTCCAATGGCAGAAGGAGAATGTCTCTTTGCTTAATTACCATGTATAGTTAGCTGCATGGTGATTGGGATAAAATAATTCACTTTCTATTCCCAGAAGAGTCTTCCTAAGTGCCTTGGGAGGTGAGGGGGAGGCTGGCAGATGAGTGTAATCTCAAGAAGCACACTGTAGTGGAATCCAGCACTAGGAGCCAGATGGCAAGTTTGCACTGAATAGCACATTTTTTTTAATAGCTGTGAAAGTTCTCTGTCTGCACATGGCTTTGCTGAATGACAGCAGAGAGCTCTTTTAATTTATCTGGTGTTACACTTAGGTTATTCCTTCAGAAGGTTTCCCTTCTTTTTCACATAAGATCAGGGCCCAGTTTCAGTACCAAAGCCAATGTTTAAATATCTGTGAGAGTTCAGAAAGCAAAGAGGGCAAAGGTGTGGGAGGAGAAATCCTGAAAAAATGAAAAGAGAAAAATTAATTTAGGCGAGTGCTAACAGCGAGCTACACCCTGACCTTGCCCTGTACAAGCCTCTCAAAAGAGGATCTGTTGTGCAGCTCTCGTGCAACATCCATTGAGTGTGTTGGGAACTGCACACACATTTCCAAGGATGGGGATGAGAACCTGAGGTAGTTAATCAATTCCCGCCTTGCTTTGAAATACAGTCTTAGTCATAAATGCTGGGTAAAGAATGCTGCCATAGAGTGTATACACATGGGCTTTATGTTAGCTTGGTTCTGAGAGCTTCATTATAGTATTCACTTCCACTTAAGATCTAAAATGTATTTTCCAACCATGGTAAAATAATTGGACCCCGGATTTTGAGTTTTCTGGCTCCATGCAGGCATACAAAGTCTCAAAAAACCCATGAATGAACATGGCCTGTGAAAGTCCAGTTCATCCACAAATGCCCCTTTGAGCATGTCGAATCACCTGAAGCAATAAATGGAAGATGAGACAAATCCTGCCCCTGTCTTCAGGCACCCACCTAACAGGTAATGCTCTTTCGGGCAGAGGTGATGGTAGAATTTGCAAAGACCACAGAGAAAACACACAATTTGAGAAACACGGGCTTTCACAATGTGTTATAAAGCAGTGAAAAAGGACTAGACTGGGACCTTCTAAGAATCAACAGATACATTAAATCTCCCCTGGATTGGACATAGATGCTACGTGCCCCTGGAAATTTGGCCTGCTGTGATAGTTGTGTATTACTCTGAATTCTTCTAGTGCATAGGGTGAGTTCCTCTGCCTGAAGTCAGACAGCCCATGCAGCTCCTCTGCTTTTGGCCGCAAAAGCCTGGGCCACTTCTTTCAGTGCAGCAGAGCCCTGGGGTCTATCTTGCTCATGCAACCTGAACTTGTCCTACAGGGATCTAGTTATTTATCATTCTGCACTTTCTATCATTACAAAGCAAGTACAAAGTTGGTGGAAGACCTGCCATACCCCAGTGGGGGTGTAAAGCACATTCTGGTTCAAATGGCTGCTCATGGGAAATGAAGAAACGAGTCCACGTTTGATAGCTGATGTGCTTGGAGATCTGGTAACAGAGGTGTGACTGTAAATCACGTCGCTTGTCGTGTGCCAAGCACATTTGTCAGCATGAACCACTAAGTCTGGGAGAATTCAGAAACTTCTGAAATACAGTTTTGGAGTTACAGCAGCTAAAACAAAATCCATGTGTTGCCTATTATCTAACTCTGTGGCTTTTTATTCTGTCATTGAATACTGACTGCCCTGCTCTTACAGAAAAGGACATAAAAGACAAACATCCTTCTTCCACACTTTTCACATACATAAAACTTGTCCAGTTTATAAGTGTAAGGGCCATTAAAAACCTGCAAGCAAAGCTTTGCTTCGTTGGTCTGGTTTGCACTATACCTAGTACAATGGACCCCAAATCAGACCCGTGATAAGCACCCAAAAAATACAAAAAGTATCTTCAGCCATAGCATTGCTGCTAAGACAGCACTGTAACGTCTGTTTCATCTTAGATAGGTGATGTCTGCCTGCATCTATTTAAGCAGTGGAATTAGTCCTTTGCAAAAGGCTGCCTTCAAAATAGGACTCGTATCTTATCTGAGCCACAGACGTTGCTTTGGCTTTCTGCATGGGGGTCAATCCTACAAAGTCATCACTAGAACAGGCTGAAATGGTTTTGTATTGTTTTTGCAGAATAGTGCCTGAGGAGAATGGGAAGTAAAATACTTGTTTCTTCCAACATTTCAGGGTGTTTTTTCAATGACACACATCACTTCTTTTTTCTCTTTTCACTTTTTTCAGTTTCTGTATTTTGTGCACATTTTTGCATCTCATCTTTTGCATATTTCCCATGGCAATGTGGAGGAAAGAGTTAAATAAAAGGCAGAATTTACTTTCTGTGATGTTTCCAGCAGTCCTTTTCCTTATCTGAGTCAACATTTTCTTTTCCAGGATGATATTTAATTCTTCTAAGATGAGAGTAATTTTCCTTAAAAAAACCCAAACTTTAGCAACAACAGAAGAGATAATTGGATCAGCTCAGTGCAGCTACACGTGGCAATAGTCAGACCAATGATGATGTAAAATCATCTTTTTCCTCTTCTAACTGTTTGAAGACTGCATATTCAAGTCATACTTCATTGACAATCAATAAACAAGTTTTTTACTGCTGTCAGCACTGCGGAGGCAACGCAGCGCTGAGAGAGGGAGTTGATAGCTGTACTGACTCAGCCACTCTTCAGACAACACTCCATTCGTTTCTGAGCCCAGAATCATTCTATTACACTGAGAGATGAAGTAAGGAACCCACTAACCTGCTTTCACAGATTTTCATCACGTTTTCAGGTGCCTTGTCAGCCATTTCCACTTCTGATGTACAAATAATCACAAGCTGAGCTCAATAACTTCTCTTGTCTGACACACAGCCTTCCTGAAAGATGTCCAGCCTTGATCTGATGACATCAAGCTTTGGAGTATTCACCATTTCCCAGAGTAAAGCATTCCAGTGACTAATCACCCATGTTCTTGATAATCTGTTACACTAACTCAGGATGATTTTAAAGCAGGTTTTTTTTTTCTGATTCCCTAGCCTAGCACAAACCCAAGACAGAGAGAATGAAATAGCCCAGATCTATCTGAAGGTGCATTTCAGAGGGTCCTGACTTAAAAATATTTTCTCTTGCACATCTGAAATTTTGTATTTGAGGGAGAATTTATCACTTATAAATTGTCAGGTGCTTAGCTAGCTGATTACACCTACAGCTCAGGTCTAATTGCTTCTATTCTTGCTCAGAGGCACAAAAGATTGCACCAAGATAAGTATCCTAGGAAATGTTTAAATGATCCTAATGCGTATGCTCAGAACTGCCTCACTTGCAGACATAGATAATCTAGCTGTCATGGACTAATGAACTGTAACCTGGAATTCTGGTTGATCTTGTCACCCTTGGCCAAAATAATCCAAGGAGGGACGTGACGCATGTTGAAATCTTGTTTTGGGAACTGGACATTCGGATATCTTCCAAGACTGCTCTCAAGGTTGTATTGTACTCGCAATAAAATTGTTTGGGAGAATTTAGAAAAACTTAATGATGGAGGACTATTTCCTGGGGTCTGCTGTAAGCCAAAAAAACTGTCCTAACTGCAGAGGCAATTCATACTCCTTGAGAAGAATCCACTTAGACCTGGACTTCACTTATACAGAGCGAGATACCCTGTTGTTTTATGCTTTACAGCCCTTCTCCAGCACTACTTCTTTGCTTAAATTTAAGCATATGCTTTCATTTAATTTACTTTGCCATTGTCTTAGTAATCAAATGTGGCAGATTTTAGTGTTTGTTTGCCTGAAAGGGCTGTTTGTTTTTTTAAAGAAGTGTTTTCCATTTATTTTAGTATTTCTTCCCCCGGGAAGCAACATTTGGAACCATCCAGGAAATAATATTTTAACAAGCATTAAGTTGCCATCTTTGAGAGCACAGAGAGAAGCTGATGCAGGAGGGAGAAAAAGTGGCTGCGATGCACCAGCCTCTAGTGCAGTTTGTAACGGCACCTATCCTGTCCCCCTGAAAGAGGGGGGGACACGCTTGTGTTTCTCTAAATGAAAATCCAGGGAACAATGAGTTCAAATCAAACAAACAGTCATTAAAAGCACTGGAAGTCACTGAAAATGAGTGAAAACTGAGTTTAAGTCTAAACCTGTCAGTTCTGGCACATCACAGAGGGAAGCAGCGGTGTGCCGCGCTTCCATCAGACGTCACTTTTTGCCTTACGAGGGAGGGAATTTGCAACTTAAGAGCTATGCCATGAAGCAGCGAGATGAGCTTTCAGTTTGTTAGGAATCAGTCCCAGAGCCAATTCTGGGGCATTTTCCTGCCTCCCAGGGCTGTAGTTTTGTTCTGCTGCCTGGCCTACCTGCCATGTCAGGGCAGTTCAGTGGGAGCAGACATCACCTCTGAGTGAGGCTGGCACATGTCATTTACCTGCTTTCCATGACAGAGTGAAAACCCTTTAGCTAGTTAAAATGCTAAAACAGCTTTTGATGTGAGACTGGTGAGACCCCACCTTGAGTACTGTGTCCAGTTTTGGGCCCCCTACCACAAGAAAGACATTGAGGTGC
>JAOXNO010000013.1:110118020-110129842 GCA_028565335.1 Limnodromus scolopaceus | reverse complement strand
GGAGGGAGGAAGGCCACCCGGCCAAAATTTGCGGGAGGAGAGACCGCCTCCTCCATCCGCCACCCTGCCCCGTGCCAGGACCCCGCAGCCCCCTCCTGGCGTGTCCCAATTCCACCCACCCCTGTTGGAAGGGGTTCCCTCCCGCCATTTGGGTGGGGGGAACAGCCGGCACACCCTGGGGGCTGGGAGCCCTGGGTGCCACCGGCCCCTTTGATTTCCCATCCCCTTCACCCCTCCGTGCACCCCAGACCCCCTCCGCTGGGCGCACAGCCCGACGGGCTGCCAGCTTCCCGGAGGGCAAGGAGCACTGGAAGGGGTCCCTGGAAGACCATACACGTTTATAAAAGGCAAAGGAAATAGAAGGTGAAAGGTCTCAGAGCTTAAAAAAAAAAAAAAAGTCCTTTATGAGTCAAATTTTCAGAGCCTTTCAGCCTGGCTGGTCCGAGTTGTTGCGGTGTTGTCTAATCCCTGCTACCCACGTTTCTGCTGCTGCTCCACTGTGGAGTTGAAGAAGCTGAAGTGGCCAAGTTCAGCAGCAGCCACTCTCTACCTGCCCTGACTGCGTGTTTCCCTCCGTCTTTGTGCTGGGGAGGAACTATTAAACTGCATTTCCATGAGTCACAAATTCCACTGTTAAATATTTCTTTGAAAATGTCTGCGATGTACACAATTTCCTTGAGTTTTGCCACAGATTTCACAGAAAAGCCTAGAGCAAAGCCTTTTTTTTCCCCGTTCTTTCTTCTTCTTTTCTTTTTTTTTTTTTTTTTTTCAGTCTGGTTGTTTCCTGAAATACAGGCTTGCTTTTAGCAACAGACCAGGTTGTTCTGGACTGACCTATTTCCTACGGAGCTGATTCAAAGCCCCTGGCTGGGTCAGGGCACCAATGGAAATTTCAGACTGTGCACAAAACAGAAAGGCTGCAGGGAAGCCAAAGCGACAATTGGTTTATTTTTAAAATAACACTGTGTTACTTTACTGCATGTAAAGTAAAGTAACATAGAAGTAAAGTTCCTCTGCTGCAGAACTGCCGAACCCTTACACGATGAAGGTAGCACGGGTGTTCCGAGCAGCTCAGTCTCCCATCGCTGGTCACCGGCCCACATTTTGAATGGCACTGCCGGTAGAGAAATAGATCCCAGAGCAGTTGGGGGTCAGAGGGAATGTGGTTATACACAAACCTGTGATGATTTCATCCAGAAAGCTCCTTTTATTTGAGCATGCTCACAGGATGCATTGAAAAGCATTGGCTGGGCAGGTGGGAGGTAGCTGTTTTTCCACACTGAGAGCCGAGAGGGTTGCCAGTCTCCTCAGCGTTGGAGCCGGGCCTTATTTAAATTTTATTTTCCTCTCTCAGCTTCTACAGAAAACACAGATTCTAAACCCACTCTCTGTCTTGAGTTACTATTGTCTCAGTGCATCCCTAGAGACAGCACAAGTGAAACGCGATGGAACAAATGGCTGCAGAGACTCTTGCCATGGTGTACCCAGTCAGTCCTCTTGCGTGGCCACACGCACATGGCTGTGAAAATAGCTGTTTAGGGAAATAAGTATCACCCAATTCACCTGGTTTTCAAGATAAGGTTGAATGATTTCTGCTGAATCAAAAAGCTGCCTTCAGAATTTAAGCGTGTGTCACGTGTTTAGAAGAGTGTTGCTGAAGGCTGGTACCACATAGGGTCACCGAGTTCTGAAACACCACCGAGTCATGGCTGCTGAGTTTCAACCGTGTAGGGGATGTGACCGTGGCAGCTTTACCCAGTAGGCTGTCCGCTGCTTTCTCTAATTTACTCAAGCCAGTGCCCCTGCACGCATTTGCGAAGGGAAAGCCTCTAGACCACAGCTTGGGACCAAAGAGCAGACTCATCTTGCACTGCAGAAGAATGGTGCTGTCACTTTGCTCAGGAAATGTAAGCAAATTTGCACCAAATACCCAGTTCTGCAGTTGTAACCATTATGGTCATGAATGTTCTTGCAGAACTAACGCAGTTACTGGTGTCCAGACTTCTGCCTGTGATTCAGTATCCCAGAGCTGGGCTTTGCACCTCTCTACAGTTCCCCTTATCCACAAGCCTTCCACCTTTTCAGATTTCTAAGCAAATACACTCCAGAATAAAAAAATGTCAAGTAGCCCTATTTTGAAGGCAGCCCCTCAGTAAAACCCACTCAAAATCAGATAAATTGAAGTGCTCTGATTTAAATCAGTTCCCAAGGCTCCTGATTCTCCCATCCTTAGGCACACTGTAGGGCATCTACTTGTGTGGTGTCCCACTGGTGAATGTCACACTGGTGAATGGTCTTGATTTTCTGCTCCACCTGGAAGCAGGTGAAATCACTACATCTTTTCTCATGTAAGACAACATCATCCTGAACAAGATATAAGGAAACAGACAGACAAAAAGCTCCTTATGAGAGAAAAATACTCACATATCTAGTTTCTCTCCCATTTAAGACCTTGTTCTCTGTGGGTAACCTGATGCTGGATGCTGTGTGGATTACGGTAAAGGCTGCGTACACAGGTTGAGGAATACCTTGTTTCTGCCCTCCCTCTTCCCCAATTTTTCCTCCTTATTACCTTTGTCTTCTATTCCTTTTGCTGCACGTTCAGAAGCTCAGTTGTAACTTATGTTGTTGACATTACATGTTTGCCAAGTTTTGGTATTCAGTGTTCATGCAGCTCCAGTTTCATTCAGTTTCCCCTATGTGCTTTATCCCTTTTATCTTTGGCCTTATTAACGCCATTGCCCTATGACAACAGTTGCTGGAAGACGTACAGGAGGGCTGGAGCAACTCGAGTTTCCCGGTGGCTGCTGAACACTGCTTTTGCAGTGATACTGTACCCCAGGAAGAGAGAGCAGGAGAGCCCATCCTGCCGTCCTGCCCTCTCCCTCCACAGTTACCCAGCTCAGCTCTGCTGCTGGCAGGGAGATGGGTGTCTTCCCTGGAGAACTCGGCTGGCTCTGCCAAGGATACCCCCAAACAGCCCAGCAAAGCAGACTTTTGCAGTTCATTAAATACCAAACAGGCGTGTTTGTCTTCTATTTATTTCTCCTTTTATCCTGCTAGCAAGGGATCATCAATATGCAGACAGTATCTAACACTCCCAGATAAACTGCATCTGTACAGGCTCATTCAGACACAGGCTATAAATACCCGCCGCCTGTGCACAGGCTGCCGCCACGCTCCCTGGGTGCCTCTTCCAGGGGAGACTTTCCAAAAGGCTTTCGGAAAGATCCTTGTGCGGTGCCCAGACCGCGCTGGGACAAGACCTGAGATCTGTGATAAGCAGCGTGTGAATGCTGCCGCGGCAGAGGCACCAGCCACCTACCTTCTCCATTTTTATACCTATATGGTTTCAGTGCCATGATTTAAGTATGTCCCCCGTCAACCAGGACATAAATTACAGCCAGCACTCTGGCGCGGGACTCTGGGAGCCATTCAGGGCATTTCCCTTTCCAGAGATTTGTTTCCTCCAGAGCGACTTGCTAAAGTAATGCCTTCCTCCTTCCCACTGCCCTCGACTTCATGTTAAAGACACTGTTAACCTGGTGCTGCCCTTCCCTTAATCCTGACATAGAAAAACAGAGCATGATGTGAAGAAAGAGTTAAATAATTAATTTAAAGGTATCTAATTTTCAGAATCTTGCCTAATCCGGCTTTCCAGTTTAGCATTCATTTTCCCCACCCTTTGTATATACCAGTTTTAGTCCTTTATCTCTCCCACTTCTAAATATTTTACTGGGGTTTTGTTTTATACAGCTGAGAGGAATGCTGTTCTGATAAAACAGGGCTATAATCTCCTCAGGCTGCATTTCCTTAGTTCCCACTCTTCATCTGCAGCTTTTAAACAAAAAATCTTTACTAGATGAAAATAAAGACGGTGAATTTCAGTGGTACATTTAATAATTCATAAATCAAATGAAGTTCAAACAGGTTCAAAGTTTAAAAGTTTAAAAGTTTTGCTGAAGCTTTAAAGTTTAAACTGTCAGAGACTTTGACAAAAAACTTTTCCTGTCTGGAATATTTAAGATTGTTAAACTATATTACATGCATGGCTATTGCTACATCTTTTAAACCAAAAAGTTGTCTTCTAAAAGAATATTGATCTTATGTTTTCTATAAACAACTATTACATATGCAGTATAAAGAACCATATTATTAGGGTAAAGAAGATCACAGCTACATAACCTGCATATTATACAAAGTTTTTTCAGGCCAACTTACTTTGGCCCGCAAGAAATCACTTGATTTATTAATGCTGCTACATGCTAGAGGGGTAGAAAAGGTCTCCTTTTAATGGCTTGGCCATTATAAAAGAAGAATTCAGACGAGTGTATGCAACTACAAAGTCTGAAAAGCATTAAGTTTTATGCATGATGTTCTTGCAAACTTTGGAAAACACCAAGGACCTGATTCTGTTCTTACTTATACTGGTATCAATATCAAAGTCGGAAATAATGCCGCCGAAACCAATGAATTTCTATCTGACCCTGTTTATGCCAACATAATTTTATTAACGTATTCAAGGATCTCTTTATTCATGTTTTTCATCATTCCCAAAACATTTAAAGTATTTTCAGAAATATATTAATTTCATTCATTGCATTTCTGAATGCAATTACAGCTCTCAATGAGATTCTGTGAAATAAATACAAGTAGCACATTAGGCAGATGCTCATACCTGAAAAGAGGAACAAATTTCCCGTGGGGAACAACTGACATGGCATGAGGGGAACCTCACCAGCATCCAGTGGCTGTGGCCCAGGCACGGCTTGGACCTAAGCACCATTAGTAAGCCTAGAATTAGGCATCTTTCCTTCAGTAAAAATAGCATACGCTGTATCTGTCACTATTAGCCTCTAAAATTAATTTCATTTTCATGAATGGGCTCACAAAGTAAGCTGTTTGTTATGGTAAAAGCAGAAGCATTAATGGCTTTAAATGGTTTTAACTGATAATAGTCTGATAGATGGGGTAAATGGAAATAGGCATTATATATGCCTTAGTTTCTCCAGGAAATTGGGATTGGAGAGAACGCAACAAGGGAGAAAGGCAATCTACAGTTTCTGATGTAGCATAAGGTGGCAGTAAGAAATGTGTGTCTCAGACCACTTCTGAAACAGAGTTATTTTTGACTCTCAAGCGCAGACCAGAGTTCAGCAGAGAGCAGAGTCATGTTCTTCCATCAGTCAGAAATCCCTTACTCCTTCTAAGTGCAGATTTTTTCCAGCGAGCAACAGGGAATGTTATGCACATCACAAGACTTTTCTCCAGTCTCTTGGGCTGCCTCACCCTCGCTGAAGTTAACAGTGAATAAAGGACAGTTTCCCAGCATCCTACTCTAGTGGATTTTTTTTTTCCCCTAGGGCCCATTGGAATAGCGTGTGAATTGTGGTGTGAATAATCTCTAATATATGCCTACAATGTGTCGTTTTGCCTGCCAGGGGATCATTTGCAAAAAGTCAATAAAGGAGAGATACAAAACCGGACAAGTTATTTAAAAACATGTATTTGTGGGATAGAGTTCACTCAATGCAATTAATAAACCTTAGTATACAAGCGCCCACAAGTTAAGTACATGTAATGGGTAGTAGTGGCAGAACCCAGAATGGAGCATTTAGGATGCAGGATCATGAGGGAAGGTACTTCCAAAGGACAGCCCAGAAATATCTCCCTGCTGAACTGGAAACTACCTGTGAGCAGAAAGCACTCGCACAAGGCAGATCTAAACCCGAATTCACCCCCTCACCTTCACACAGGGGCTTTAGATATCTGAGTTAAGGTCGGTAATATGGTGCCACTACCCTGACAGGGATCCGTAGAAGCTGAGTGCCTGCAGATTTTCAGTTATGGATCTCTAGGATTAGGCAGCTGAATATGTGTTTTCCATCTCACAATTTTGGTCTGAAAAGCTTTAGGTCCCTTTATGCTATGGCCTCAAGTTGCACCACGGAAGGTTTAGATTGGATATTAGGAAAAATCTCTTCACTGAAAGGGTTGTCAAGCTGCCCAGGGAAGTGGTTGAGTCCCTGGCCCTGGAAACATTAACAAGATGTGTAGATGTGGTGCTTAGGGACATGGTTTAGTGGTAACTTGGCAGTTGGACTTTTGATTAACAGTTGGACTTGATGGTCTTAAAGGTCTCTTCCAACCAAAATGATTCTATGATTCTGTGTTCATTTTGGAGCTATCACTTAAGCACACTAACATGACTTGGGAATGTCTTGGCAGTTTTATCTCATTTCCATGATAATTTAGCATCATCAACTTAGAACTGACTTACTTTGCTATCCCAAATGCCAACAAATTGCTGAATGACTCTTTTATAACTTGCCACCTGGGAAGAGGCAGTTGTCATCTTATGACAAGAGGATAAATAAATTGCAGTTCATAATTTCTGTTGGCTAAGGTAGTCAATGTAAATAGGTTGTACGGAGCTTTTTATCTCAGGGTCTGCTAACTGGTATGGCCAACACCCCAGCTGCTTCTCACCAGTTGGGCTAAATGAAAAGCCTCCACAAGCCCTGTGGCGAAAGGAAACCCAGAAGCCATACAAAACAAACAATGCTACAAGAGCTCTTCTGCCTAATTTCCAGGCCACAGCTCTTCGGGGACCACTCTGCATTCTTCTGGTGGCTTGCCTCTTTGGTACCCTCCCTGCTCTGCTCGTCTGGGGAGAAAAAGGGCTCATTCCTACACAAAAAAGTGGGTGGGGCCATATTGAAAGGGATGTTTACACCAAGGAGGTCTACAGACTTCTTTCCCTGGTGGAAGAGAGAACCCTTATATTCCTTCCCCAGATTATAGCTGATTTGATTCCTGTGTTCAGAAATTGTAGGCAATTTGTGTCCAAGGCTGAAGCAGGAAAGAGGCCAGTTGGTCCTGTGACAGGTCCAGCGTCAGAAAGCATGAAAATAGCTCTAATTGTGGAGAAGTTCAGGTGACATCATTTGCAATGTCTAGATCTCTTCCTTGTGTGCTCACTACCAACCCAGACAGACCTCTCAGACAGGTCAGGACACAGATCCAGTATGGCCTGGGTTAACAGTTTAGGGATGAATAAAAGGCTGAGCCCAAGAACTGTTGCATAAATTACTTTCTTTCAGCACGTTAAATGAGAAGACTAACCTGGTCAAGCTTGGAAGAACAAATAAGAAAAATAGCTTCTCGTGTGCTAGCCAGCACCCTGGTACCAGGCTGCAGAAAAGGGAAAGCAAACACCTGTCTGCTAGCCCTCAGAAGCACTTAGTTTCCTCTGGGAGGTATTCTTCAAGAAGCCTGAAAGCTCCTTAATCACATACTCCCTGCTTTTAACCCAGGTAGCATCCGTCTAACGGAGCATGATGCTGCAGGGTGCACAGGAGGACACGACCTAGCAATCCTTCTAGGCTACTGTTCCCTGCCTATCTGCAAGGCGACCTCCAAACCTGACAGCAGCCAACAGATCCCTTGCCTACACACAGCAACGGTTTCGCAATGCTCCCCAGTTGCTGCTGTAGCAGGAGCAGCAGGAGACCAAGGAGCTGAAGTGGTCCTTGAGTGGGTGTTTTTGAGGAATTCTCCTCACTGCTGCTCTACTCGCAGTCACTGCCACTGGAGTGAGTCTGGGAATGTTCCCTGTGCCTGGGCAAGGAGCAGGAGGAACTCAGCTTCACTCTCACTGACGGAAAACTTCACAAAGATCAACCTTTAGCTTTCAGAAACTTGAAAATATTCAGAAAAAAACATCAAATCTGAGAAAAAGAAGAATGCAGTGACTGACAGTTTTCTGGACCTGGCCCTCAATCGCAATAAATCACTGAGTGCTGTATTATATCAGCTTGAACCAATGTATTTTAGCAAGGATGTTGTACTGGTGTAATGGTGTTACATGAGGGGTTTTTTTAATACTGTGTAACTTCTGCAGTGAAACTCTACACTTACCCAAAGACCCCTATGTCATGAGATATAGGATGAAGCTGAATTAAGAAGGAGAAAACTGCAAAAAAGGGAGTCATTCTTCTGATACAGTCAATTTCTGTGTGTGCTTTACTGGCCTGAGCCGTCAGAGTGACAAAGGAGAAGGTGCCAATGAGCATGGCAGTGCCTGAGCTGTCCCACCAGCAGTCCCTCGGCCTGTCACCAAAGGGACTGGGAGGTGGTACACAGGGAAGAGAGGCTCTTGTATGAAACTCTCCTTTCCCAGCACAATTTCTCGGGTTTCAGAAGTTGGCTGGTGGATGCATCCTCCCTGAATTCCTCTAACCCCTCCCTAGACCTCTCTAGATGTCATCCCTCCATTACGTACTGGGGGGAAAAAATGCTACCATTTCATTCTGCGTTTCTGCAGGAGAAACGAATGTCCCTTTGTTTGATGCTGGGCTTTACACCAGGTTTATTTGACAAGGGGTTTGCACTGTTGGCTGCCAAGAGTTTTACTGCCTGCTGTGGAAGGATGGGCAGGTTCCACCAGAGTGAAGTGGGGAGGCACCAGGGCTGCAGCATCCTGTCCTTCTGCCCGGCCCTGGCCTCAGCCACACACAAGCTCAGGAGGTGTTCATCCAGCTCCACTTTAAGCTGCTTCATGGAGCTGGACCATCAGGATACTATTCACTTGATTTGATTTCCAGCCTAGTGGGAGAAGAGAGGATGACCCAGGCCTGTCTTAGGGCAGTTTAGGCTGCTGTGGAAATGTAACTTTCATTCTAGAAATGTGATAGTCATTCCCTATTCAATTTTTGCACACTGGTCATTTTTCTGTAGACTAATATCAGCTTCATCTCACTTGCCTGTGTTCCCACTGGATGCAAATAGATTTCCAAGCGAAATTCTTCTGAAGGGACATTGCTCGTTTAACCTCAGTGCAGCGCTGCCAATTTTAATGACCTTTGGTCCCACAGGCTGAAAATAGCCTCCTGAAGTCAATGGGATTCCCTGCAGAGTCGCGCTCTCTCCAGTGTTAACCAAGATCTTGCTTGCAAGTGCCACAAACGCAACCCCAGACCTCCAGCTGCGTGACCCTGCTAAAGCTGGTGACACAAAACCAGGGGTGAGCCCTGGGGCTTGCTGGAGCCTTTTCTGCCATCATTGGTGCTGTGCTGGGAGGCTGCATCGCTGCTGCCCCAGGGAAAATTGGAAGACCACGGGGTGGCACACGTCCACATAAGAAGCCTTTGGGCAGCAGACTTTCCATTTCCAGCTCTAGGAGATAGAAAGAGCCCAGATGGTTGTCGGTCTTGTTTTGAGCCTGCAAGAACTTTCCTATCCTCCCCTCCATCTTTAAAATTGTGAAAAGACAAAATCTGCCATGGAGGTAACCCCTTTTCAAAATTGCAGGGTGATCTCCCAGATCTCCCAATCTTTCTCCGCAGTACCTTTGTGCCCCAGTGCTCAGGGCAGCTGGATGGAGAGGAACTTCATGAACACCAGGTACCAGAGATCCCCACAAAGCCTGCGTGTCCCTGTAGTCAATCCCGTTTCTTCCAGGAGAGTTTTACCAGATCTTCTGGGCCAGGGCCTGTGGTTTTGGAAGAGGAAACATTATTTGTCTCATAATACAGACATCAAATACAAACAAGGGAGCTGCAGTTCCTGGCATGAAAGCTTTTTGTAGCAATTTACTATCCAACATCCTTATAATTAATGAGGGCTATAACCACTATTTTTAGTACAGCTAAAATGAACTGTAAGTTATTAGAGAAAGACATGTTGTGTAATATGTGACTAATGTATCATTTTACCAAGAATTTGTATTCGATTGCTGAAAATTGCAGGGAAATGATTTCCAGCCGCTCTGGATGCTCTTTTAACGTACAGTAAAAAGCAATCTACAGCTTAGCTGGCCTGACTGACCAATTACATCAAAACCTTCAGAAAACTGAATTACTATAAGGTAAATCCAGTCTACATATTGCAAGAAAGATGTGGACAAACATATTTCAGCTGTGACAAGATTGAAGTCATTGGAATTAATTGGGGCAAAAGGTGGGAAAGAGAAATGGGAGAAGATTGCTGATGGCAGAATTGACGAAATAAGATGTTTTCTTCAATGGGGGATTAGCCTAGCTGTTAAAGACTGACGAGGGCACGGAGGAGCTGGGCAGGGCTCGTCAATGCGGGCAGAAACTGTTGGAGCACCTGGCACAGCACACCAGCAGTTTTTGGCCTTTCCCTCAGCATTTCTGCACCTGCAAGGCAATGGTAGAAGGGATGGGAGATGCAAGGAAGGGGGAGGCATCTGAAACTCAGGTAGGTACCAGGAGAAAGCAGAAAGCCACTGTCTCAGCATACATTTGATTTACTCAGTGTAGGGTTTCATCTCTCTGCTACTGCTGAGGCAGCTGGGTATCTTGCAGGATTTGCCTCTTTTCTGCCTTTGCTCAACTGCACAATCACACATTATTCAGCATCGAGTGCCCATCTTGGAAAACAGAGAGCAAAAATCCAGCTCTCCGGATGTCTGACCAGCTACATGCCAAAAAAACCCCGAACAAAAAAACCCAACCCCACCACCACCAAGTAACACCCTTCCTGTAAATGAAGTAGCGTAAAACTTTTTTACTCTTTTCTTGAGATGGGGCACATTCTTCCCTACACAATGATGTTGTTTTCTTGTCTGGCAGTGTTGTACACACTGTCACAGCTATTTGCTATGCAATTCAATTCATAAAAGTCAGCAACCTGTTGAAGTGATTAGCCATATTTGCTTAAGAGACGCCCAGTACTGGAATTGCTGGGAGAGTGCATTACAGGTCAGAGTTACAATATTGACCAGGATCTAGGGGGAAGCTTGTACAATCACATTAGCCATTCCTATTTATGACTCCTAACCTAGTTAACCTAAACACAACTACTGAGTTTATGTGCAGCCAAGTTGAAGACAGAAAGACGGGGGAGTGGATCCTTGAGATGCAGATTGTTTCAGCTGCTAGGCAAAAGCGCTGGCGCTGGCTGGAGCATCAAGTGTCCCAGCCCAGACATCAACATGTTCTTGAGGGAGTGCTCCAGCAAGGAGTATAAGGTCACCAGCGCTGGCTTGGTGCCTCGCTGCCTAGAGGATTTCTGTCTGTGCCTGGAGAATTCTCATCTGCATCTTCCAGGCGCTTCCCAGCCAGGTGGCACAATGTAAGGCCAGAACACTCTTGGTGCAGGTGTAAGAGGCAAAACATGCAGGGAATCTGTGTGACTCTTTTATCTTCAGCAGAAGGTAAGGCAAAGGTAAAAAGAGCAGGTATTCATTATGGGAGAAAAAAAAAGTCTCTGTGGTGGAGCACAGCCCTCAGAACACAAACTGGACAATGGAAATGGCAGTGGGATTTTTCAAAGCATGAAAGTAGCTTAGCAACATGTATTTATTTCCTGTTTTAGAAAAGGTGCTATGAAGGCATGAATTCCTAGGAGATGAATCATATATAAAAGACACGCATTGTTTAGCTTTGAAATTGCACACAGAATACCAGTGAGATAATTCAGCATGTACTCTCCTCCATTCATAAAGACCTGGCACGTTGATCACCTAGCACACACGCATCCAAACACAGTATGAAGCTGGAAGGTCCTTCCGAAAGAGCACTTAATGTCTTTCCCCTCGCATTTCTGTTAGTGGCACAGTAAGTAGCAGGTATAGATGCATCGTGCAGAAAAGTAAATTCTGTCCAAGAGATTATATTGGTACACAAGAAAACTGAAGTTAGAAATTTCCTCTGTGTTCCTGGTTTAGAATCATAGAATCATAGAATGGTTTGGGTTGGAAAGGACCTTAAAGATCACCTAATTCCAACCCCCCTGCCATGGGCAGGGACACCTCCCACTAGACCAGGTTGCTCAAAGCCCCATCCAGCCTGGCC